>PVKB01001942.1:0-340299 GCA_004027205.1 Ctenodactylus gundi
TCACTTAAAAATATTTTGGGATTGAGGCTTAAATCTAGAGCCTTTGCATTGAGCTTATTCCCCAGCCCTCTTTTATTTCATTTTATTGCATTTTGAGACAGGGTCTTTCAGAATTGCTAAGCTGTCCACGCTTGCCTCAAACTTGCGATCCTCCTGCCTCAGCCTCTCAGAGTTTTGAATCTACAGGTGTACATCCACAACAACTGGCTTCCCTTAAGGCAATTAGATCTTGTTTCTATTTCTGTAAAATGTGAATATTCATTCAAGTCGGCTATGGAAACTGAGGGTGTGAGGTTAAAGCATACAACATGATCCTGAAACATGGCAAATAATGTCTTTTAACCAACCAACAGGTCTGAACAGGAAACTGCATGTTTCTCAGTGTGTTCGAGAAACAATGGTAAATTATACTAGTCATACTAGCGGTCAGCAGGCACATAAAGACGTAGGCACCTGAGGCCCAGTCTGACAAATCTCCAGATCCTTGGAATCCCATTTGCCCTCCTGCCCGGCCCATGCTGCCCTCTGAGCTGCGAGGAGCCGGGTCTGACTGTTCAGGATTTACAGCCCCCTGGGTTCACCCCAGAGGTCTCCTTACCTGCAAGTTATTCCACCAGTAATTAGATTTCTTTCTATTGTGGGCAGGCAGCAGGTGTAAATCTTCAGAAACTTGGGACTCGATGATATAAGGGTCACCTGAGCCCTCACACTGCCTAAAATGCATCTTCCAGGAAAATGATTTCTCTGGGCACATAAGTTACCGAGGTCCCAGGGCAACAATAGCTCAGGTCCTGACCATTCCCGTAAGGCTGCGTTCAAGTGATGGAGTGTCCGTCGCCCCCTCGGTGGCACTCACCTCACCTGCGCTGCGCTCTGAGTCGGCGCTGCACCAACACCTGCTGCCACTCGGGCCAATAAATGACAGGCGGGAGGGCAGAGCGGCAAACGTGTCCTCCCCAGCCCAAGCTGGCTTTCCCTCCATACGGGGCTGACTGAAGTTCAGAGTCTGTCTTCAGGGTGGCCATGTGGAGACCAAAGGTGCTGTGAACTGTGGCACAAAAATCTAGCCAAGCACAAGCACTAGAGGACAAAATTAGGTGAACAATAACAAATTCAGATGAGTAAAGATGTGTGCATTAAATGTAAAAATAAGCCCAGCTGACTGATACAGGTTTATAATCCCAGCACTCTGGGAGGCTGAGGCAGGAAGATAGCCAGTTCAAGTATAGACTGGGCAATTTAGTAAGTAAGGGAGACCTCTCAAAATCTAGACTAAAACATGGGCTGGGAATGAGGCTCAGTGTCAGATCCTAGTATTAAAAGAAAATTATACATACATATATATGAATTAAAAGACAATGTAAAGAATTATGCCTATTATCTATTATCTGTGTATTTATTTCCCTTTCTTAGGATAGAAGGCTTTTTAAAATCTGGCTCCAAACCCAGAGGTCAAAAAAAAGTTCGGTAGATTGAGCCCTAAAAATTAAAAGCACAACACAATAAAATTATGTTGCCAAAGGCACTCTAAATAAACCAGAACACAAATGACAGCCACAGAGAAAGTTATTTGCTACACATTCTACCAGGAAAACAGTGAATACCCACACTATAAAATATAGTCCTCTTAAATCCATCCGAAACAACAAAAATGGGCGCTTGGGCAACATACACTCATATCTACCCCCTTCACATTCCACGTGTACAAAAGGCTCGTTAAAGAGGACTACAACAACTGCCTCATTAATAACTATCCATATGCAAATATTTTTATTTTTGCTTATCCAATGAAAAGGAATGATAACCCTTAGAACTGGTGACAGAAGAGACGAGCCAGCTTTCGCTGTTGATAGGAAGGTAAACCACAACTACCTTCCGGATAGTAATTTGGCCGTAGATACATGAACTTAGCACGTGCTTGTCAAATAACCCAGCAATCTTTTCTTCAGGAGTTTATCCTACAAAAACCAGTATTAGTGTGTAAAGGTATATAGACAAGGGTGCTCACTGCTGCTATGGTTTGAATCTGGAATGTCCCTCAAAAGCCTGATGTATTTGGATGTAACAGGGTAAGTGTGGAATTGGGTGTTATTGGGAGGTAGGGCCTGGCTGGAAGGGGTGGATGTTTGGGGCTTGATCTAGAGGGAGTGTGTCAACTTGCGGAGACTTGGAGGTGGGAGGAAGGTGCCCTGGGTTTGTTACTGACTTGTGGGCCAGGAAGTGAGGGAGGGATACCCGCTGTGGGCTGGGAAGCCCAACTGGCAACTTGAATTAAATAAAGGAAGGAAAAAGAAGCATTGTTAGACCTTCTTCTTGGGAAAGCTCCAGCCTTGCCTGAGTCTCCAGACCCACTTGGCTCCTGCCTCACTTGGTTTCTGTCTGCAATGTGGTGAGCAGCTCTCCAGCCTGTGCCATGTGCTTGCACTGTTACTGGCCGCCCATGGACAGACTGTGTGAGACCTTCCAGATCTGTGAGCTCAATAACCCTTCTCTCCCTTAAGTTGTGGATGTGGAGTATTTTGTCATAGCAAAGAAGAACTAACTAAGACAACTGACTGTATCATGGCTTATAACAACAAACTCATAAATATTTAAATTTCCACCAAAGAGCTCAGGTTAAATAAGTCACAGTGTATCTATGTAGCAGAACTGCATTCAATTTCAAACAAAGAAGACATATCTGGAAAGTAGGAACTTCCATGTTTTTGTCTTGTGCCAGGCACTGTTCTGAGAGTTTTATATACATGATCTTACTTAACCCTCTCAACAACTGTACAAAGTAGGCCATGTTGCCATCCTCCATGTTACCAAAGGGGCACAGAGAAGTTACTAAGCTGCACAGGGTCACCCAACTGGGAATAGCAGGCATTTGAACTAGGCCATGAGATCCCCAAGGCACTTACTCAGCAGGAAGCCACCAGTCAGGGCTGAATGTTAAGGGACAGCATGTCACAGAAAGAGATGGTATGGCTGCACTTTGACTAGAATATATGTGACTATGACTCTGGAGGCTGAGGCAGGAGGCTTGCCCTTAGTTCGAGGCCAGTCTGGGCTAAACAGCAAGTTCAGGATAAGCTTGGATGATGGGGTGAGATCCAGTCTCAAATAATATATATAAATATATGACTATGTGGATATTATATATAATATGTATGTTTATATTAACATAATTACACATAGATAAATTTGGTAGGGGCAACTGAGCGACTTTAGGAATAGATTTATTTTCTTCCTAAAAATGGTGAGGTTAAAAAAAAAAAAAACTAGCCACTCAGTTCCCTTCTGTTTTTAGTGTTATTTATGTTTTATTACCAATGCCCATTTGACTTGACCAAAATAAAAATGACCTCATCTGCTAACAAAAGACTATATCCTTGAAAATAACATCTTGTTCATGCCAGAAACAAAATCCCCATCTGGATACACAGCTCAGTTACTATCTAGCAGTAGATAAATTGTTTTGAATACAGGCTTTAAAATCGATGAAAAGGAAGGACACTGTCACTGTAGGAAGCGTGGCATGGTGGGCCCAGGGCTTGGACCCGGAGCAGGTGCCCCTGTGCCATCCACGCTGGGGGTCTGCTGCTTTCCTTGCCGTTTCCTGGGCACCCCGTTCCCACAGCACCCTGCTTCAGTCCCCCAAGCCCAGGCAGCATACCCGCGCGGAGAGAGTCACACGCAAAGGAAGTCACCTTGCTCAAGCAGGTGGCCACATGGGGCTAGGTGAGGATGGAAATGTCATCTATCTGCTGGTGGGCAAAATCACAGAAACTGTAGGGCGCCTTGGCGCAGCAGGCACCCGGGCCTGGCAAATGCCGAGGGCTCTGTGAACCATCTGGGGCAAGCCAGCAGAGGTGTAGTGCAGCTCAGCGCATCAGCTGCTGAGGTGGGTACCCAGGTGAGCAGGGAGCAATTAGTGGGGCCTCAGTGGGCCACAGGAGCCCCGTGAGGTATCAGCGTGGACAGGCTGGGCCTGTGGTTCTCAGCCAGGCCTGATTTTACTTCCTGTTTGGCAATGTCTAGAGATGCTTTTGGTTGTACAACCAAGAAAGGGTTGTAGTTGGCGTCTGGTGAGCAGAGGCCAAGGAGGCAGCTGAGCATCCTGTGCTGCACAGGGCCACCCCACAACAAGAACTACCCGGGCCCAAATCTCACCAGTGCTGTACAGATTAGATGGCCTCTGAGTGGCCTTTGCAGCAGGAGGCCAGTCCCCAGTCCACACTGGAAGTTCCCCAGCCAATGTGGTCTGGTTGTACAGGAAAGTCAAAGAGTTCTCCAGGGCCAGTATGAGGTGGCTGTTTTCTCGGGGCTGGGAGGAATTTAGTCATAATAACTAACATTGCTATATCTGGTGGTGCAGACCTGTAACCCCAGAATTCTGGAAGGCTGAGCAGGAGGATTGCAGTTTCAAGGCCAGCCTGGGCAACTTAGCAAGAAGTTATCTCAAAATCAAAACTAGAAAATAGGCTGAGGATGTATCACAGATCAATGTGAAGGTTGTGGGTTGTACTCCAGCACTGCAAAATATATATATATATATATATATATATATATATATATATATATATATATATATATATATATAGTTAGCATTGGTGCAAGTCTTTACAAATGACCAAGTGCTTCCAAGTGCTTGGGTTCAGTAAAAATTGGGGTTCTCTGCACACCCACCCCTTACTGTCGGAGCAGGGACGGGATGAAGGGAAGGAGGAGGGCTACACCTGTTTCTCATTCTCCACAAAATGAGTTGCTTGTCATAAAACCCTCCACACTCCCCTTTGATCACAACCAAAGATTCCAACTCTACACATTGGATTCTAAGCTCTACTGATTGAGTCCTCCCCAGACAGCTGCCAGGAGAACAAGCTGTTTCTCCCAAGGTCACGGTGAGCCAAGATCAGGGAACTTGGCCTGAGCTAGGCTGCTGTGAGATCAGCGAGGTTATGCATGGGCTTCATGGATCATATACATATATGTGTATGTTTGGAGGGAGGAGGGTGGGCAGCAAGTATTGGCCAGGGAAACACTGAGGTGGGAGATGGACTGGCCACCGCGTGTCAGGTACTTCTTTGATGCTGCTTCCCTTGTATCTCATGACAGCCCCTTGGAGTGCGTTTTGTGACCGCCCTTATTCTTCGGAGAAGGAATTCAAGCTCAGAAGGATCAAATAAGTTGGCCGATCTTACGTAACTAGAAAGTCAAGAGAATCGGGCCACGACTCTAGGTTTGCTACCATCCGAGCCAGGGTCACGCAGAGCTGGCTGAGCCTCCTAGGGTGGGCATGGGTGACCCTCAGGGGCATCATGGACTCAGTAAGGGCAAATGTGAACAGAAAGAGGAGGGGACTAGGGACATTACGGAAACAGATGAGAATGGCCAACTCTCTTTTTTCCTGTGACAGTGGAGGGGGCGTGGCTTGGTCAATGACTATCATACTGTCCCTCGCTTCTTTTGGCTCCCCCATAGTCCCCTGAGGAGGGGCCAGCGCAGCTTGATTCAGTGTCCTTCTGCCACCCGTGAAGTTCCCTCATGTCCACACTCCAGGCCCCTCCCCAGGAGGTGCAGCTGGGCTGCACCCTGTGCCATTCCTTCTGCACGCTTGAAGCGTTGAGGAAAACGCTTCTAGAGCAGCAGACATTAGGGAAAGATCCGAGCCTGTTATTAATGTTCCCAACTTCCCCACACTTCAGTAAGCTGTGATTAACACAGCGATCCCGCTTGAAGATTCTCTGGTTTCAGCCCTGTCAATTTTGGCAGAAACATGACAGCTGTCAGTCAGATAGCCTCCAATGTCCCAGCAAACCACCATCATGACAGCTGAGGCCCACACCCAGTCTGGGAGGCATGTAACCTGACTTCAGTGAATTTGAGCACAGCAGTAGAACTGAGCTTGGACCAATCAGTAGGCTCAGATCGGAAGGCTTAAGTTTAGAACTGTTTGGACCAGTCAGCAGATTTGAATTTAGATCAACCTATTTGGCCCAAATTTGGACCAGTCACAGGACTGCAGCTGGTATATAAGCAGTGGTGTCCTCACACATCTCCGTTGGGTCTGTTGAGGGGGTGGGTCCGTCTTTTTCCCTGATTACCTGTGCTGCTCCAGGAGTAGCTTGGCTAGGGTAGGCTCGGGAGATTCTGTAAATCCATTGAGTAATGTGAACAGAAGTTGCTTTTAAAAAAATAGAGATGTAAACCCTAGGGGCTGTTGGCCCTGAAGAGCTCCACAAACCAGCAGCGAAGAACGGTGACAGAGAGGAGCAACTGGCAGAGCTGACTAAGGTGTCCCGCCCAAGATGGTGTCTGCTGGTGGCAGCCAGCAGTGCCAGAGGCCAACCACCAGGCATAGGCAGCAGCTGAGATTGCCAAGCAGCAGCCAACAAGGACAGAAATCTGCAGTGGATAGTGGTGACCAAAAGGACACTAATTGTGGTCAGGAAGCGACATCAAGGACCACAGCTGCAACCCTAAGGGCTGAGGGCCTTTGGCATTTGAAGCCCAGGCATTAGCAGAGTTCCCCCTTGGCAATTCGTATTTTTAAGTTGAGCAATAGGATTCTCAACTGATTGGTTACATTTGGTCACTCAGATGAGACACCTCCCAATACAGGAGGAGCCACTACTGGGGGGCACCTGCCTTTCTCTGGGACAGATTAGGCATGTGTAAACAGAGAGGTGTTGGACTTGCTGAAGATCCTGGATGCTTCACTGATAAAATTGATGACCGGCTTACATTCATCACAAAATTCAGCCTAGACGTGTTGTGCTTGTTTGACGTTTATAATGTGTGGCTACCCAGGTGATAGAGCCCTTACTCTGAATTCATTGTCTGAATTCTAGCAAGCATCTGTTAAGGGGTGGAGGGGGGTCCATTCGGGGCCCTTATGGGCATGGGTGGCTTTGGCCACATCCAGTGTCTGGGTTAATCTGATGGGAAAAAATCTGATTGTTACCCTTTGTCACTCTGAGGCAGATAGTGTAACAATAAGAATCTTTGCTCAAAGACTAGGAGATGTCCTCTGCCTGGTACTCTGCTCCTTCATGCAGGGATGGCCTGGTGTCTAAGAGAAGTGGCTACAGCTACCATCCTGGTGAGAAAAGCCTCTCAGTTGTCCCTCAGCCAATGTCTTACTTTTTCATTCCTGGTGCGTAATACCTGACTGAGAGCTTAATAGAGAAAGGTTCATTTTCAGCTCACAGTTTCAGGAGCTCAGTCCATTCATTGGTGGCTGGTAATGGTGGAAGGGCATGGCAGAGGACCAGCTGGAGAGAAGCTGTTCATGGCATGATGGGACAGGAAGGCATGAGAGTGAATAAGGGTGGGGCTAACATATGCCCCCCAGTACTCCGCCCCTTCTGGGTCAAGTCCCACTTTTTACAGTACAGAAAACTGACTCTCACGATTGAATCACCTTCCAAACATGAGGCTTTAGGGGACATATTCCAGATCCAAGCCACAACATTCTTTTGTGGCTTGAAGAGCTTACTAGCTAGCTGGTCATGCTGGGGTGGCTCTGAACACCTGGGGCCGTGTGGGGGCTGTAGTGTTGGATGTGTGTGTTGTGTTCAATCACCTCCTGTGCTTGTATTCCTACCTTGCCCTTGGGTGGGATGCTGGCCAGAAGGGCAGCACTTTGGGGTACAGTGGTGGCACTGATGGGGCACGCTGGGTGGCCCACTGTGGGAGGGAGACACCAGGCAAAGACGTACTACAGAGTAGGAACAGGCCACAAAGCTGATGTTGGACCATCCAAGGGCCAAGATGGTTTACAGTCTTATGCAGCTCAACTCCTCTGTCTTTTGTTAGGCAAAGCAGCAGTTGCTGCCAGGTACAAAGGGGGTGGTGAGGGGATGCGTGGGCCGGGACAGCAACTCCCAGGGGCTGTGGACAGCGCTTCAGAGGGTGAGGGTTCCTATGGTTGGAACCTGTTGCTGTTTTGGCACAGCTTCACTGAAGCTGGCATTTCTGTAGGCCGTCTTTCTAAGGGCCTTCCAGGTTCCAAACATCTATTTTATCCGGTGAATTCTGCTTTGTGTCACACCCTTGTGTGGATAAGCCGAGCCTCCTCGTGGCTCTTCCCTTCTGTGCCGCCTTTTCCCTCCTAGCCTCGATTTCTGCTGGCCTGATGGGCCACATGATGCCAGCAGGGAAAGCTGACCTCTCCTTTTCTCAGAAAGATAATTGGCTGGTAGGTTTGTGGGGTCACATTCCCACTTAGGCCCTACAGGCTCAAAATCTGGTAATTAATTGGCACAATTCTAAGACAGAAATTCCGTCTCCTGCCCAGAGTGACATCTCAAGTATGCCGATAGAGGACATCAACAGACCTTCTCTGACTCATCTGGCCAATATCGGTGTGGGCGGGAGCCAAATTTCCTTCACCAAAGGTGCTGGCAGTGGTTTATCCTTTTATTTATTTTTTTTCCTCTCTCATTATGCAAGAAAAGAGCTTTGGCACTCCAGTCAGGCTGCCACGGGGAAATCGGGCTATGCCCAGGCGAGGAGACACCGGTGTCGGGGCTGAGAAAGGGGTCTGATTGCACTGTGTTCTGTGGGTAAGGAAAGAGGAGAGGTTAATGCTCACTGAGTTATACCTTCACATGATTGTCATCCAAGCCAAACATAGACATTTCCCCTCCGAGCCGACAGGTTTGAGGAGTGACAGAAGGGGGACCCAACACAAGCTGTCAGCTATGGTGACGGGATCACAGGGATGTGGCAGCTTCTAGCACTGACTAGCAGGGATATGAGCAGAAATGCACGCATGCACACACATGTGTGTATGTGTGTGTGTGAGTGTTTCACAGGCGTAGGGTACTGGAGGAGGCCTGACCAGCAGGCAGAAGGAAGATGGTTAATCAGAGAGCAAGGTGACTTTCTTGTTGCTGGGACGTAATACCTGGCACTCACAACTTGAAGAAGGAGACAGACTGTGCAGGGGAGGCTGGCAGTGGTGGAAGGCATGGCGGTGGGTCTGATCGGAGGAAAGCCGTTCATGACGTGGCCAGACAGGAGGCAGAACGAGAGGAAGCAGTGTGGAAGAGTGTGCCCTTCCAGGCCACGGCCTCAGTGATCTGCCCCTCCCAGCCAGGCCCCACCTCATAGGAGCACATGAAATCAATAGCTGAACCCACTGGATCCAGGTAGCTGTCATCCAATCACCTTCCAAACTCATGAGGCTTGGGGGTAGTGGGGGATCATTCGGATCCAAACCATAATAGTTGTGGTTCCAGGCCATGGCAGTGGGCTCCTGGGCCTCTGGGAGTGTTGCTGAAGTCCCTAGCAGGACTGGATCATGGGCAGAGGACAGTGCCTATGACACAGTGACGAAATTTCAGGAGTGGGAGGCTTCTCCCCCTGCCTCTGTCTGTCACTTTCCTGCTGTCACATGAGCACATGTGTACAAAGCAGGAAAGCTACTCGGTGGCCCACAGAATCACCAGGGAGAGGACAGGGGCCTATGCCAGAACCATAGGCAATAGCATGTCCCAGGGCCAGGTGGAGGACGCCATCACTGGCATCCTGCTGGATCCTGGATGCTGCCCGTTGGCACTGCCACAAAGCAGCTGCCAGGCCCTGGCTGCTGCCGACACCAAAATCAAGAAGCTCTTCAAAGTCCTGGCCTCCTCTTTTGGGAGTCTCCCAGGTGACGGGACCCAACAGAGCCCAGCTGGGTGGGCTGGGCCAGCCAGCACCATACAGCTTTGGATCTTGGCTCCCGATTAGAAACGAGACACAATTAAGGCCACCTCTCCTGCTAGCTAGGTACAGACCAACACTTTTCAGACCTTGTTTTATCCTGGGATACCAGCCTTTTCTTCTCCAAATTCCCTTCTGAATGTTGAGGAATCAGTATTCCTAGGGGTATGAGCAGATTGTTGGGACACCTTCTTTTCCCTTTGTCCATGGGGTTCCAGGCTTCTTGAGAAGTGGATTGGCCCAGTGGCATGGGAGTAGGTGGGACGAGAGGGAAAATGAAAGACGGTGATCATGTGGGAATTGGGGGTACCACATTCTTCCACATGTAGGTCTCTGGGTTTGTTTACTCTGGCCTGTGGTTTTAATTTTTTCTGCATTTTTCTTTGTTTCTTTCCTTCTTTGTTTCTTCTTTTCCTTTTTCTTTCTTTTTATATTGTCAATCAAACTCAGAACTTTCACCCTGAGCTATATCACTAGCCTTTTAAAAAAAACTTTGTTTTGAAACAGGACCTTTCTAAATTGCAAAGTTGCCTAGGTTGAGCCTGATCCCGTGACCTTCCTATCTCAGCCTCCCAGAGTACTGGGGTTGCAGGTGGGCACCGCCACACCCAGCTTAGGCGAGGGATTTTTTTTTTTTAGCTGAGACCTAGGAGTCAGCTCTGTCATGCTTGCAGTAGACCGCAGTGAGGATGAGTTGGCGAGGAAGGCCCTGCCTTCTCCCCCTGAGCGAGCACTTGGATAGCTGCTGTGACCAGTGGTGCTGGCTCTGGAGAGGAGACCTCAGTGTCACGGGAAGGAGGTGTCTCACAGCACAGTCGGAGAGCCTGGCACAGAAGGCTGTGGTGACCTTTGTCCTTTATAGCCATTCTGGAAGATGGCACAGGCTGAAGAGCCTCACGGAGCCTCACAGAAACCCCCTGGAAGGAACCCTGAAAACGACAGGCTAAACAACACTTGAAAGAGTAGACTTTCTGGCTCCCTGTTTTGTATTAGAACTTCCACTTCCAGGTTAGGGCTAAAAATAGGGCTAGGGTGTAGCTCAGTGCTTAGAGTGCTTGCCTAGCAACTGCAAAGCCCTCGGTTTGGTTCCCAGCATCACGTAAACTGAGCATTGTGACACAGGACTATCATCCTACCCCTCAGGAGGCTGAGGCAGAAGGATTGCCTTGTGTTTGAGGCCAGCCTTGGCTACACAGTGAGGCTGGGATTAGCCTGGACTACAGAGCGAGACCCTGTCTCAAGAAAAAAAGATGGAGCTGAAGGCTGAGATGTCATTGAGATCTCACGGGACAAAGAGATTCCGCATGGCTCAGGAGAACTGGCCTTCCTAGAGAAGGGTGAGGGGGGATGGCTGGCGGGTGGTCTCAGCAAAGGTGGAGGTCTTTTCAAGATACATACATATATGTATTGTGTGTGTGTGTGTTTATATGTGTGTGTTTGTGTATATGCACATATTTGTGTAGCACATGCAGTTGTGTGTGCACATGCGTGTAAGTACATATGTCTGTGTGGTGGGGGCAGAGCAGAAGCCTGCCCTGGCGTGTGCTTGCTTCTCACATTCCCCTAAGGAGAAAGGCCATTTCTCTCAAGGACCCCTCGGAGCATGGACAAGGGAAAAAACTCCTTTGCCCAGGCCAAAGCAAACCCTCAGAGGTTCTTTGCGGTCTCTGATTCTAGAACATTCCCCGCCTTTGGTCCACGCTTCGCGTCCCTAACTTGTCTGTGTCGTGGTCTCCTCTCATCTCCTGGCATTTCAGTTCTCGGCCATCCTCTTTTGTCTGTCTGTCCAGCTGGCTTGGCTGTTTCTGTGTGTGTGTGTGTTTGCGAGGGCTGACAGCCCTGCCTCGGTCTGTCCCTCCCCTCGCCTTGGCTGGGTTCTCTGTCGGTCTGTCACTTGTCTCTGCGTCCTGGCTCGCGCTGAGCTCAGGAGCTGTCAGGGCCATCCCTCAAGAGAGCCAGATTCCGGGGAAAAAGTGTTCGAACTGAAGACTTGGCTTCCGGTCTGCCCTTTCATTTGCATGGCTCTGGACCTCCCTCCCTCTAGGGGGCGTCTGGGGGCTGCCAGGGACATGTCCCGGGTCTCGGCCTCAGCACCTCCAGCCTGCATGCCTTCCCCTGGCTTGGAGCAATCGCATGGTTCTGTCTTACAAATTGGGATCTTTCCCTGCATGTGGGCTTCGGTGACAGGCACCAGATGGCAGGGACCGGTTTTTATAGTAACTCATTAACCTCTTGCCATCCTACAATTAAGAAAGCATTCATTGCTTTTCTCAGGCTGTCCTGTGAATGATCTGAGCAGCCTGGATTTACCATGCAGAAATCCACAGCCAGAGCCGGAGAGAGTCGGGACAGCGGGGTGTGGCAGGCCCACAGGCGGCGAGCACCCTGCAGCCCTAGGTTGCCTCTGGGGGCCTCTTGGGAAGGGTGCACAGCCCCAGCGCCTTCCCCATTCCTCTGGTTTCCTCTAGAGCAAGAAGATCCTAGTGTAGATTCACTCTCGGACATTGTCTAGGCTGCCGAATCTTCCCGCCTTCCCATTTTATGTGTCCAGAAGACCAAGCTCAGAAGGGTCAAGGAATTTGCACAAGATCAGACAGCTAGTTGGGACAGAACCAGTTCCTCAGCCTGCCACTGTTCAACTCTCCACCTGCTGCACACGGGCTGCCCCGGCTGTGCTAGAGGCACATGCTCTGGCCGACCCTGGAAATATCCACACAGTAAACTGCCTGTTGTACCAATGCCCAGGCTTAGCTTACAAAGGAGCAGCTCAGAGCCCCCGCGGGTGGACTCACCAGCTAGAGAGGCAGGGCTCCTCTGACCCCAGTATATTCTGCAAGATCTCAGGAATGCCCTGCCACCTGCCTTCATTTAATGTGGTCAGGATTTCTTTTGGGGCTGTATTTAAGCTACTTAAAATCTTCCCAATCTCTTCAAAACATGTTATTAAGTATTTGTGACAGAGATGCAGGGAAGCCTTTTGTCTAGAACTAATTTGTCCTCAAATGAGTTAAGGCAGTATCTCTTCGATCTGTGGCCCCAGCCTTCTTGGCACCAAGGACCGGTTTAGTTGACGACCATTCTCCCAAGTGGAAGTGGGGGCGGAGGGGGCACGTGTTCTGCGGTAGGTTGTTGGAGGACAGCTGTGAAATGGTGAGCTGCAGAGGGAGGAGAGTGGGGGGGGTGAAGCTCTGCCTCCTGTCAATCAGCAGTGGCAGGAGAGCCTAATAGGAGCATGCTGGTAGGAGGCGGAGCTTTGCTCCCAGCTCACTTCCTGCTAGCTGCTCATCTGTCATGGCTAATTGGTGGCCACAGACCGCTACTGGTCTGTGGCCCCGGGTTGTTGGAGATCCCTGACTTAGAGGGTTTTACCTGATTCTTTGTGTGTAAGGGAGTCTTCTTCCTGTGAAAGTTGGGGTTACTGCTGATTTCAGGCCCTGTGTGAGCTCTGGAGGTCGTTGCCTATTCCTTGCCATCCTTGGGCAGTTCCCTCATGTGACTGCGGAGGCAGAGACTAGAGTCTTTTGGTCTTCTAATAGTAGCCATGGTAATAAGTGTGAGGTGGTAGCACAGTGTAGTTTTAATTTGAATTTCCCAGATGATTAATGGTGTTGAGCTTTTCAAATATACTTGGGGGTCATTTATATGTGTTCTTTTGAGAAATTTCTTTTAATCCCTTCCTCCTTTGTTGGTAGACTTTGGTTATTTATTTTCTTGCTGTGGGGTTGGCTGCTTTCTTGTAGATTTTATAATGATGACCATGTGGAGAAAAGGGGCACCCGCACACTGTTGGTAGAAATGTAAATTAGTACAGCCATTATGAGAGACAATATGAAATTTCCTCAAGAAAATTTAAAATTATCACTACTGTGTGACCCAGCTATCCCATGACTGGGTATACAGCCAAAGGAAATAAATTGTTCCCATGGTTACTGCAGAACTTTTCACAATAGCTAAGATATAACATCAATCCAAGTGCCCGTCAATGGATAAACAGATAAAGAAAATGTGGTGTATATATACACAATGGAATACCATTCAGCCATAAAAAAGAAACACTGTCATTTGCAGCAACATGAATGAACCCAGAGGACATTGTATGAAACGAAATAAGCCAAGTACAGAAAGACAAATGCCATATCGTCCCATTTATATGTGAAATTTTAAAGAAGTCGATCTCATAGAAGTAAGGAGTAGCATGGGTTACCAGGGGCTGGGGTGGTGGATGAGATGGGAAGGCATTAGTCAAAGAACATAAAATTCCAGTTAGACAGGAACAAGCCCAACAGCTCTATTATATAAGATGGTGACTATAGCTTTTAGTATTCTTGCGAAATGGTAATAAAATGTCAGAGAGTTTGCATCACAAAAATGTGAGGTACAACATCAGTTAACTAGGTAGATTTAATCATTCCATAATATATGCATACTTTAAAACATAATATTGTACACAATAAATACATATGATTTGGTCTGGGCATGGCAGCACACGTCTATAATCTCAGCACTCAGGAGGCTAAGGCAGGAGAATTGCCATGTGTTTGAAGCCAGCCTGGGCTACATAGTGAGTTCTGGACCATCCTGGACTACAGAGCAATAGCTTGTCTCAAAAAAAGGATGTTATCTGACAATATAAACAAAATTTTAAAACCCCAAGGCTTGAGTTAGTTCAGCCTCCAGGAATAAAGAGATCCCAGCCATGCTTGTTGACTTTATTGTTCATAGGGGCTTGGACCAAAGCCAGCAGAGGTGGGCATGTCCCTTTGGGCTCACCTCCAAGGGACACTGGGCATTAGGGATGCCTGCAACTCCTCCTCAAAGAGCGAGAGAGCCGTGGCAGGGCAGCAGTGGGGATGGGGGGAGCCGTGGGGCTGGCTGGCCTGAGACCCGTGCCCACTGGGCACGAGTGCAAGGCAGCCCCCCCCTCTACCCCCCACTTGGCACTGTCTCTCCTATTTAGCTGCTGAGAGCAAAGTCCACCGCGAAACCCCAGCAGGCCAGGACACTGGGGGGCACAAAGCCCTGGAATCCTACCTCAAGCCCTGCCTGGGCCTCCATGTCCTTACTTCTGAACACACAGAGCTGGAGTCCAGGTGCTCGAGGCCTGGCAGTATGGAACTTCCTGTCCTCTAGCCTCTATTCCTGCTCCTCAACTGTAAGTGTCCTTAACCTGGTTAATACACAGTTTGACCCCAGGGAGTGCTAGAGGCTGCCCCAAATGCCAATCAGCTGGTCGGGCCTTTCCACATCTGTGTTGCCATAGCTGGTGCATGAGAGAAATCGGCCGGATGGGTATGTCTGCAATTTTTTAGAGCAGACTTCTAGATAAGTGAGGGACTCTATTGCAGGGAAGGCAGGAGACCAGCAATGTGGCTAGTTTGTATTGTCTCAGGTTACAATGACAAAGCACCTGTAGGACAGTCCTGAATTTTTCTTCCTTGTTAACCTGTGTGACCTTGGAGAAAGTGCTTACCTGGCTGAACTGCAGGGTTCTCATCTCTAAAGCTGAGTAAAAAGACCAACTGTGGGCCAGGCCAGTGCTGTCCTTAAAAAAGGCACTGGTTTTCAAACGGGAAAATAATCTTGTGTAGAATTCATTTACAGAGGCATACATACATTTATATGTAAAAAAAGATGGGGGAAGGCATTGATTAAGGCAGTGGTTCTCAACCTTTTAGACACCAGGGACCGGTTTAGTTGAAGCCCCTTCTCCCCGAGTGGGGGTAGGGGTGGAGGGAGGTATGTGTTATGCAGTAGGTTGTTGGAGGACGCTTTGAAGGGGGGAGCTGCCCCAGGAGGAGAGCAGGAAGTGAAGCTCTGCCTCCTGTCAATCAGCAGCAGCATTAGAACCTAAAAGGAGCACATTGTCAGGAGGCGGAGCTTCGCTCACAGCTCACCTCCTGCTCAAGGCTCAATTAATTGTCCAACAGTCCAGTCCTTCAGGGCCTCAGACCAGCTCATGGCCTGGGGGTTGGGAGCCCCTGGATTAAGGGTGTGGTGTACAAGAGCAACCAAAGGTGGTTCCTTCAACGAGATGCTTGTATAATGAACCTGCGTCATACGGCAGGAACAGGGTATGAAGGTGGCCAGGGGAACAGTTGTGTCACTGGAAGAGGCTCAGCAAGTCCCAAGGAGATGAGAGGTCAACCTCTCCTCTTTCCACAGATTAGGTTTGTGGACTCCCGGCCCACGAGAACCTTTCAGGACATGTCAGCGTGAAGCGTAGGCAGTTTCATTAAGCTAGAAAGAGAAACAGAGGAGACTTAGCTTGGGTGTTGACAGAGGCATAGATCTGGTGGGAGGACCAGACTGGCCCATCAACAGAAGAGTGAGATCAGCCCTCACGGATTAGATGAGGTGGGTCGGGTCAGGATCAGCTGAGGTTGGGGTCTAGTTGGTCCTTATCTAGTTCTGGTTTGCAGAATGGCTCTGGGAGAAGCCCTTGTTGTATGGGGGAGCAACTTGCTCTCATGGGATGATTGTTTCTGCCTGGGCAGTCTCAGTCTTGTGGCAGCTCTGCTGGGACCCAAGGTGACACAGGTTTAGGGCAATAGCTGCAGACCTCAGGGTGCTCATTGGTAGCTGAATGTTCCTGTAAATCTCGCAGCATCCTCAGTCTCAAAGGAGGGGTGAAATAGGTGGTGTAAACTTGGGCACCTCAGCCTCCCATTGCCAACTTTTTGACAGACCGTCTGTCTCCTGATAAGTACGCCTACAGGCACAACTGAATAGATTTCTGGCCTGAAGTTTTAAGGTAATTAAGTGAAAGTCAGGCTTTGTTATGCCTTTGGTTACCTATTGTGCCTCTGGAGGCCCAAATGCAGTGTCACTATTTGTTGCTGTGGGTGGTGGTGGTTTATTTTACAAAATCTGCTCTTAAGTCCCTGACTACCCAGAACTTCAAATGACATGTCACTTGTCCCTGCTGGGCTGATCCTCGGCCATGCCTTCCTGGGGAGATGATGCCCCAGGCTCTCCAGCTGGCCCTGGTCTCCCAGACCTCTTGACTTCTGCTCACTTTTGTCCAGCTGCTTTCCCTTCTTGTCACCCTCTGTCTGGGCTCCCTGGAACTCACGTCTCCTTTGCTTCCCCAGGCAGAGGGGCCTCAGCTGTCTGGGCTCAGTCCTTGGGCTGGGACCAATTTCTGCACCTGAGGTCTGATGTGTCCACCTTCCGTTCGCTGGGATCAGTGGCTCCAGCGCAAAGCATCAGCCACGGTGTGCGTTTAACTTTCCTCTAGGTAAGTAGCTCCCCTCCCTGTTCCTTTCAAAGGCAGAGACAGGGACAGGCTCTTCCTTTTGAAAGCTATTTGAAATGTTGCGTACTCACCCTGGAAATTCCTCCTTCCTCTGCCTGGCTGGCTCTCCAGATCCTGCCCTCGTGCCCTCGAGGAATGAGCTCAGAAGCTGCTCGGTCTGCGAGACTTCACTGATCACGTGGCTTTGAGAATCATGGTGGGGTCTCATCTAGCCGGGACTTCCGGCCACCTGGAGTCAGTATCATTCCCAAGCTTGGGTTCTTTGTTGCCCTAGTTGGAACGTCCTTTCCCAGAAGTCCTGGGAGGTGTCACATTCACTAGAAGGTGGCTAGGGGGTCCGGAGGAGCAAGGAGCCAGGGAGTCCCGGGTCACTCCTGACTCCCTCATCTGCTGGCAGTGTGGCCTTCACCGTTACTTAAGGTTTCTAAAT
Organism: Ctenodactylus gundi; assembly: GCA_004027205.1. Lineage (NCBI taxonomy): Eukaryota > Metazoa > Chordata > Mammalia > Rodentia > Ctenodactylidae > Ctenodactylus > Ctenodactylus gundi. The sequence continues at coordinate 17,382 of PVKB01001942.1, forward strand.
TTAGTTCTTCCATCTAGAAAAAGAGAGAATACCTGCATCATAGTTGCTGTGAGAATTAAGAGAGGTCAAAAGTGGGCGTGGTGGCAAATGCCTGTAATCACAACATACCGGGAGGCTGAGGCAAGGGGACCTTTTGAACGCAGTAAGTGCCTGTCTTAGAACAAGACATTAAAAAACAGGATTGAGGATGTAGCTCAATGCTAAGACTGAGTTTAATCCCAAGTGGGACAAAAAGAAAGAAAAAAAGAGGTTAAGTATGTGACATGTGCCTGAGGAATGTAGGAGGCGTTTTATACATCTTAGGTTCCTTCTTTCTCTGGAAGAACCCACAGAACAAGGAAGGGGAGAGCACACTGGTGGCCTTGACTGATGCCACAACAGGGCTAGAAACTGAAGAGGAATTGTATATACAGAAAGACTGAGGTGGCGTGGGAGCGAGAATAAAAGTAGAGGGCACTCAGAAGCCACTCTTCAGGATTGACCTACTCCTCCTGAAGGAGAGGCTGGACAGAACAGACACCAGAGAGGTGACCTACAATGGCTTGGTGAACTGTGACTCTGAGGAGCCGCTGAATGAAGGGATGAGTTGTGGGGGCTGGAACAGAGCCGGAGCTGGCTCTGCCTCTCTGTGCGTCAGCATCCTCATCTCTGCTAAAGAAGCACCGGACACTAGTCACTGGAAGGCGATCCTCTGCCCAGGAAGGGCAGGTGCTGTGTGTGTATGTGTGTGTGTGTGTGTGTCCGTCCTTGTGTCCTTAGAAAGTTCCAAGCATTCAAATGTGGCTAGTTCAGACTCCATGAATTCTGAACTTGTGATTTTTGTTGACTTGGATTAGGCTGGAGGCAACTTCTGCATAATTCAACCACCTAAAGACCTGGTTTGCTTGTGAATCCTGCTAGTGTGTCAATGGGACAGGCACTTCTGTGACCCAGGACTGCCTCATCCCGAAGTCTGTAGCTCCAACAACCCGGCCTGGGCTCCCACAACCCACCAGTCTCCTCATCGCCCCCTGACCTTTCTCTTTGTGTGTGCGGGGAGGTGAGGGTGTAGAGCTGGCTGAGCCCTGCCATCCTGCTTACTCATTGGATACACTCCATTGTTCAAGCCATCAATTATGATCATGATTTGTCTAATCACTTTTTAATGATCAAAAATTACTGCCTTCCATTGCCAATTCTTACTCTTGATGTGTGTGTCATCTTGACTCTTTCTGAGATACAGATTTTTATTCTAACATCGTCTTCTCCTTCCTCTACAGATGCCATTCCCTTGGGTGTTCATTCTTTATGTGAGGTCAGAGCTTATATTGTTGGATTTCCTCAAATATCTGGTGATTCTTGGATGTCTGTTCACAGTTGTATGCGGAATCCCTGTTGGCTTCCCCAGGGACTCCTTGGGCCTTAGACTGTGACTCTGCATTTATTTCTTTGTCATTTCAGTCCCTTCTGCTTTCCATCTTCTAGGAATTCCTCAAAGTTTCTGGCCTGCTAACTCCGTCCTCCCTTCTTCCCTTTCTTGCTATTTTCCATGCTGTTGTAGATAGACCTCCTCTCTTCCTCCTCATTTCTCCTCTTCCTCCTCATTTCTCCTCCACCCATTTTGCTCTTTTCCTTCAATATGCATCATTTTAGTAACTGCAAAAGACCTTGGCCAGAGGAAGAAGACATCATCACCAAGCTCAATCAGAATCCCTTTCGGCTAGGTCCTTTCATGTCTTTTCACAAACTCTAGAACAATCCATAAGTTGAGTACTATTTCCTTCTTTTCATGAATGAAGGAACTAAGGGATTAAGTGATGCCCTTGAACTGCACGATGAGTAGAGGTCAGCTTGATATATGAGTACAAGTTCAGTCTTTATCACCTTTCTCTCAGAACTTTCAGCCTGCTTCTGCCATCTTGAATCCCTGGCTGGAAGCAGTGGGCAGTTGTATATTGGTCAGGTTTCTGTTGCTGGAACGCAATACCCAACACCCACAGCTTAAATGAGGCTTACAGTTTCAGCGGTTTCAGTTCATGGTTTCTGGATCCAAGGCAGAAATATCATGGCAAAAGGGCACAGTGGAAGGATGTCGTTCATCTCGTGGTATCTGGGAAGCAGAGAGCAGTGAAAAAGTGCCAGAGAAGAAGGGGCCAGGGACAAGGTCTTGTCCCCAGGGTCACAGCCCAAAAGTGGGCTTCACTAGTCTCCTAGGCATTTCTTGAGCCAACCAAGTTGGCCGTCAATATTAAGATCACAGTGTACCTCTGAGCATAGAAGGCCCACAAAACTGTGTGCTCCCTACAGGGCTGGAAGGCAGCTGCTCTGTGGGGTTATATTCACTCCTACATTTCAAAGTGCACCTCAAAGCTCTGCCAAAGTTGAGGTTATTCAGCATGGCATCTAATTCTCCTTCCTCAGTGAACCTTAGTTGGTGAGGACTGAATTACATTACCTGAATTATTCCATGACTTATTGATCTTAATAAATATCTAATAGACAAGACAAAGTGGTGGGGTATCATCCGGAAACCTCCTCTTGGAAGTGCTGAAACATAGGAGCAGCTGTGACTGCACTGTGACTGAGCTTGCAAACGAAAGGATCCAGTGGCAAGAAATCCTGGGGGCCGGAGGTGGAGGGTCCCCTGAGGCCCAGGCCTGCCACCTGAAGTAGGTCTCTGATGTATGAGGGGACTCGGTGCAGGTTCCACACTGACCAGTGACCCCCTCTGAGCCAGGTACAAGGCCCTCGTTCCCAGAACAAAAGAGGGAACCTGCACACGGTCTGGATCTGGTGATGACAGGCATCTAGGGCCATAGGAAGAGCAGATTCTGGGGCGTAGAACCCAAGGAGGAGTCTGATTTTCTTCCAAATCATTGCTGGTCCTCAAGGCTAGAAGGATCTGAGAAGTAGATGTCACCCAAGAGACACAAGGAGAGGAGAAGAAGAAGGAGGAGGAGGAGGAGGAGGAAGAGGGGGAGGGGGAGGAGGAGGAGGAGGAGGAGGAAGCAGCAGCTGATTTAATTTGTCCCCTTGGTGTCCCCCACTTCTCTGGAGCTCCTAAGCCATCTCCATGGCTGCTCTGGGATACCAATCATGATCCCCCTCTCCTCAGCCATAAGACCCACTTTTCTGGAATAAGAGAGCATCGTGAGGGCCTGGCTATGAGGCCCAGCATTCTTCTTTTCAGGAACTCACACGTGGGGTCTGGGAGGCTGAGCTGAGCCAGGTTCCAAGTACGGGAGAAATATGGAGGCAAATGGAAGTCTGAGTTGGGTTATGAAAGTTTAAGAAAATTATTAATGCTAATAGCCTCCCATGTAAGGCGTTATTCCAGACTGCCCTGTTCCCTCACCACAGCAGGCCTCTATTTTTGACATCAATCCAGTGGGCCCCAAGGTATATGTTTTCTTTCTTTCTTACCCCTCCTTTCGTTCTGATGATAGGTTGCATTTTTTTCCCAATGTCTCAGCTAGTGTTCTCTCTGCCAGACTAGAGGCTTCAGAAGGACAAAGGCTTCAACAAATCTGAGACCTTCTCGAGGATCCCACTGCTGTCCCTTTCCTGTCCCTGCTCCTTTGGGAGCTTTCTCAAAATGAGGAACAGTATCTTCTCATCAAAGCAGAAGCCCCTTGAGTTCAGCACCACACGTCTTTTTGCTTCCTCTGGTCCCTGAGATTGGAAGACCATGAATTGTGCTCAGCATGTACTGTCACCTAGTCTCAGTGACACAGGGCTTGGTGCTGAGTGGAGCTGGCTCTTCCTTTTTAGTTACCTGTTGCAGGTGCTTTCCTCAGAGCTCTTCCTTGGGCAACCTGGGTCTTGAGTCTCCACGTGTTCCAAATGTTCTCAGGGCAAAGGTCAGTGCTCACAGCTTGCCAAGGGCACCTGTGTTAGTCAGCTTTCCATTGCTGTGGCAAAATAAATGAGAAAACCAACTTAAAGGAGGAAAGATTTAGTTTGGCTCATGGCTTCTGATGTTTCAGTCCATGGTATGCTGGCTCTATTAATGTTGGGCCTGCAGTGAGAAGGAAACAACATGGTGGAGGAGTGCGGTGGAACCAAGCTGCTTACTTCATACAGGCCGGAAGCAGAGAAAGGAGTGGACAAGAGATAAAGCATAAATACACCCTTCAAGACCACATTCTCAGGGACCTGCTTCATCCAGTTAGGCCCTCCCTCCTCATGAGCTCACTGCCCTCTGAGCACATCAATGGACTAATCTGACCACGAGATGGACAGCCTTTGTGAGCCAATCACGTTTCAAAGGCCCACTGGCTGGCAACAAAGCCCCTAGCACATGGTCTTTGGGGGACACGAGATCCAAACCATAACAGCACTACTTATATGACTTTAATTTCATCTTCTTTTAACAGAAGAACATGTGTTCCAGACGTGTACCTTAGCCCGGGGAAATTATTGAGCAGCCTTTATATAATTCATTAGTTTGCTAACAACCTTTCAAGAGCTCCCCTCCTGTGATGTTGTGACTAGTGCGGTGACAAGTCACCCTGGAGCCTATTTAGTTAGTTCTGGGAGACTGTGTGAGGGTGTGCATATGCATATGTGAGCTTCACAGCAAAGACGCAGCTGTGGAAAGGAGGCAGGAAGCGCAGAGTGTCAGGCCTCAGGATCCCCGACCACTCCTCGGGTGACCTTGGACAAGTCACTTGGAGCCCCAGGGAGTTTATAGCCTACAAACAAATAAATGAGCCTGCTGATTTTTAAAAACAGACCTCTTTCTTCTCGCCATCATTAGGGAACAAAGGGAAACAAAAATGGCTGCTTCTCTCTTATTGCTTCAGCTTTGCCTCCCCTCCTTCTCCCTCCCCAGCCCACCCATATCCTTCTCTTCCTTTCTAGCCTTCCTTTTTCTTCTCTCTCTCTCTCTCTCTCTCCCTCGCTCTCTCTGAGAGGAGAAGGAATCCCACTTTGACTCCAGGTCTCAGTCTCTAATCTCCCTCTAACAAAAAGCAAACATTACCAAGATGAGAATGCTGTGTGAGTGCCCCTGATGCCGGCCATTGTGGTGGCCCTGGCACTCAAGCTGGGATGAAGTTGTCATTTCGTTTGGGCCATACCGGGACAAAGGAAAAGAGGCTGCCCATGGACCACACACAGAAGCTGAAACATTAGAAGCCAAGGCCCCAGTACAAGGTAGAAGCATCACGCCTCTTCCTGTTTTGTGAGCTGCCACATTAGAAGCGTCTTCCAAGGTCGTCATCCATGCCCAACAGCTCACTCGCTGTGTGCCAGTCGCCTTGTGTCAGGCAATGCCTCATGTGGGAAGGCTGGTGCCCACCAGCTGGGCAGATCCCAGCTTTGCTGTTAATGTTGTTGCTAATCCATTAGAGTTTTCTGAGCCTGTGGTTCCTCATCTATCTGTCACAAGGTGACCTGTGAGGACCAAATAGGATTCTTCTGACCTGGAAGAGATGCTCTTCAGCATCTCTAAGTCACTGCCACCTAGGCCAGACTCTGGAGGGCCACCGTAAGCCAGGGACTGTGACACCCAGCAGCCATCACAGGATGCAAAGCTGGTATGAAGTTTTTGTTCTGTGTGCTCCTTAGACTTGGAGAGAGAGCTGCTCTTGCAAGTTCAGAAAGTTGTTCTCTCTGCTTTTAGAGGGCATGTGGTCCCTCCCTGTAAGATACTGTGTTTTTTCTAGGAATGTGCTTGGGGTATCTGTGTATATGTATGTGTTTTGGTGAGGGGATCTGTTCTCCTGTCTGAGCATCTGTCCCTGTGAGATAGGAAGGGAAGAGACAGCTTCGGATTGGTGCAACTCATCTTAAACAGAGTCTCTGGCCTCTTGGGAGACATGCCAGTGGCCACCACTTGGGACAATGTGCTCTGCAGTGTAAGAGCATTGGCTCTGGGCTAAAACCTCACAGGATGTAGGCTCTCCCTGAGACTAGTCTAGGCTGGCACTGTCAGCAGCTCTGGGATGAAGTTAATCCTGGGATAAGAGTTAAAGGCCGCCTAGATGCTGGGCCAGGAACCACCCAGTTGAAGGCCTTGGCTTGGCGATGGATTTGTACCGTGGGCTTAAGGAATGGCCGTGCTGGCAATGGTTATCCACTTCCCTGCTCTTGCCCCCTGCCAGCTGGCAGTGTGGGACTGTGAGGCGGTGTCTCCTCACTGATGCCGAAGGAAAGATTACAATGCACGGAGCACATTTTGTTACTATTTGGCTACTACGTTGTTACTACTGCTTTAATAATGCCCTGACTTCCTCCTTTTTCACACCAATGCCCCTTCTTCCCTCTTCCTCTCCACCTTTCCGCCTATGCTGTGCATACAGGTGCTCAGGAACTGTGTGCTAAGTGAGTGGAACTGAGCCACCCTGGCTCAACCCAGGAGGCACCCTTGGCTCCCCCTCTCCCTCCAGGCCCACCTGGTTTCCACTGCTGGCTTCTCCACCCTTCCACTGCCAGGGTTTTTCGTCCCTGTCTTCCACTGCATTCTCACTGTTCACCTAAAGAGGAGGGGCCTGGCTGGACTGTTGCAGCGGCTTCCAAGTAGACTGAGCTGTGCTCAGACCCTACTCTGGTACTGCCTGCTATGCGGATTGCTGCCGGGAGATGCTCTGCAGTCCGGTGATTTGATGATGTGCCTCTCTGGCTCCAAGGTCTAGCTGACGCCTCATGGCATATTGGCATAGCTAAAATCCAGCCTTCCCAGCTCGGCCTTCCACAGTCAGACAACAGGATGCACCTGCCAAATCAGAGCACGTGCCTCGGTGGGTGTGTATGCGCATGTATATGTGTCCTGCATTTCAAATGGCCATCAGTGAAGCCACCTGTCATCCAGGAAGCACCTCCACCATATTGTCTTCCTTGACCCTCTCAGCATAAGCAGAAATTCTGCTCCAGCCTCCCACGTGTTCTGTCTCTTGGCGCCATCCACACACCATAGCGTGAACCATCCTTGCACAGCTCATAACAGGCTCAGGACCTGGTCAACCTCAGCATCCCCATTGCCCAGGGCAGTTATGTGCACAGACTACAAACTCCATAAAATGTTTTGCGAACAAATGCTGAATTCTAACCCAGCGCCCTCCTTCCTTAGGGTGACAACCTAATCACCTGAGGACAAAAGCACATTTGCCCTTGGACGGTACCTCTTGCTACGTGTCAAAATTATGCTAAGTGCATCACGAGTTAATACCTGGGCTGTCGTGGCTTCTCTTGCCATTAAAGGCCAAGGCCAGAGTGGCTCCTGGCCGACTCCATGGGTTAAGATATTGGCAGCAACGTCGTGGCTTTGTTGGCTGCTGTCTGGGCTCCCGGTATGTATTTCCCTGCACTTGGAACATTCTCTCTGCCCTCGTGTGCCCTGGGCCCTGGCCCAGTGTCTTCTCCAAGCCACCCCTCCTCATGGACCCTGGGACCTCTGAGCTTGGTGCACGCGCCGCTCCAGTTCCATTCCATTAGGTGCTTGGGATGTAGCAGCAGGAGACCCTGGCTTTCCAGGAGCAGCTGAGTAGAGGTGGAGAAGCAGCACAGAGGAATGCCAGGGTCCCTGAGACTGGCACTCGAGTGAAGGCCAGGTTCTCCAGGGCCACCGCTGTTATCACTGCTACTGCCACTGGGAATAAGCGCCAACCATGTTTGGTCTTCTTAGCTTCCTGACCTTTTTCTGGTTCCCACCCGCTCCTCACCCCCTCGGTTACCCAATACTGACACAGGCCTGTGACGGTGACCTCACAGGGGGATTCCAGAGTGGCCCCTCCCGGAGCCAGGTGCCAGGCCTCTGCATAGTATGAATACACAGTCTACTGAGTCGTGACAAGCAGTGGGACAATTAGCCACCAGGGGAATGTCCTTCTGCTTACCCATCATCAAAGAAAGTAAACGTTTCCAAGACTGCAGGAACGGCCATACGTAAGGCAGAAGTTAGCCTCGGTGGGATTTAGCAAGTGACTTCCATCACATCTGGGTGACATCTTCCCAGGGGCACGGATGGCACAGGCAGGTCCTGCACACTATCCGTGCTCTGTGCTTACAGAGGGCCGAATTTGAGGGCCGTTTCCTCATCAGAGAGAGCGTCGCGCCTCTGTAAGACCCAGGCGGCAGCAGCGAAGTGATCTCCAGGCCAAGAAGACGTGGCCCTGTCGTCTCCAGGCAGTCGTGACCCCAACAGAAGCAGCGTCCTCATCTTTCCCGGCTGCTCCAACATTCCTTCCCCGCAGCTCTCTCCCTAATGAAAGGCCAGGGAAATACCAGCCTGATATCCTCATTAGAGGACTCGCTTTGTTTGCTATTTTTAAGCACCGCAGGCCTTTGCATGAAACGGAAGATGCGCATTTGCGGGCAAACCCTGCTGCAGGATGCACACCAGGCTGCCGAGGAGGAGGTGCGCTCTGGAGGACAAAGCCGGTGGAGGTAACGGATAGAGAGCCGCTCCAAAGAGAGCCTACTCCTCCGGCAGCCTCAGAGTGAAAACACGCGGTCGATGACTCATTGCATAATAGTAAATACGACGGCTCATAAACCGCCGGTTCCCACGGGGCCGTCACAGCCTCTGCCTGGGCTTGCGCTGGCTGTGTGCAGAAGTTGCCAATTTAAGCCTTCCCTCCCCCAGGCAGACATGGCTCCGGGCGGAAGGTGTGTGGGTGACTTGCCACGGGTGGCCCAGGGAGGGGCAGGCAGCCTTCCTTCCCTGGGAAGCTTCTATTTCCCTCACGTGTGCCCTTGCCTGGTGCCAGTCTGTGCTGCGCTCCTGGGGGACCTGGGCCTCATTAAGGGAAAGCAGTGACCTGGGCCCCAGGGAGAATGAGGGTGAGGAGACAGGGCCTGGGCATGAAGTAAGGTTCTGAGCCCAATCTGGGAGAGAAAAAAAGAACAGAAATGTGTCTTCCCTCCTCCAGCAAGGGCATTAAAAGGCAGGTGGTAACAACCGGGAGGTGTTCGTTCTCTAAGAATGGTGCGGCGGTGAGTCCTCACACGGGGTGGCCACGTGGGCAGAGCCCTGGAGCTGTGCACTGATGTCTCCGAGGGCTTCCCTAGGACCCAGGAGAGGAAGCCAGAGGCAGAACAGGAGAGAGAAACTCCCCCACGGTGACATCATTGGAAAACAGAGCTTCCTGTCACCTTGGCTGGAACATCCTCATCCACTCGCAGGCTTCTCTGGCCATTGGTGCCCAAGGCACAGGTGGGACATCGTCTTGTGATGGTTAACTAGAGGGAATGAGGGCTAGCTTCTCTTTGTGAGGCGGCTGGATGCCCTAAGCGGCAGGTGCCCAACTCACGCCCCTAAGTGCAGGAGTAAAGCTGAGGAGGAGGGAGTTCACCTCAGCTCTGTTCCCAGCCGCGCGGCAGAGCAGGGAGACAGGGAGACGAGCAGGTACTGAGTTCATTTGGCGTCCCAGGTCGTCTCAGTTAATATTTTTGTCACTGGGACTCAATACCTGGCATACACAACTTGGGGGAGGAAAAGTTTGTTTTAGCTCACAGTTTCAGAGGGTCACAGTCTGTTCGTGGACATCTGGAAACAATGGAAGAACATGGCAGAGTCGGAGATAGGGGCAAATTCTCATGACATTGCAAACAGGAAGCCGTGTCAAGTCCAGTTCAGACCCGCTAAGTCCCAGAAGGAAGGTAGGAAGGAAGCAGCATATACCCTTTGAGGTCCTGTCCCAGTGATCTGACACTTTTGGGTCCAGCCTCAATGTTCTACCCTTCTCAAGTCTAAGCCCCCACCCCCACATGCCTGTAATCCAATCCACACACCTGCAGTCCACCCCTACAGACCAATCTCCCATGAGCACATGGTTCCATAGACAATCCGTACACCCAAATTCATGAGACTTTTGGGGATATTCTAGATCCAAATCAGAATAAGGGCATTTAGTCAGTGGCCTGGCCTAAGAGCTCTGGACCAGTTGTCAGAGCTTCAGCGACTGTGTGACTTTGGGCAAGTCCCTTAATGTCTCTGGTCTTCTGTTTCCTTGGCAGTCAATGATACCTGGCTTTGCCTCCTCCACAGGGCAAGTGGCGAAGCGACGAACTAATCAATTAATAAAGTAACTGGCATGTTTATTCAATGAACTCTTTCCCATGGTACTTTGATGCCTGTTGTGGTTAGGATCTGGAGTGTCCCCCAAAAGTCTCATGCATTTTAATGGAGCCATGTGATGTTGGTGGATTGGGATCTGGTCTGGAGGGGTGGATTACAGTTAAGTTAGGATTAACGGTGTGTAGTGGCCACACCTGGATGCAGGAGGGACTGGTTACTGGGCAGAGACTTGTAAGGATACGTAAGTTGCACCTGCCTTCCTGGAGGGCGTACTAGTCTCAACTAGCCTCAGCTTGTCTTCCTGTTTGTCGGGGAAGCTGCCTCCACCTCTCTCTCTGCCATGTACTTCGATTGCTGCCGGCCGCCCCTGAATGGACTGAGACCTTTGAGACTGTGAGCTAAAATAAACCTTTCCTTTCCTAAGTTTGTGGGTGTCGGGTATTGAGTTGCAGCAATGAAAAAGTAACTAAGACAATGCCAGACACTGTGTTAGGGGTTGGGGACAGAAAACAATTGGTGTCAGTCTGGCCCTTGAGCAGCACACAGCCTCAGGGTCCCAGAAGGCCAATGTGCACGTATGACATACATATTCTGGGTTGCAATGCCCACCAAAGTGGACATGAGCCAGGATTTGGATAATTTAGGGCAGGGGGCTTCCTTTGGAGGGTGGGAAGGGGCAAGAGATGCATCATTGCTCCTTTCTGTGCCTGGGCTGTAAAAGAGAAGCATCAGTCCATCAACAGAAACAGCCTTGCTGTGATAAGGGCAGATGAATAGAATGTAATCAAAGCCACTGGCATGAGAAGTGTCCTGGGTCTGTGCACAGCATCACACGAAGTCACACAGTCGCTGAAACTTACGGCCCTGGCCCTCGGATCTTCTCCTGGGTGCTTTTCCAGTGGGGAGCAAGCTCTCCATTGCTTTCCAACCATTGTTGAGCCAATAAGAATACAACAAGACCAAGAGCTGTGAGACTCCAAGCCAGACTCTTGCCCAAGTCTGCTCAGTGGTCTCTGCCCCACACCAGCATCAGAGTACGTTATGGTTTGGATCTGGAATATCCCCCGTAGGTCTCATGTATTTGAATGCTGTGGATTATCGATGGATTTCACGGGCTGTAAGGAGTTGGGGCCTGGTTAGATGGGATGGATTACAGAGGGTGTGGCCTGGAAGGATATATTCTTGTCCCAGCTTCACCCCAAAAGCCCAGTCCTTCCCTTTGTGATGCTGTGAGCAGCTGTTCTTCTCCAGACCCTTCCCATTGTTACCAGCTTCCCATGAGTGAACTGAGACCTTCTGAAACAGTGAGCTAAAACCTTTCCTCTGTTAAGTTGTGGGTGTTGGGTACCAGAAAAAAAAAAGAAACTAAGTCACAGGCCTTGAATTTAAATGTGTGCAACTAGTTCCAGACCCTGAGACTTAGGCATTGCTAGCAAATAATCAAAATCAAGAATAGGAAGTCTGCCAATGTCAAAGATCAGCCATCTCTCAAGGATGCGTCTGCTAAGGACACACAGTGCTTGTGCTGAAAGCTCTTGGGGCGAGATGGAAAACATTTTTTTTCCTGGGTCCTGCCCCATACAAACTTGCACCCTGATAAAGTTTGCAACACTCAGTGGTTTTTGCTTTTTGGATGCCTAACTGGGTAACTTGGTGGTCACTGGTAGTGTGAACTCTACAAGGCAGCCCAGCTCTGCACTTGGCTAGCTGTGTGAACCAGGACAAGAAACCTCAAACTTTCTTCCTTCTGTATAGTTACCTTTAATGAATGTAGAAAACTTACTGTGCTCACAGGGACGGAATGAATGGGAAAGGGCATGCACACGAAACCAATGGTGCTGGCACAGTAGAGAGGTAGCAGCCCAGCAGCAGGAGCACCAGCATCTTACTGTTCTCTCCACCTCCACCTTCTCCACCATCATTGCCATCATGATCAGGACTAGACAGGAGGATGCCTGGGGTCCCGGCCCCTCTGTGTGGCTCCTCAGCTCCTGGGCTCTTATACTAGTACCTATATTAGACCCAACTAGAGACTGTTGTGCTTCTCAGTATTGGACTCCCAACAGAATCAGCTGAACACTTAGGAAAATGCAGATGCCCACCCCAAGCCCAGGCCTGCCAGGTCAGTAAGTTGAGGTAGGATCTAGTCTGAGGGTTTGTATTTCTAGTGAGTACCCAGACGAGGCTACTTGATGGTCCGTGGATTTTATTTGGGCATTATTACTCTGATTTAGTTTCTAAGGTTGTCTAGGTGTCTCCAATCCTAAGCCCCTAGTGCTGGCTGTTGTTACCCCGCAGTCTAAAGCTGTCATTGGTATGGGTCCTTGCTTCAGTAATCATAGAAATTAAAACAGGCAAGAGTTTGCAAGAAGAAAAGCTTTGATTGGAAAGTACAAGAAAATGGGAGGGGTTTTTCAGCTGGAGGAGCTGGCAAAGATGAAGCTGGCCCTTTAACCAAGGGAGATAAAAGAAAACAGGGAAAGCACTTGAGCTTGAGCAGTGGCACCTTTTGATGAAGAGGTTTGAAGTGGCCCATTGACAAAAGCACAAAAGCAACTTTGATGGATTATCTGAGATGGACCAGGGTCGGTGAGTCATTATCTCAGCTCTTATCTTCATTGCTTCAGGGGAATCCTTCTGGCTTTAGGGACAATTTGGTTTCCACGAAATGATCGTTCTGTCTTGGGAAGGTGAGCTCATCATGCAGTAGTCTTCAAGGCTGGCTCTGCTTTTCCTGGAACCCAAGTGATTGTAGGTTCAGAGACTTTTGAGCATTGCTTAAGAGTAGGAATGGGGGTCTGGGACTGAATGTTTTAAAATCTAGTCATTAGATGTTTTTTAAAACTTGAAAAATCACTTTATCTTGGTATCCTCAGTTTTGTAGGGGGATAAGATAGGCTCAGTACACTTAGGGCTAATAGATTTCATTTACCTAATTTTCTTAAACTGTTAACACAAATGTATCCAAAGTTCTAAAGTGACAAAGGATATGGAATGAGCTTAGCTCAGTTGTGCAGGTCTGTAAACCCAGCACCCTGATAGGTAGGCAGAGGGTCACAAGTTCAAGCATAGCCTGGCCAACTTAATGACTTGGATTTCCTGCCTGAAAATCAAACTTTAGAAATGGACAGGGGTGTAACTCAATAGAGAGGCCCTGGACTTGATCCCTAGTACTCCCTCACAAAAATGAAGGTCAAGCTGTTTTGCTTTTTGTTAACTATTGGATACCTATATGTCCAAGTGAACAGTCACGAGTTTTTAGCTAAACAAATAAACAACAAAACATTTTTGGGTTTCTGTCTCACAAATCATGTTTTTGATGAGTAACAGGTAAGGGGTCCCAGGAGTTTATCCTGTTACTAGGGTGGTCTCTAACCATGTCAAATCCAGTCATATCATGGAATGGGTCATTTCTGGGATGTTTCTCTTTCCTATCTTAGATTTTTCACCCAATTCTGAGCCTCCAAGTCACTAAGTAAGGGATCTCTCAGCCCTCCTGGGAGACAGGCCCAGGAGACAGGGACCTGTTGAACTTCTTCTCTGCTATCTCTGGGGACCTGAGACATTTTTACCAAGTGAAAGGAAGAAATCACGGAGGCAGCTGCCTCAGCCAGCTGAGTTTCATTCTGATTGGTGCCCCTGGCTCTGACGTCAGAGGGAGCCGGAGACACTTTGAAGAGGGAATCTTGCTCTTCCTTTCTGTGGCCCCCAGAAGAGAGGCCAGCCCTCCTGACATTGAGTGCCTTGGAATTCACCTCTGGAACAACACAACCCTGTGGCCTTCATGCAGGCCCCACCACGAATATGACCTTCTTCAGGAAGTCGTCCCTGGGTAGCTCTTCTACCACTTCCCTCTACCATTTTGATCCTCTTGTTTGTTTCTTGTCCTCCCACCCCCCACTCCCCTGAGAGGCCCGTGAGGACAGGAACTATGTTTTATTGGAATTCAATGACTGTTGATTATATAAGGGATCGCCTCAGGTTGCATTACCAATAAACATGGATTGAGCAAATTCTGTAAAAATGTTTTAAGGGGGTGTCTCCTTATTCTTTTCCTTCCTACAGCTTTCTCTGTCGCTCCTGGGCTCCTGTGTTTGAGAGCTGTGAGCAGAGTGAGGGGCTTTTTTAGAGCACTTCTGTGAGAACACTGAGGCTTTCCCTAATACCCCCAGCAACCACTGGGAAGCCCTGCCCCAGCTCTCTCTCTGGGCTCCAGCCCCAGCTTCTCTCCCGAAGGGGTAGTACAGAGGAGTTATTCAGCACAATATGAGTGTGCCCAGGGGGAATATTCTCTTTGTTTACATGCCAAGGGATATTGACTTCCTTCTAAACCAGTACCCTGTTTTCTGTGTTCTTTGAGAATACCTGGTCTTCAAGATTGTACTGATGTCTGACCCTGATGGAATCTACCTGGGCAATTACAGGTGCTCTCTGACGAGGTTTGGCCTGAATCATCACTGATTGGAGCCATCTTCATGGGTCATCACACCCCGCATGGGGTGAAATAGCTCATTGTCCAGATGTATAATAGCCCAACGACAGACGGTGACAGTGAAGAGGGCAAAGCTCCCAGACTTGGGGGTCTCCCAGATGCACCAAAGGAATCCAGTGGAAGATGCTGATAAAAATATTCTGCATTTTAAAAAAGGATATTTTATATCCATTTTTATATTGGCTGGTAGGTTGGTGTTGAATCTTGGAAGGGCCACTCCGTGGTAAGTGGGAGCCTGTCCCGATCTCGTCCCTGGGATGCAGAGGAATGGAAAGACACCTCAGGTCCCTCACTGTGTGACTGAGGTTGGTTGTTTCATTTCCTTGAGCCTCAAATTCTCTTCTGTAAAATGGGAATGATATTAGTACCTACATTATAAGGAATCTGTGAGGATTAACTGAGATATCTGCAAAGTGCTTGGGATGCTACGTGGCAGTAAGCAATATTAGCTGCTGTGCTGATGAGGACAGTGACAACGACGATGACAACGAAGAGCAGGGCTCTCTGGTACTCCCCTGTGCCTTGCCAACCTGCTGGTACCCAAGCTCCTCAGAGACCATGGCTGGCTGGAATCTTCAGACTGCCTCTGCAGGTGCGGACCTCTGCCTGCGGCCTGTCTGCCTTCACGAGGTTGTCTTTGGTATCTCCGCATTCTACCTGACCCCTAGTGTCCATATATATATATATATATATGAAATTATAAAACTGTGTGAAGGGATATATTGCACAGGGTTATAGAATCTACCATCTGTGAGGTCAAAGCATGGCAAGTTCAAAGTGGCCGTCTACACACAGGAGAGCTGGAAGTTCAAGTTGCTGCTCAGACAAGAAGATGGAGTGGCACAATAAGGAGATCAAGGATGCAACACCTGTCCAAGGTCAATGGCCCGGAAGCTCTTGGTAGACTTGCTCGTGTGAGCCTGCACTGGGATTGATCTCCACAAGTGCTGATGATGACTGAGGCTTTCCAGAAAAGAGGAGCAGTTCCTTCTTCCTTCCCTTTTACTATCCAAGGTACAAGTCTATTGGTGCCACCCACATCCGGGATGGGTCTTCTTCCCTCGGTTTGCTGACCTACTAATCAGTCATCCATAGACCCACCCAAAACTGTGTCTTACCAATCTGCTAGACATTTCCTAATTCATTCAAGTTGGCAAATTATGATTAATGGCTGTACATCCTGACCTAGAGCTCCCCTTGCCTGGCTCACTGCCGCTCCTTATGAGATTCTGACTTCATCCTTAAACACTTCCCGACCCTGCCCTAAATAAGTGAGTGGGGAGGGATGGCCAGTGGGCTGCTCATACCCACATCTCTCCTACCTCCTCGCACCAAGCCTTTGCCCATCGTCAGTGGTCCTGGAGGGTGGCTGAAGGCTTGATTCCCCAGGGAGAAGAGAGATAGGAGAAAGTCATGCCCTGGATTTCCAGTGTTGATTTTGCAAGGCTCACTGCTAGCCTACCCAGTGTTGATTCAAAGCCTTCCTGGGGCAGCTGAGTATATCATATGCTATGAGGCTGAGTTTGGGGAGCAAAGAAATAAATCGTTACTATTGTGGATGAAGCAATTATCATAAATCTATTTTTAATCTCTCCTTCTTTTTAAGACTCAAGGCTGCCTTTCTTTATAAGAGGATGCAGCCAGGCTTTGATAGGAGGAAAGGTGCAGAAAGCTCCCCTCCTAGCTGAAAATGTTAATTGAGCAGCCACTTATTTTTTTTAACCTTCGTTAACTACATTAGTCTGCATTAACACCTTTTAAAACCTCTTTACAGTTGTGTTCAATTCCCTTTCTTTAATCTATTCTTTTCTAGGAGTGTGGAATCACTTTGAGCCTCATCTTTATCTTTTCTTTGATGACAACTTCGAGTTTAATTTGTATTTGGGAATTGAAATGCAAATTTGCCATTACCCACAATCCCCTCCTCCTCATGCTCTTCTGGGGTGATGAGAGCTTGATTAATCCTGAGGCTCTGTGTCCCTGGCCACAGCACCCTTCGCAGGTCCTTCCAGTTCTCAGGGTGGGGAGAAGTTTGCTCCACTCTTGTAAGTTCTCAGCAACCAGGCCAAGAAGTATTGAGTGGTTGGTATTGTGTCATGATAAACATTCACCCAGTGGCAGAAACTATCACGATTTTACAGAAAATCCTCTTGTCTTCTGAATGTGTATTCTTTTGTCCCTTGTCACAGAGTCTTAACGTTGAGGAGAAGGTTGTGGGTATTTCCAAGAGAAGAAAGACATAACACCATATTGCTTTCTCATTAAGGTAACACAATTACCATCTGACCCAACAATTCTACTTCCGGTACATACCCAGAGGAGTTAAAAATCATGGGGCTGGAGGAATGGCTCAGCGGTTAAAGCACTTGCCTAGCAAGTGCGATGTCAAGTGTTAAGTACCCAAGTTCAATTCCCCAGCACCACATAAGCTGGGTGTGGTGGCACACACCTGTAATTCCAGCACTTGGGAGGCTGAGGTGGGGGGATTGCCGTAAGTCCAAGGCCATCCTGGGCTCCATAGTGAGTTCAAGACCAGCCTGGGCTGCAGAGCGAGACCTTGTCTCAAAAAAACAGAAGAGTTAAAAATCAGTACTAAAAAATTGACACGTGGAGAGTCATAGCAACATTATTTGCATATTCAAAAGATGGAAGCAACACTAATGTCTAGCAACAGATAAACAAAAAAATGTGATACAGGTATTATATATGTGGATAGTGGAATCTTATTCAACCCTCAATGGGAATGAAGTTCTGATACATGCTATAACATGGATGAACCTTGAAAACATTATTCTAAGCTAAAGAAGCCAGGGACAAGCTCTACCCAGTATAGGATTCCATTTATATAACATATCCAGTCAGTAAATTCTAAGAAATAGAAAGCAGTTTGGTGGTTGCCATGGGTAGAAGACGGAGAGCAGTGGATACGGAGTGTCCTTTGAGGTAAGATGGAACCATTCAGGACCTGGCTAATGACGATGGTTGTACAACTCTGAATGAGTTAAATGTCACATAATAGTAAGTTTTATGTGTATTTAAAGATAATTCTACTCGGCGAGGTCTACCAGGAAGCTCTACCGTATCTTTGATATGCACTTGTGGGCAAATCACTTCTTTGAGCCACAACTTCTCATGTAAAATGGGCTACCAGCCCTCCTAAGGTACTAAGTATACTGCTTTTTAAAAATAAAAATGAAAAAGAAAACTGATTTAATAAATTATGGTATACATGTATACCATTAAGAAAAATAAATAAATAAAGATAATTCTATTAGTGTTTCCCCAAAGAATTGGGTTTCTGTGACTGTCAGCCCAGTTTCTTTTATGGTTCGTGTCAGGAGTGTCCCCCAAAAGCCTCATACATTTGGAAGGTGATTGGATTATAGGGTTAATTGCATGAGTGGATCAATCCACTGACTTCCTGTGTTGTTAAGAGGCAGGGGCTGGTCAGAAGAGAGGGAGCACTAGGGTTTTCAAGGGGTGGATCACAGCGGCGTGACTTGGAAGTCTACTACCTTCCTCGCCAGCTCCACCTTTCGCTCTCTTTGCTTCCTGTCTTGCCATGCCGTGAGCAGCTTTTCTCCAGTTGGGCCTTCCGCCATGCCCTTTCACCACTGCTGGCCACTCATGCATGGAAAGAGACCTTTTGAAACTGTGAGCTAAAATAAGTCCTTCCATAAGTTGTGAGTGTCAGTATTGCATTCCAACAACAAGAACATAACAGTGACACCCTTCCCTTGCTTTGTAAGTTTCCACCTAAATAGAAAACAAAAATTCTAAGGAAAAACGAGTCTCACTGGTATGGGTTTTGCAATCTCAGAATACATGTGCTGTAATAGGTCACAGGCATATCTAGAAGAGCAAATGAAAGGGGTGGTTTTAAAGGTGGAGCGAGGAACGTCATATAAACTGTTTTTGAAACATCTGTCTTCGGCTACAAGGATGAATAACAAGGGTGGCATCAGTCCAGGTTTGTGCAGGAAGTTGCTGTTGCCCAGTTGTTCACTCAGAAGTGTGTGTATTTTTTTTCTTGTAAGGCTGCTGTGGCCTTGTGCGAGGCTGTGATATGCAGAGGGTCCTTGCAACACTTTTTATCAAGGGCACACATATGTGCAAGATCTCTCCCTTCAAGCCCACTAACTCTGTTGTTTTAAGACCTGACACAAAACAATTCCATTTTGATTTGGACACTTTTATATAAGCAATGGAAATGACTCTTCATGGACTCCTGAAAAATAAGGAAGCGTTATGACTGAAACTCCAATCAATCTGTACATCATTTTTGGTAATATGGCCACTTCGACCATATTGATTCTACCTATCCGGGAATGAGAGAGATCTTTTCATTTTCTGATGTTCTCTTCGATCTCTCTCTTCAGAGTACTGTAGTTTTTAATTATAGAGATATTTCACTTCCTTGGCTAGGCTTACTCTCAAGTATTTAGTTTTTTGGTAGCCATCATGAATGGGATCGTTTCCTTAATTTTTGTTCTTAGCTGGTGCATTGTTAGTATATGAGAATACTCTTGATTTATGTGTATTGATTTTGTATCTAGCCACTTTGCTGACTTTACTTATTAATTCTTAGTGGTGTTTTTTAGGTCTTTCATGTTGAGGATTTTTTAAGAAGTATTTCTTTGTGTTCCCAAGGACCTCTGGGAAGAGCAGTGACGGTGAGCCACCTCAGGCCCAGGAGATTAGGAATGCCTAAACTCGTTTGCACAAAAGGCCCAGGAGGAGCAACTCCTGAGGATAAGCAGAGGTTTTTCTTCCTGGAAGGCTAAAAAGTTCATAGGAGATCTTACTATGGAACCAAATATGCTTGAAAGAAAAATTTTATGAAATTTTAAAATTATGATTCAGAGGGCTTTTACAGATAGAAGGGGCCTTTCAGTCATATTGCAGCCCAGGAAAGCTTACATATGCATTTCCAGCCAAGACCTCCTTTCACGGGAAACCCAAGGAACTCTGGGTTAGATGTGAGGGTCACTGGAATGTAGACTGCAGG
Source organism: Ctenodactylus gundi (assembly GCA_004027205.1). Classification (NCBI taxonomy): domain Eukaryota; kingdom Metazoa; phylum Chordata; class Mammalia; order Rodentia; family Ctenodactylidae; genus Ctenodactylus; species Ctenodactylus gundi. Next base: position 36,882 of record PVKB01001942.1, read on the forward strand.
TATTGATTTCTAGATTCCAAGCCAGAAAACTCCCTTCTAGGTCTTGGCACTGCCCTCAGGGAAAGCTGCGCTATAATTGTGCCTCTTATTTCCTGAGTTCTCTTTAGAAATCTGAGCAGTATGAGACACATATAACAGAAAGGCCAAAAAAACTCCAGCTGCTTCTACTCTGGGGGGACCCTTTTTAATGTGACACAGAAAGTGTCAAGACTAGTTCTACTGGTTCAAGAAGGGAGGCGGGGGTTGTTTCAGGTCACTGCTTTGCTTCAAAGCTTGGGATGCCTGCCAGATCTCTTCCCATTGCTGCATAGGAGGGGTAGCCAAGAAGTTGAAAGGACAGGTTGGTGGGAGTCTGGGTTTTATGTTCTAGCCGGTGACTTCAGCTAAAGTATTTAGGCTTTTGGATCTTCATTTCCTCATCTTTAAATGGAACTAATTAATAATACTTTCTTTTAGGCACTATTTGGAGAATCTGATGAAGCAATAAAAACCAAGGGTTTAATCTGGTCCTAAAACACACCAAACACGCTCCATTAGGGTTATTTATTACCATTAAAATTAACAAAGCTACAAACACCTGTCAAAGGCATTGGGGATATTGGGGGATGTGGAAGCCAGACCTCAGAATTTCCCACACTATTTCAGAAAACAAATGGAAGACTATAAAACCTCAACTGTCTCAGTTACTTTTTTTGTTGCTGTGACTCAATACCTGACACGCACAAATTTAGGAAAGGAAAGGTTTATTTTAGCTTACAGTTTCAGATGCTCACAGTCCGCTCAGGGGCAGCTGGCAGCAATGGAAGTACATGGCAGAGGCAGAGAGGTGGAGGCAGCTTCTCAGGACATCACAAACAGACAGGCAAGTGAGACTAATCGAGACTAGTCCAAGTCCCAGTTTTAGTCTCTCCTGCATTCAGGTATCGAAGGTGTGGCCACTACACACGTTTTGTCTTAACTCACATGCCTTTAGTCTTAACTCACATGCCCCTAATCCCAACATTTGTAATCCACCCCTCCAGAGCAGACCCCAATCCACCAACATTACATGGCTCCATAGAGAATCTGTAACGTTAAAATACATGAGACTTTTGGGGGACACTCCAGATCCTAACCACAACACCAGCAATCACCTGCCACAATCATAAAACAGGGCATGCCGAGTGTCCTGAATGTCAGTGCTGATGCTCAGAAATGGAGTGGAAGATTCTGGAAGAGGTAGGACTCTGTAACACAGCTGGCTCTTCTTCAGACATAAAAATCTAGAGTTGGCTCCCCCCGCCCTGAGAAGACTTCCAAATCTGAAGAAACAAACAGTGTAGGGGTCTCTTTTCTTTCCCGCTTTTGTCTTGGGAGCAGTGGGAAGGCTGTAGGAGGCTGTAGGAGACAAAGGTTTCCCAGAGAGGAAGACTTCAGGGCTGTATTCGGAACTGGGGGGAGATCTGCAGCCTGGGATACTTCCCAAGATGATCAAAGATATAACCAAAGCCCTGAGTTGTTCCTTTTTTAAAAAAATTTTTTTAAGACAAGATCTCATTAAGTTGTTCCGGTTGAGCTAGAACTTGTAATCTTCCTGCCTCAGCATCCCAGAGTTCTGGGTTCACAAGCACCACACTTTGGGGCATTTGACACACTTTCAAGAGGAAACAGAGCCCAGATACTAGGACAGCGTCCAGTTTCTGAGATGGTCAGTAACTCAAAGCAAACACAAAGTGGGCCCAGGCACGGCAGAGTGGAGGAACTCCTCCACCATACAAGTGCAAATAGAAGGTCCAGACTCTTCAACAACTAGAAAGGAACAGAAATCACGTGACCACTATGCCAGGTGCTGTCACCAAAAGACAACTGGACCTAACTCAGTAGAAAGGATGCTCTTGACTTAGGTAATTCTCCACTGCTGCTTCATGGATGGAACGATTTCACCTACGCACATGTCCTGTGAATACACAGAGTCCACCGGCCTGGAGATGGTAGGGATCCAAGCCTTGGCTCAAGGGAAATGAATTGGTAAGGGCCAAGAAGGGACTGGCACCGTTGAAGTTAGATGAAATAAAACTGCTGACAGAAGGGAAACGCTGACGAGCAAAACAGAGATTGCAGAATTTAGAGATGAGAAACCAGCTACCCGAGTGCTCCGGCCGAGGATGACGGTGTCTCCAGGACTTCAGCATCCAACAGAGGACAATGAAGATGTACTCAGACAGATGCCACATGATGTCCCCCAAATGGGGACCATGTCGTCCTGCAGATCTAAAGGAGTGCATAGCTTCCCAGGAACATTTGCTCGTGAATAGTCATGGCGGAGACCAACGGAGGGGGGCCGCAAGGACAAGGGACTCCAGAGACCAAAAAAACCAAAGCTGGTGGCCTATAAGGGCTGGGAAAGCCAGGTTGGCCTCCGACTTTCTCCACAGCAGTGGTCAGTTCGCAAAGACAGTAAAATAAGATCCCTGAGGCTCTGGGGTAACAGGGTGTCACCACACAGTACACAGGCACGCTGCCTTTCGAATGCCAACAGGAAGTAGGCAGACATTCTCAAATGAAAAAGAACCGGTGGCAGCGCCCCCCTGTGGCCTTGCATGGGCGCTGCTTAGCTAGGAAGTCCCACCCAATACATGATAGACACAAAAGGGAAGAACTCAGAAGGACCGATGGGGACCGCAGCATCCTCGTGAGAGTAGAGTTCCAAACAACTGGGGGCTATGGCTACCAAACATTAGCACTGATGGCTTTATGAAAACAGTGATGCAACTATTAAAAATAGAAACACAGAAGCAAGTGTGAAGTCAGGGCTGGTGGCTCAGACTTGTAATCCCAGCATTCAGAAAGCTGAGGCAGGAGGCTTGCTGTGAGTTCAAGGCCAGCCTGTGCTATACAGAGAGTTTAGGACCAGCCTGGACTGCAGAGGGAGACCCTATGTAAAAAAAAAAAAAAGCAGGTATATAAATAGAAATGTCTTTTTGCAGGGTGAAAGATTAATGAATGTTGCTTATAACACAAACGTGTAAGTTACAGAATAATTAATATCTATGTATATATATGTTGCTTTTAATAATCTTTTATCTAATCTTAAAGGAATCTTTTTAAACTTTTTTTTTCCTAACACAAGAGATTTAACCCAAGGCTTCACACTGAGCTATACCACCAGCCCTTTTTATTTATTTGTTTATTTTAATTTTAATTTTCTAAGTTGTCCAGGCTGGACTTGAACTTGCTATTCTCCTGCCTCACCCTCCCAGAGTGCGGGAACTACGGGCATGTGCCATCACAGTTAGCTTAAACGTACCTTTAGAGGTTTAAAAAAAAAAGTGTGCTTGGGGTATAGTTAGTGGTAGAGGCCCTGCGTTCAGTCCCCAGCACTGAAAAAAAAGAAAGAAAGAAAAAGGAAAGAAAGATAAAGAAACAGTCAAGATTCAATATTCTCTTTAATTTCATTTCAGTTTTTTTCCCTTAAAAGTAACTGTAATGCTCTTAATAACCTGGCACCTGTAGGCGTATGCCACTGTGTGGAAGCAGTTCTGAGTTTCTCCTCTACGTGTGGAGGCCTGCCAGGAGCCAGGCAGACAGCTGAGGGGAGGGTTTGGGCTGTGCGCCTTAAGGCCAGACCCATCCGTAGCAGGTGTCCACTAATCCCATGGGGCGCCTGGATCACTCCTAAGCCTTCAGCAAAATCGTGGTAAAATCTCAGCTCAGTGGTTGCTGAGTTTGAGGTGGGGACACTGGCTGGGGTCCAGGGCCGAGAAGATGCAGTGAGGTGGGGTGGGCGGTGTGGCGGCTGGGAGAGCCAGAGATCACACCAGGTACTGGAGCCGCCGCCTGGCACAGAACGGCTGGGTCACCAAAGTGAAGAGAAACCAGCCCTGTTTCCTCTTGGGCCTAGTGAGTGTGTGTATTGCAGGGGCAGGCTCAGGCACCCTGGAGGGGAACCCAGGAGACAGCCGCTCCCTGGAGGCCACTGTCTGAATGGCTGGGAGGGAACACGACCCCTGCCACCCAGGAGGCTGGAGGCACTGGGGCTACTTGTAGAGCACTTAGGTGGAGTGTCTGTCGCCACTTCCCAGCGAGAGCTCAGTCCTCCCGGCCACTCGGGGGCGTTCGAGTGGACCAGGCTGCTACCCTGCCACATGGGCAGCTCCTGCCCCGCCCCCACATGCTTGTGCCCGTCTTAACTTGTAGATAAACAACACAGAACATTTTCTAGGACCTACAACTTCCTGGTCCTACACTTCGCCCTGCGATAAGGCCTGTTGGAAGATGGCATTTTCTTTCTTGTCTGTCCCTCCTAAGCCTACACCTACATCATCTTTTTTTTAAGGATTTAGCTGATTTTTTTTTTTGTAACATAATTTACACCTACTGGAAAAACTAGATTTCTTTGAGCTTGGTGGACTGTGAGCTTGCAGAAGTTTGTCCGGCACTGTACCCCACAAGGGCCAGCTGGTGTTGTGTCCAGGAAAAGTCATCACGGTCCGGGGCAGCTTTGCTGTGGGGGTGGGGAGCGGGAGCCATTAGTCCTGGAGATGCGGTGTCGGTAGTGGTAGTGTCTTGGCTTGGCGGGAAGAGGGCGCTGTGGAGCCAAGTTTGCTGTGAACGTGGGCTACTTAGGCAGCCACCCCTTCAAGGATTCACCTTGGACCACTCACTTGAGGCACAGCAAACCACGGAGTGTGCCCTAGCAGGCAACTCCACCATCCGCTGAATCTTTACTACTATCTAGGCAATGGGTAGCCTATCGAACAAACACAATCACATCCTAGCCCTTGGGGAGTGGTGTCTTTCCTGTGTTAGTGGCAGGAGGGAGCAAACGGGGGCTGAGCAAGGATCAGGAAGCCCTCCAGGTCTCCTGGTTACCAAGGGGTGGAGCCGAGAACCCTAGCCACGCCCCTGATGCCAAGACCCGAGCCACAGACGGGCTGAGAACACACCGCCCTCACCGGAGAAGTGTCTGCCACAGCAGGAGACGGCTCAGTGGCTCACCGGCCTTGTCCAGGTGTCACGTGGCCACTTCATGAGCGTTGTCCTGGTTTTTGAGCGCAGGCCGTCGGGCCTGACCAGCACTTGGAGACCTGGTCAGACATGAACAGCCGCCTCTGGTCACGGCGCCCCCACAGGTGTGCGGTGCCCAGCCTGCGCAGCTGAATGAGGGTCCCACCTCTGGGCCTGGCCTGGTGCCCTGGAGAGGCAGCTGCCAGAGAAATGTGAGATTCGGTGTAACAGAGACTGGGGACAGCTCTGTTCTCATCTCCTTCCCTCTCTGTTGCCCAACCTGGGTTTTTTTTTTTTCTTCTTCTTCTTCTTCCTCCGTTAGCTTCATGCGTTTCCCCCTGAATTTTTCATTGGGAAGAAGCACGTTTAGAGATGTGAAGCACACACTTTGCTGGGCCTCCGCTTTGATGAATCTTTGATGCGGACTCTGGGGAGGCAGGAGTTGCGGTGGGCGGGAGGAGGGAGCCGGGAGGGGCTTCTCGGGGCAGGATTCCAGTCCCTCCCCCTTCCCCAGGGGACCTCAGATCTGCAGCTCACCCTACCCGGCCTGGCTGGGCCCTGCAGCATGCTGGATAGAGAGTGTGCGTGCTGGGAGTGGTGGGAGGGCCTGAACAAGGACGGGGTGCAGCACGGAGTCAGTGCCACCACCACTGACACATGCCCCACCGCCAACCTGAGCCCCTCAATTCCCTGCTTCTCCACGGGCCTCAAGGCTATGCGTGATGCTAGATGCATGGCTTTGGTGAGACCCTTCACCTACCAATCATCCTGCCTCTCGGGGCCTGGCCTGGTTGGGTTTGCCAAGGTGAGTGCCTAGGCCCTCAGGCAGCCCACCCTGCCTGAGTGGGTGGATTGATGCTCGCTTTTGCATTGTCCTCAGAGGTGGACAGAGGGACGGAGCCCCTGCGTGTCACTGAGCCTGACCCTGGGGCTGAGCATACAGCCCCGTTTCTGGCAGAGGCACTCCCCTGTCACCCTGGGTGCCCTGCCACACTCGCGTGCTCAGGGGTCTGGCCAGAACCTCTCTGCTGAGGATCAGGAGAAGGTGGAGGAGGACGTTTGCAGAGCTGGGCAGCACCATCCTCACCCCTGTGTGCTGCTGTGTGTGGCTTCTCCGTCAGGACTGAGGACCAGTCCCAGGGGAGTAGAGGTGGCCATCATTTTGGGATGCTTCTGGGTACTGTGCTTCATGTGGTCATCAGGTGAGTTACTTTTTACTAATCACAGACTTGGCCTCCACCTTGGGCACTTCTGGCCAGCTCCCTCCCTGCAGCTGCTTCCAGCTCCTGGCGCTTCCCCAGGACGGCAGGATGCCCGCTGACTCTCACTATCAGCACAGCTCTCTCTGCTCCGGAGCCCCAGCTGGCCACATGCAGAGTGATGGACTATGTGCCCACCCCGAGGGCCTGCCTGGCCTGGCCACGATGCCAGCCAGACCTCCCATAGGCATAATGGGTCCTGCGGCCTCTCCAGGTGGGCATGGCAGGGAACTAATGCACTCTGTCCACCTCTGCTGCCACCTTTTCTCTTTAACTGCCCCATTCTCTCTCTCTCTCTCTCTCTCTCTCTCTCTCTCTCTCTCTCTCTCTCACTCATCTTTCTTTCTTTCTTTCTTTCTTTCTTTCTTTCTTTCTTTCTTTCTTTCTTTCTCTTTTGTGGTTTGTGGTTCTGGGGATCCAGCACAGGGCCTTCCCACTGAGCTCCAGCCCTGGCCCATTTATTTCAGTGCTGATTTTGAGACAGAGTCCTGTCGAGTCACTAAGCTATCCAAGCTGGACTTGAACTTATGATCCTCCCGTCTCCGTCTCCCAGAATGCTGGGATTACCTAGGACTGCACCATCGGATCTGGCCCTATGCCTAGTTTTGTGGGCTGGTCAACTGCCTGAGTTTTCTCTCCCTCCTGCGGCAAGACATGTGACAAGCCATGCCTTCCCTCTGGCCTCACTCACCCCTACCACGTTCCCATTAGTCACACTCAAGTGCATATTACTTTAATCAGAAGGATTTCCTATTAGGGCCCCCAAGGGAAGGGAATTTAGCAGAGGCTGAGGGAGTTCGTGCATTACTCACGGAGCCCAGCTGGGTTCTGCCCATTGGGATCTCTTGCCTCTGTGTGGTCTGCATAGAGAGCAGGGTGCACAGGGTGAGTGAGACCGGAGCGACCCTGGCCCCAGAAGCCTTTGGCTAAGCAGATGAAAGTGCTTTGGGGAGGCAGGAGTGGGGACTCCCTGCGGCTCCCAGAAGCCTGGGAAAAAGAGGCACCTGCATGAGGCATGGCCTGGCATGCAGTTACCCCTGGGGTGTGTCCTCGGCCAATCTTGCTGTCCAGGCAGCGGCACCAGCAGGGGTCACTGTTTTGGCACTACAGGCCAAAGCAGAGGGGAGGTTTGGGCGTTTGAGGAGAGGCAGGAGCTGGAGGTGAAGGATGCGGGGCTCTCGCCTCCTGCCTGGATGCCTCCTGCAGCACAGTAGCAGATCCACTCCAGGATAGAATTTGGTGCTCAAATCTGAGCCCTGATAGGTGCGGCATGGGGTCACCTGGGTTGAGATACTTGGTTAGGCTGTGCAGCTCCCCCTCCCTACACCTCCTAGCTGGCTCTGTGACTTCTTCTCACCTGGGGAGGTGGCCTGTGTGGCTGAGCCTGGGCCTGGTACAGACTGGCCAGTGATGGGTGACATAGGACCCTGTTCTCATTTGTATAGTGACAGGTGGTTGACAGGCTCTCTGGAATATGCACCTGGCATCTTAGCTCTGCTTTCCACACCGTGCAGGGCATCCACCTTGGCTCTGGGGAGTAGGTGCTATGGTCACGAAGGATGACTGGGCCTAGATCTTCATGGGGGAGGAATGTGGAGGGGGCATATTTTGCCCACTGCCCTCCTGGGGGTCCTGTTTTGTAATCTCCATTGAAAAGCTTGTCACTGAGTAACAATTACAGACTTCAGAGATCCCCCCTTCCCTTGGATACTTCTGTCACTGACATGGGGCTATTTAAGAAGACAGGGTCCCCAGGAGATAGGGAAGCATTGGTGGGAGCAGGTTGGGACACCTCCGAGAGTCCTCCATCCTCCATCCTGATGTCCCTCACCTGTGCACGCTGAACTGAGCTGGCTGTGCTCAGACTCACTGCTGCCCTGGGACAGGAGAGTGGGAGTTGGAGCCCCAAGGTTCTTCTCCCTGAGCCCATCAGGGAGGCTAGGGCTCACCGCGACTTGCCTAGTGTCACATGCCTGAGATTTGGCAGAACCGGGCTTGGTGGCTATGATTAAGGCACAGTGGGCACAGAGCCCCAAAGGGGCCTTGGAAAATCTTAGGGAACTCTTGAAGGCTCCAGCAGCCACTTGGCCACTTCAGGGCCAACCCTGTCCCACGGTCTTTGAAAGCAGAGGTCCCGGCCAGGGGTCTAGGGCTTTGGGACCATGGGAAGCAGCCTGAGGAGCTACAGGCTGGGCCCAGATGTGAGCACCCTCGAAGGTTGGCTGAGATGCCACCTGTTCAGTTTATAGTGAAAACAAGGGGCCTGGAGGGATAGAGGCCCTGAACTAGGCCCCCAGCAAGTTGGGGACATGGTGGAAAATGACTAGAGGCACCTGGTGAAAACGCTGGAGGGACTAGGTAGCAAGAGAAGAGAGGGCTTGGTACAGGCACAGGTGGAGTGGAGGGTGGGCCAGCTCAGTGGAACTGGGACTGGCACCCTGGCCCTGGACCCATGCTGTGAGCTTGGATGGAGGAGTGCTGGGGGACGGAGGGATGGTGAGGAGGGAGGGCCCAGTGGGCTCCCAGATGCAGGCATGGCTGTGGGGGGTTGGGGCCCTCATTGGGCTCTGCTTCACGGGGCCTTGCTCCTGGCCCGCAGAAAGTGGCAGAGCTGTGGGCAGAGGAGGGCAGCCCCTCCTGCATCCTGGCTAGCCAGCCCTTGGTGGGGTTGCTGGGGACCCAGAGCAGGGGCCTCAGAAGCCTCCCAGCTTCGCTTCCAGATGGCCTCTCCTCCACAGCCCGTGTTTTGCCTCTCCGCTCACCCACGGGGCTCTCCTCACCCTCGGGGCCTCACCCCTCTTCCCTCACCAGCAGCTGAACTGACCACCTCCTCCCAATAATGCCCCGGCAGGACGGATGCCCGGGGCAGGTGACCCAGTGATTTTCAAAAACCCATCTTCCTGGGGAAAACAACCATGGAGCACCACCCGGAGCCAGGAACACAGTGTCATCTGAGCCTGGCATGCTGGGGCTACCCACAGGGTCACTCCAAGCAGTGCAGTTCCAGATCCACTGCTCCGGTCCAGCCCCTGTTTTACACAAAGGTGGGCAGGCCCAGAGAAAGGAGTTCACAGAAGGTCATGCAAGGTGTTTGTAGCAGACCTGAAGCTGGAGCTCACAAGCCGTGTCTCCCAGATGAAAGTCTCCTCGTCTGTGACTCCCCCCTGGTCTTCCGCTGGGCTAGCAACGACTTTTCACACAGGGCCTTCCCGCCATCTCTGCACAGAGACCTGACTCTTCTTGCTGGAATGTCACTTGGTACTGGGACACTTCGTGGACTTTCTGTAGATAAACTGAAGCTATGGGACAACACAGGATGCAGGTGACACACAAGGAGAATGGACGTTGAGGACAAGGTAGCCGTGATGAGGGAGGCCCTGGAGGGTACGCTGGCAGCAGCTGTGGACACCACAGAGAGAGCAGAGGGTAGCCAGAGCAATTCCCCATCACAGGTAACACTGAACTCAGTCACTGTGTTGGCCACCAAATGGTAGGGTTCCTTTTCCTCCCCCTGCCCATGTCCCCACTCTTGAATACCGTGGTTACCAAGGAGGCCTGATGAGCCCCTAGAGACCTAATGACCCTGACATGAAGGCTCCTGGCCACTCATCCTCCCAAGCGGGGACACTGGGTGATCTATCTGCTTGCTGCCCTGAGATAGGAACCACTTCAGTTATCTGCACTGGGCTGCTCTCTGCAGCCATGCCTGGGTGGCCAGGGCCTGGCCTGAGTCCTAGTGCAAGAAAACCCAGGTCATTTTCTCCTCTGCCCACCTGGTATTGGTTAGGAACAAGGACTTCCTCTCCTCTTACAGTGACCTGGAAGTGGCATGCCCCAGAAACTGCAGGCGTCTTTTTCCCAGAGAGTGGCTATGAGCGTCTCCCTCCTGTCTGGGCTCATCGGGCCCAGGAACTTGGAAGCGGGAGAGAAAATTTCCTCATTTTTCCTAAGTTTAAGCTCATGTGCAGAGGCAGTCAGGGCTGGCTTAGTTATTTCCTTGTTGGTGGGCTGTATTACCTGACATCCACAACTTAAGGGAGGAAAGCTTCATTTTTAGCTCACGGTTTCAGGAGAATTCAGTCCTTTCATGGGTGACTGGCAATGATGGAAGCACATGGCAGAGGCCCAGCTGGAGGAAAGGCTGCTTGCTCTGTGGCGGTCAGGAGGCAGAGTGAATGAGGAAGGGTAGAGCTAGTTCATTCCCTCCCATGTCCTGTCCCAGGGATCCACCCCTTCCGGGTCAAGCCCAGTGATCCACCCTTTCCCACCTCTTAACAGCACATGGAATCCACGGATATTCCACAAAGTCAGAATGCGTGAGGCTTTTGGGGACATTCCAGATCCAAAATCTAACACAAGCCTACCTAGTTATTTCCTCTCTCCTGCCCTGAGAGACTTGTTTATCCTCTTTCTTGGCAAGGAAGGAAGTCACCGGAAGTAATGGCGAATTACTTTTTGTGTTCTGGGGAAGTGTGCTGTTTCCTGGGGACCCACGGGCATCGCTGACGTTTGCTGAGCTAGAGTTGTGTGCCAGGTGCTTCATGCCTTATTCATTTCACTTCATTTACACAGCAAGCCTGTTGTTATGGTTTAGATCTGGAGTGACCCCCAAAAGCTATGTAGATGTTGTGGAGTGTCTGTGGAACCATGCACTCTCAAGAGGTGGAGCCTGGCCAGGAGGGGTAGATTAAAGGTGTGCAGTGGATTAGGGTCATGTAGTAGATTATGGGCATGTAGCACATTACTGGGCACACAATCTGGAAGGGGTATGTTGTGGTTTGTATCTGGAATGTCCCTTGAAGCCTCATGTACCTATGGATACTATGTATTGTTGGAAGGTGGGCCTGGCTAGAAGTAGCAGGTGTCTGGGGCTTTATCTGGAGGGGTGTGTGCTGGTTTCTCTCTTCCTCCATGACCTGGCTCTGTTCTGCCATGTTGTGAGGAGCTCTTAGCCTGGCTTCAGCCCTGCCGTGTGTTTCTACCACCAACAACCGCTCATAGATGAACTGAAACCTTTTGAAACTGTGAGCTAAAATAAATCTTTCCTCTCTTCAATTGTGGATGATGAGTATTCTGTCCCAGTAATGAAAAAGAAACAGAGAAATTGTTATCAGAATATAGGGTTGTTGCTATGACTTTACCTGACAATGTGATTTAGAAGCCTTTGGAACTAGTTTACTGGGGGAGTTTAGAAAGGTTTGAAGATGCTGGCTAGAGAAAACTTAGAATGTTGTGAGCTGGGCTTGATGGGCGATTCTGGTTAGAGTTCATAATGCTGAGAGAACTGGAGATTGGAAAGGCCTGGCTCAAGATGAAGATGGGACTGTTTACCCTGTGTCATTGTACGTTATAAGTGTTTAACTTTTCTTCGATTTCCGTGGGAGATCATGAGTAGGAGTTAGCCTTGCATCTCAGAGGCCTCCTTGACTTGGACATTTTTTTTAATCAGTGCTGGAACTGTTGAGACTTTGGCACCTGTAGGAAGGGACTGAATGCATTTTGCATAAGGAGGTGGACATGAGTCTTCTGGGGCCTGTGGTAGAATGTTATAGTTTGGATCTGGAATGTCTCCCAAAAGCCTCATGTACGTGGATGATGTAGAGTAGCCATAGAACCGCGTGCTGTGAAGCGTTGGGCCTGGTGGGAAGGATCTGGAAGGGTACACACTCGTGTGGCCTTTCCTGCTCCCTTGGCTTCCTGTCTGCTATGCCGTGAGCAGCTCTCCTGCTACACCGCCTCCATGTGCTTCCACCGTTGCCTGTTGGCCATGAATGGACTGAAACCTTCTGGAACTGTGAGCTAAAGCTAAGCTTTCCTACCCTAAATTGTCGATGTTGGACAATGGGCCAACAACGAGAAAGTAGCCAAGTCACTATGGGCTTTTCCCCAAACATCAGAGTTGGGAAATTGATACTCAGAAAGATGGGGCGATTTTCCTCAAGTCACCCAGCCATGGCAAGGAAGGGAAGGCAGAGGCTCTGGCCTCTAGGGTTGCTGTGCCATTTAATTTTCTCCATCGCCTTGTGAGTCATAGGTGGGGTGAGGGAGCTGAGGCCCGGACAGGCACAATAAGCTTGTAAGGACACACAACTTTATAGTGAGGTCTGGAGGGGAGCCCAGTTCTTTGTGGTCCCGAGGCCTGTGACAGTTGGGTTGGGTATGTTAGCTCACTGGTCAGGAACACAGTGTGCACCATTGTTGAGTGCACAGTGGGGTACAAAGGCCACCATTTGAAGCTCCAGGGACATTCCACCGTGGGCTTGAGTTACTGAGTGCTCTGAGCTCCCTTTCAGCCTTGGCAGATCCAAGCGTAGTGTGCCTATGCTCAGGGCCACGTGTCCTCTGAGAACTCATCTGGGCATTCCTCTCTACTCTTCTTGCCCACTGGGGAGCTGGTGCTGGGCAGTGCTGTGCCTTCCTCTTCTCTGACCCCCTCTCCACTCTGACTTTCCTCTGGGGCCCCGGTGGGGAGACAGCCCAAGTGTTTTTAAACCAGTCTATATTTAAAAAGGCTGAACTGTTTTTATTCAATACAACAACACACTTCCTTGGCCAGACATAGCATCTTCTCCACCAGTTCAAAGTCTGGAAGGCGTGAGGCCACCAGCCAGGCAATGGTGTTGGATGTGATCTGTGAATGGGGGAAGGAGAGTACCTGAGCCCACCCTGGGGGGCCAGAGAGAGCTCCCCAGGTAAAGATGCATAAATGGAGCCCGGAGAGAGAGGCCCCCAGCGCCTTGTGGACAACAGGAAGACAGGAAGCCTGAGCTGTGCCTACCCCAAATGACAGCTCATTCCAAACTGACCAGCACTGCTAATGGCTTGTATGTCAACATAGGGATTTCCTCAGCACAGTGACTGTTCATGGCCTTGCATCAGACATGTTCTGTTAAAGGTGGGTGGCCCAGAGCTGCAGGCTGATCCCGCAAAAGTGGCATCTGGAAGGCGGGGGAGGGGACATCAGGGGAATCTTGTTTTCTGCAGAGTCTACTTTGAGTAACTAACAAGGCTTTAGGAAGGAGACGTGCTCCCCAGGGAACCAGCTCACGCCTAGTACTAAAAACACAGTAGGTGTATGGGACAAAATAAATTACAGAAAACAAAAAGAAAAGGGAGGATGTGTACTTTGCTGTCTTCTGCTGAGAGTTTATTATATCACCAGTGAATTAAATAGATAAATGGCCCACATAGAAAAGATTCGTGCCCTCGCCCAGCCAAGACAACCCCCTAATGTTTGCCCTGTGAGGTGCCCAGCTTAGACATGCAGGGCGGAGAGCCTGGGGAGGACTGCACAGTGTGTGAGGCAGAAAGCAGGCCAGGCTGGCTCTCTGTACACTGTCCAATGCAGTCAGCCAGAGTTACTGAATATCTACTGTATGCCAGCCCTGGGCCAGCTGCTGAGGCTGTGAGATAAAGGCCACTGGCATCTAGGAAGGGACACAGCCGTGCAAATGAAACATTATGGTCATGGCCAGATCACAGAGAAACAGTTACAACCTGGGCTCCAGAGCCAGGCAAGCCAGCTTCAGATCTCAGGCCCATTACAGCCCAGCAGGGCGATCTGGAGCAAGTTCCCAGTACTCCGCAGCATCACTACTCCTTGTCCCACGAGGGTCATTCTGAAGGGTTGTGAGGATGATGCTTGTAATGAACTTGGTGCTGTGCAGGGCCTGGAACTGCTCAGCAGCGTGGGCTCTGTTGATGCGAAAACATAGAAAGGAACACCATGAATTCCATGAGGGAAGGGCTCAGAAAGGTGACACCAGGAGAGAGGTTAGCAGGACTAAAGAGAGTCCCCAGAGCCAGGTGAGGTGGCACATGCCCGTAATCTCTGCACTCTGGGAGGCTGAGGCAGGAGGATTGTAAGCTCAAGTCCAGCCTAGGCAATTTAGCAAGACTCTGTCTCAAAAATATAAAATTTTAAAAAAGGCTGGTGATGTAGCTTAATGTGAAAGTACTGAGTTCAGATAAGACAGAAGGCCTTGGAAGCAGCAGGAGAAAAGGCTGCTTGGAAGCGCATTAGTGGCATTTTGTCTTTGGGGCTACGGCCATCCTGCTCCATTGTGATGTGGCTCCCAGAGCAGACATTGCTAATCAATGACAGAACTCTTCCACACTGAGCCAGGATGTGTATTTAGGGTCATTGTTGAATTCTTTCCGCAGTTGATACCAGCTGACTGGCACTAACGTGTAAGTTGAAGTCTATATGCCATTTTTGACCCAGAACTAGATGCAATCCTCTGTGAACCCCTGCCCTTCAGCTAGGGGTCCCGTGAAACCTTTGCTGTCCTTACCCACGGTGGGTCTCTCCTTTTCACAGGCCAGCCTCCTGTGAACCTGCGTCCTGACTGTGGGGCCTGAGGGCAGCTGGGGCACCCTGACATTTGAGGGTTGGCTGGAGCTCCTCTCCTTCAGCCCACCCTCCCTGTAGCTGCGGAACCAGTACCTTCCTCTCCAGCCCCAGCTGCAGTGGCTGACTCCTTGAGTAGGTGTGGCTCTCACAGCCAGCCGGGCTATAACAGCTGCAGCTGGGCCACCGTTTCAGCATGGAGACTCCTCTCCAAGTTCACCCCAAGGTATCTCCATTGCACAGAACATGTAGACCATGGAAGGCCACTCCAGATGGTCCCTGGGAGCAGACACAGGAAGAGCTCGGACAGCAGGGGGCACTGCATGTTACATGTGCGGAGGCAGGAGAGAAGAACACAGACTCCGTTCCCAGTGGCCTGGAGTCAACCCTGTTTTTGCCATCTATCTCCTGTGTGCTGGGAGGTTGACGCAGGGGGTAGCAATTTGAGTCCAGCCTGGGCAACTTAGTGACTTAACAAGCCCTTGATTCAAAATCAAAAAAATATATACGGGCTAGGGTTGTTCAGTGCAAAGATTCTGGATTCAATGTCTAGTACCACAGGAAAAGAAAGAGAAAGGAAGGAAGGAAGGAAGGAAGGAAGGAAGGAAGGAAGGAAGGAAGGAAGGTAGGTTGGTTTGTAAGAGTAATTCCTACCAGGTTTGTGGCAGGCATCCATGGAATGAGTCTGAGGAATCACCAGCACAGTAACAACAAATAAAGGCCCAAATTATTGGCCATGGCATAGCGGCTCTGGAGAGGCAAAGGCTTAGTGCTTCCCCCTGAGCTCTCAGGGTGGGCAGGAATGGCTGGCACCTAGCTGCCTGCCCCACCCTGGCATGTCACCCCATCATTCCTCCACCCAGAAGACATGCTACTCCCCCATTGGAGCTGGCCTCTCTGCTCCCCTGCATTCCAGGCCACTCCCTCCAGCCTGGCGAGATGGGGAATGAATCTCCCTTTAATCCCACATGGATGGCACAGGATTCCACTCCCCAGAGAGACAATGAAACTAATCTGCTACTAGTTTTCAGTTTGCCAACCCTGAGTTTCCGCATTTCTAACCCTCCTCTTCCAATTACTTGAATCCAGGGAAACAAAGACCTAATCTCTGCTCCAGCCTTGTTTGTTTGGTGTCTTCAAAAAATGAAGCCGGCTGGCGGTCTGAGTTTTCTACCCTACTGGTCTGGGGAAAGAGGACAGAAGCTAGCTCCCCCATGACCCCAGAGGCTGTAGATTCCAGCCCCAGACTCCTTACCGCTCCCTGTCTTTCTGGGTGTTAGGGCATTAGGAGCCCCTTGATCTGCTTACCCACTTGGGGTCTAAATATATCAGTCACAGGGTGACTAACAGGGCACCACCTTGAGAAGGAAGCAGGAGGGGAAGGCTTCTAGCTTGGAGCACAAGGTTCCCTGAAGTCTGGGATGGGGTACCCTTCCTCCAAGGGTTATGCGTGAGGGATGGGAAGATCATGATCTGGTCTCACCTGCTGGCATCTAGCCTCCTAGCACCCAATTCTCCAGCCACATCAGCCACCTACTACTTCTGGAGTGTGGCAGGTTCCAGGCTGGTCCTTGTCTCTGCGCTAGGAGAGGCCTCACCTCTCTGGGCCACAGTGAAGCAGGAACAATCAATCACAGGGGCAGAAGGAAGGACCCAGGAGACTGTTACCTTAACGCTTAGACACGTGTGGCATCCACAGGTAAGAACTGTGTTGTCATCCCTGACCCCAAAAACACCTCCCGGACACCTGTCTTACACCCTCAGCAGAGAGAGGGTGCTCTCCTGTGGTCACCCCAGCTCCTCGGAGGCCCTGCCTGCAACTCTGTGGAATCCTCCTTCCAACATTTACCCATAGCCAGGGCACTTAATCCATTCCTGTGGACCAGAGACACAGGAATGACCTCACCCCTGGTTGTCAGGAGGATTAAATGAGATAATGCTCATTACGGGCTTAACTGAGGTGGTGCCCTGAGTTACGCAGCAAAGGCTTGTCATGACCGTGCACTGTCTATTGTCTGTAGTTATTGGCCATGCAGTGCGAAGCCTGCTCTTAGCCAGCCAAAACCGCTGGAGGCAGAGATAGGCTCCGTGGGGCTCTCGGTGCCCACCTGCTGGGTGGGAGGGAGGGCTTGAACATGGAGAGAGGCCAGCCAGGTGATGGCAGCCCATCCAGAATACATGCCTACCTACCTAGAGGCTCCCTCTGGGTCCTGTCTGGAAGCTTGATCCCTGCCCAAACATCCCTGACCTCGCTATTATACCTGGCACAGGTGAGTCCAGTCCAGTCCACCCCCCATTCCAGCCCTCTCCTGAGTATGACAGCTGGGAGAAACCTTGGAATGCCCACACTTAAGCACAAGGAAAAGGGGCCCAGAGGAGTATTCCAACTGGCTGAAGGCCACACAGCTAGTCGGAGGCAGTGTTGGGATTGGACCCAGAGTCTCTTGACTCCCACCTTAGGGATCTTCCTGACACAGCTGTTACTCCCCCAGAGCCTCTGTCATGGATCTGCAGAGAAAGGGCACTTGTATTTGTTGGCTCTCTGCTGTGTTCTAAGCGCTGTGTGGGCTTTGGCATGCACTGGCTCAGGTATCTGTCACCACCCAGGCAGAAGGGTTCTCTGTTCTACAGCTCATAGAGTTCTCTGTTCTACAGCTCTGTTCTACCTTTGAAGCTTAGAGAGGTGAAGTCTCTAGTTAAGACCACAGTAAGGGGGCACAGAGCTAGGATGCAAGCCCAGATTTCTCTGACCCCCAAAACTGTGTTCTTTGCATTCTCCCTGGGGCCTCCCCAGGAGAGACAGGCCCAGAGATGGGTGGATGGGTGGGGACTGCCAGCCCCGCTGGGGGAGGACACAGAGGACCTGTGGACAGCCAAATTACAGGCAGCGACAGGACTGACAAATAGCCAGGCCTGCTCTTCCCTTCCCTCCCCGGCAGGCAGCTCCCTCACTGCCCGGGTGTGGGCTGGGACACCAGGGCCTAGCAGCTGCCACCAGTTCCAGGCCAGCAGTGCCAGGAACAGGCCGGAAGTGGTTTGTGGGGAGCGGTAACGAGGCTTGGGCCTTGCGATGTGGCTCTGCCTGAGGTTTTGCTTTGGAAACCTGACTCATGTGGACAACAGCAGACTCCCTGGCTTCCCCAGGGGGACAGTTAGAGTAATTACAGGCTGGGCTGGCCAGACCTGCCAGTGCTCAGAGGAGGGGCTGGATGGAGCCTCAGGAACCCAAGGCTGCCCTGGGGGTCAGTGGTTTCTCCTGTGGCCGGTGGACAGGGGGCCGATGGAGGATGTTTCTACGTAGGCACCAGGGCTGAGAAGAGGGAGGAAACCCCAGGCTGGCTGTGAGGCCCACAGAGGGCTCTGTGCTGTGTTCTGATTCACTGTGTGGGCGAGGCTCTGTCCTGCAACCCCCACTTTCCTGCTTCATCTTTGAAATGAGGTTTCTGCCAGTTCTGAGAATCCGACGACAATCCCAGCCCCGACCCCAGCTCCATCAAGAGAGGAGGGTGACAGAACGGCCAGGGTGCCCCTGCTGACCTATTATACAGAGGGGACACTTTCCAGATGTGCACTGAGGTGTTATAAGGCTCCACCTACTCTCTTGCCTCTGTGCTACTGGTCACTACTGTTACCCCATATTTAGGCTCCTTAGCTATAAGAATCAGTCAAAGGGGACCTCACAGATCCCTGGGTGGCACCTTGGAGAGCTGTAGGTGGAGGGGTCCAGGTGCCCAGCTCTGCGGCCCCAGCCGCTGCTCCTTGCAGCCAAAGCCTTCTGTGGGGTTTGTATATAGCTTTATGAAGGAAGTGTTGGTCACATACACCAAGTTCCAAATCTCTGATTGAGTCCGGCCCTCCCACTTAACAAATGGTGAAACTGAGACCCCAGGAAGGAGATGACCTTCTGTGTCCGTTGATGGGATTGTGTCAACTTGATGGAATTAAGACCCACACCTCCATTAGTATTAGGATTTGTCAGCCAACCTAGACTGGAGCTTAAGAACTTGTCGAGATCAGAGTGTGAGTCATCTGTGGGCTGGCCAATGAGAGAAGAGCACCCACCCAGATGTGGGAGGGCCATCTGGAACTCCAAGGGTATAAAAGGGAGGAAGAGGGAAGACTGTCACAGCTTCTTCCTCTGGGAAAGCTCTGGCCTTCGTGATTGTCTATGGACGCCACAGATCGTCAGCGCAGATTCGCTCCAGTCTGGACCTGTGCCTGTCTGTCTGTTGCTGCCCTTCAGTCACCGCCAATCTTCAGTCGCCGATCTTCACCTGAGATCTACAGCAGATTCTCACCTCACCGGCTGGCTGTTCTGCAGTCCCAGACGGGGGATCTACTGCTTGGCTGAGCAGCCATCTTGGATCACCTCTAGCATTGGACTTCTAAGCCTTCCTAATAGACCCTTTTTGTGTTAAGATCTGTAAATTCTGTCTTTTGAAAGGAACTCAAACTAATACACCTCCCAAGACCCTACAGCTACCTGACAGCAGAGCTGGGAGTGGAGCCCAGGTGTGTTGGCCCTGAGCTCTGTACCCTGTATTTTCAGGAGTTCTGAGAAGGTAGATGACAGGGTTTGGAGTTAGACTGGACTCTGCCAGCCTTGTTGAGAAGGGACATTCCCATGGGCTGTAAGAAATTCCGAGTGAGCCCTTTGAGTGTGAATCCAGGTGGAGCTAGGGATGCCGTTTTTTTTTTTTTTTTTTTTTTTTTCCTGGAAAAGGAGGAGCCACTGTGGATGGAAACAGCAGACCCAAGGAGGAGAGAAGGCCAGGTGGGCATGTAGCAAACAAGTCAGTGTGCAGTGGGAGTTCAGTGTGAGCTAGGCCCCGTGGTGCAATCTTAGCACTCTGGGAGGGTGAGACAGGAGGATCTCCAGTTTGACCACAGCTTGGACAACTTAGCAACTAATTGAGACCCTGTCACAAAACCAATTAAAAGGCTGGGGATGTAGTTTAGTGTGTGAAGGCCCCAGGCTCCGCCCTACACACACACACACACACACACACACACACACACACACACAGACACAGACACACAGACAACACACACACACATATGCATGCACACATGCATTGCTCACTGTGGCAGGAGCAGCTGTGTTTGCCCGCCTGGAGTCTCTTTCTCACTGTCTGCTTCTAAAGAAATCTCCAAGAGGGAAGACTGGCACGAGGACAGGAGGGCAGGCTGGACGGGCCCGATGTGGACTCCAATGCCTGGACTGATATTTCAGGGGGGCAACCTGGGCTAGGAACACAGAACCAGCACTTACAGTCAGATGCCTAGTAGGCAATTCAGCATTGGTGGCTTCTGGGTACCAGCATGATCTCATCTATGGGAGGGGGGCTGTACTTTTCATCCAGTGTGCTGGCAGGATGCTGCCCAGAGGGCTCCTCTCACCTTCTGAGTGCCTCACTGCAGGAGTTAAAGACCCAGGAGGAAAACAGGGAAGCCATGCAAGCTGCCAGGACAGGTGCCAGGTGCTGTGGCATTGCAAGCTGAGTTTAGGTTGTCTGTGTGTTAGAGGACGAAGCATAACTATGTAGACCCATCCGTGGTCTACCTTCAAACGTACGTAAGTGAATATTTTCACTAGTGAATCTGATGAGGTCTCTGTTTATGGAATTGTCAGGCTGGAGCAGGGCTGGATTCTGGGAGCTGCTGTATCCTGCTCTCCACCCTCAGGGTGGCCTTTGGAACGAGTTTGAGAGCCACTGACTGGGCAGGAAGACCAGCTTCCCCGCCTCCTCCTGGGAATCAGTTCCTAGAGAGTGGTTTGCAATGCAGCAGGAGGATCTGGGGCCGGGTACTGAAGCGTTTCCGGAAGTGGGTTGGCAGCTGAGTGACCGGATGCTGGTCCTTAGCCCACCTAAAGCAGGAAGTTGGAACACTGAGGGCTGTCCCGGAAGCTGCTACCTAGCTTGGCACTTGCTCCTATGGGGACCGCAAAGGGGCTCCTCTCACGGGCCAGTGGCTGGGTTCTCTGGGAACACGGGGTAAAGAAAAACCAATGCAATGACTTCCCTTCCTCTCCCGTTGCTGACCTAATCAAGAAGCAATGGAGGTGACGAAGACACGGAGCGGGGGAGAACAGAGGGAAAGAAAGTTAGAGCTGGGGTAGAAGCCCAGGGGCAAGTGTCTGAGGACCAGAGCTGGGAAGGAGGAAGGTAAGGGACATCCAAGAGCAGCTCCAACCAGCTCCGCCCTGCAAACTCTGTGCCAGCCGCCACCTCCCAGCCCATGTCCAGTGGCCTTTCCTGACCAGCCGAGTTTCCCAACTCACCACTCCCACCTCTTTTCTTCAACTTATTCACGCTGTGCTTGTCAGAATGATTCTTAAGAAAAGGCACACATTACCAGGCCACCGTCCCACTCCCTGCCCGCCATGGCTTCCATCTTCCTGCCTGTATCTCCTACTTCCCCCCACCCCCACCTGCCTTTCTGTCTCATTCTTGTCCAGTCAATGGACAAGTCAGGGTGAGCCTGGAGGCCCCGACCAGCTGCGCTCCTCGGCTCAACCCCCAATGGCATTTAGTCTAGAGCTGCCAGATAAAATAACAAGACACTCAGTTAAGCTTAAATTTCAGGCAGACGACAAATACTTCCTCACCATAAGCATGTCCCAAATGGCACATTCATTGTTCATCTGAAATTCAGATGTAGCTGCGCATCCTGCATTGGTATTTGCTAAATTTGGCAACTCTACTTTAGCACGTCCCTTGGAGGCCCGATGTGTCTCAGGTCAGCCAGCTGGTGCTTCTGAACTATTATGAGGGCAGGTGGAAAAAGCTATCTTCCAGGTATTGCCTTTTAAATAAATTCATTTTCTTAAATAAATTGTTCATTTTGAGTGAAAGGCTTTGTTTGAAATACATATATTTTATTGGAATCAATCCATTTGTTTTAAGTGGGGCATCCTGAGACCATCAGCTACCCCCAGATTTTTTCCTGTCCTTGAGTGATAAGGAGGGTGCGGTTTTAGGAAAAATGGAAGGGCTCAGTTCGGGTGTTGTATCTGTTACTGATCTTGGGAATTCACGTTGTTGTCTGAGGCTCTGACTTCATCTTTCTCCTCGGGGATTGTGGGATTCATGAAACACAGCCACACCCTGAGAGCTGGCCACACAGGGGTGCGGCTAGTCAGTCCCTGTCACCTGGACTGGAGGGTGGGGAGGCACGTTACTGTAACTGTCAGAGCTTGGCCCACTGTGTATCAGGCCTCTAAACGTCCTTGGTCTGCTTGGTCGGCCATGCAGTTCAAGGTTATGGTCAGCAGGGGTCAGGCTTGCACGTTGATGACCAAGCTTGGAGTGTTATGATACTTCAGGAAGCTTCCAATCTGTGAGCAAAAGGACTGGTGAGTATGGGGCAGGGGCATATTTTGAGCTGTAGGTCTGTGACCTGCACAACTGGAAGATCAGTTGCCCTTTCTTGTACTTTTGTCCTTCCAGGAGGGGTCCTCGTCTCTCTGACCTTTTGCCCTGAAATTCCCATGAAGGAAGCTGGGTGAAGTGAGTAGGGTCTGCTGGGGGACTCTGAAGGGGGAATTAATCAAAAGCGACTTTGGGCCCCAGTTCTAAGTCTGTGTCTCCCTACTGTCCTCAGTGGGTTATCTGACTTCCTGAGTCCTGATTTCTCCTTCAGTGGGATGGATTAGTACTGCCTCCCGGACTTGAACATGTCAAGATTTGGCGAGCTGTGGAGTGGTCGTGGGACAAGTGTGACTTTCCTAGGCTAGCCCTGGTCTAGAACAGCTCATAGTGGGGAAAAGATAGAAAGACAGGAAAAGAACACAGCACTACATTTGTCATAAGGTCCCAAGTAGTCCTCAGTGCCAGGCCCGGGAGTGAACGCAGGGTTCACAGGAGGGAAGGGCACCCCTGAGAGGGGCCTTCAGGGATTCATTTGGCCAGTGGGCCAAGCTTAGGGCTCACTGGATGGGATTGAGTAGGGTGTTGCCAACGGAGAGTAGACCAGCCTGCAAGTTCGAGTGTGCCTAGCAGACCCCAGTCAACAGGCAGGCCATTGTTCCCTTGAATTCCCCTTCACTTTGGTACATTTCTGGGTCACCTGATGGGCCTTGGAAGCCCACTGTCAGGCAGAAGTAGCTGTTCCTGATACAGCATAGTGAGGGGAAAGGCAGTCACCATGCTCGGTCCAAGCACCAGATTAGCACCTGAGGAAGCCATTTTAGCGGCTCCTGGTCACCTGGCCTTCTCCAAGAACCCTGCATACCCACATCCACACTGTGTCGAGAGAGATTTCGGTGTCCATCTTGGACCACCTGGGAGAGGACTGACCGCGAAGGTGTCATTGTGCAGGCCCCTTCCTCGTCAGCCTCCTGGCCGTGTCCTAGCCGTGGTGTGGCTCTTGGCTGGGCCCCTCTGGGGCGGGCCCTGGCAGGCTGATGGATTGCCTCTCTACCCCTCACCCTCCCCACCCGCTTGCTGTGGTTCCCCCATCTCCAGAAATGACTCCTCACCCACAATTGCATCAAGCAGTACAGACACCAAGTGAATCCTGTCGCAAGATGTGGTTCTGAACTGTGGGTTGGCCGGGGGTGGCAGGACCAGGCTGGGGAGGCAGGGGTAGTGGTTGGGGGGAGGGTTGGGCCTAACTCAGGTTTGGGAGAAGGAAGCAGAGCTGAGGGACGGGTGCCAGGGGGTGGGGCTTGGTAGATGGGAGGTGACACAGAGCCCTCGCACCACACCAAGGACTGAAGCACGCAGCGGCCCAGCGGCCTTGGCTCAGACCACACCGGGAACCTCGCGGCTGACTCACGCCTCACCCTGCCACTGCCAGGGGAGAAAAAGCGACAGAGAGGAGAGGCTGGATCACCCCCCGGGCACATCACAGGGCGTGGAAAGCCGGGCGGCCAGCAGGTCCAACACGGGTTAGAGAGGCTCTGGGCCTTTTCTCTGGATCGTCAGCAATACATCTAGCATCTGCTTCTGCTTTATTGTAAACCACTGCACAGACCTGGGCTGAGGACCGTGCCTGGTATGTGACAAACATTATCTCACGTGTCCGCTGACGTGGACACGGAAGTGTAGCCTCGGTGTTGCAGAGGCAGCGCGTGAGCCCCGAGCGTTGCCCTGGCCCCCCATGTTTGCATTCTTCCTTCTTTCCGTCCTTCTGGGAATTCCCTAGGAGCACCCTCTGGGTGGAGCTGGGAGACTGTGCAAAGGCGCCTCTGCCTTCAGGGAAACTCAGTGCTGCAGGCGTCCCTGTCATGTCATGCGTGGGTGCTACCCACTAGAAATACATAGAGGATTCCAGGGGCACATGGAGAACCCTTGGCTGGACACTTGAGCAAGAGCGCTTCCAGGGGGACAGAACAGGAGTGGGGTGGGATGGGGTGGGTGGAGGGGCAGCACGCGCAAGGGCGGAGTGGGAAGCAGAACTTGGTCTGCTCAGAGAATGACATCTAATTGCACAGGCAGGAATTATAGTTAGAGGGGAGGCTGCTGGGAGGCAGGTAGGAAGAGCAGACCGAACCTAAGTGGTGACAGCTGTGGACTTCCAGGAGGCTAATCATGGCAGAACGACTTTATCTTGAAGGCCTACTGTGATAGGTCGGTGGTGGCTGTTTGCAGGACTGTGTCAAGGAGGACCTTGATTGTTCAGAAAAGAGGACTGAGATCCATCGGCAGCATCTCTCCCAGGGATGGCGACCGGGAGCAATAGCTTGTATGTCCAACTTGGCTTTGGTGGCTTGGAGACTTGGAAAGACGTGAACCAAGGAGATGACAGACCCTGGGCCACAGGTTAAGGAGGTCATCCATACCAGAGCAACATCACAGAGCAAAGCACGGAAGGGGCATGACGGGTATCCAGGGGGTCAGCTTCCAAAGCCTGCATTCTCCCCGTTTCTCTGCCTTCCAAGGGAGCGGTTCCTTTCTTGGCCAGAGAAAGCACATTTCAATATGGAACCTTCTGGGTAGGCTTGTCAGTGTTCTTCCTCTTGCTGCCTCTTGTTTTTATCGCTTCCTTTAACTCCTTATCAACCACATCCTCTGTTTCCTATGCCAAACCATCTGAGCTGCCCCCTGCTTGGGCAGGAATGCCCTACCAGAGGGCTACGATTTGCTGGGCCTTCTCAGTCCTGAGGTCCACCATCACTCAATGAGCAAAGCTTCTTTATGTTGTGTGTGTGCAGTTACTGGGGGTATGTACGCGGAGAGAAAACAGAGTTGGTCATGAGCTACTGTAGCAAAATATCAAGGTAACACCAGAGGACGTCGGCAAGGAGGAGCTCATGGGGGCTCAGGCAGAGAGGGCAGCTGTCATCTTGAACCTTGCCAGTGACTACAACAGAAGAAAACAGTCCCGAAAGCCCTCAGGCTGGTAGTTACATACTCAGCCTAAAGGAAATGACTTCAATTAGTTGTGCTTCCAACTCAATGGCCAGAACCGGTCACATGGCCTCATGTACTATCAGGGGAGTAGGAAGTACAAATCAACTATGTATGTAGAAGGTGGAAGGTGACAGGATTTGGTTAGTTGCTGTACTAGACACCTACCGCTTAGCACAGCATGTGACAAGGAGTAGGGGGTGAGAACATTTTGGTGAGGGTAGCTACCTTCCCAGTCTTCCATATGAGTCCTTACCAAGGCCCCAGTGGCCTCCATGTTGCTAGTCCACTGAGTCCTTCTCAGCCTTAATTTCTTCAGTTTTGCATGTTGTCCCGCATTCTTCTTAAGATCGTCTTGGCTTCAAGACACAATGCTTTGCTGACTTCCTTCCTCCCTATCTCTACTGCCACTTTTCCCTCCTCTACATAACCTCACCTTTTGGAGTTCCTCAGGACATAGGCTTTTCTCTCAGCAGAACTCATCCACTGTCTGCCTTGAGCTTTCCCTTCAATAGAGGTGACTTGCTTCTCTTTTGAGCTCCATGTTTGTGTGTTCCACAATCTACTTAACATCTCAAGCATGTCACAATATCATCACAAATAATATTCCACTGAAAACTGTAGTTGTAACTTTCCTCCTTCACCCTGATCTCTAAGGCTGTTACTACTTCCAGGATCCTGCGTCTCACTGCATGACATCCCCTACCTAGTCAACAACATAGAAACTCAAGTCGCCCTTGACACTGTTTTCTTTCTCCCATGTCCTTCCACTTTTAATATCAAGTTCCATCAATTTAGAGTCGATACTTCTCCAGTTCATTCACCCAGCCACCTCCAGGTCCACTCCAATCTCCATTGCTAGTCCATGTGGCCACCATATTCCACCTGATTGCTTGCCAGTGGTCTCAGGAAAGTGCCAAGACACATAAGACTTGCCAGGTCAGGTGTCTGCTTGCTCTTCCGTCTTATCTCACTCCTATGATGGTGCCCAGTGCTAGGAAGATATTTTGTTTGAATGAAGAACACATAGTATAAGAGAAATTGACCATCGGTCAGAATATCTTGACCACTGGAAGCAGCAGAGGCAGCTGGGGAAGTGGCTTGCCTGGATAGTGAAGCTGATTCCAGCCACTCAGCTGGGCTGGCCAGAGCTGGCACAGGGCCACCTTTGGATACCGAACAGTTGACAGTGAGCCTGGGGGTGGATAGAGGATTCCTTGGTGCAGCCTCAGTCTGGCCCTGGAACCCAGGCAGCCGAGTCTTCATCTCTCTGATGTTCTGCCCATTCCCGACATGTGTGTGCTGTGCGTGGCCCAGGTGTGTTGTTTCCAGAGCAGCTCTTTTGTTGGGCCCCCTTGGGATGGAGCACAGCAGATGTGGGGAGACAAAGAGGCATCTTTTATGTTCCCAGTCTCATCCCGTGTGCTCCCTGGGCTAGAGGCAGGGAGACCCCCACAAGGTTGGCTCAGGGCAACTCTATGTCTAGGGGCCAGAGGTGGGTCAGTCATCTCTGAGGGCACCATCAGTAGCCACAAAAGTCTTTTTTTTTGTGGTTTTGAGGTTTGGGTGTAGAAGGTTTGGGTTCCAGGACCCCCAGGGTCTGCAGTGGACAGACCTCAGCCCATTGGTACCCAGGGGATGGTGTCCTAGTTACTTGTTCATTGCTGTGACTCAATACCCAACATCCACAAATTTAGGGAGGAAAGGTTTATTTTAGCTCACAGTTTCAGAAGGTCACAGTCCATTCAGGGGTGGCCAGTAGCAATGGAAATACACGGCAGAGGCAGAGGAGGAGGCACCTTCTCATGACATCACAAACAGGAAGCCAAGTCAAGGCAAGTTGAGTCTAGTCCTCCAAGGAAGGCAGGGAGCAGCTTATATATCCTTCCAGGTCTCATCGCACTGATCAGCCCCTCCTGGATCCAGGTGTGGAAGGTGTGGTAAGCCCCCACTACTTGCCTCTAATCCAGTTTACATGCCTGTAACCCACCCCTTCAGACTAGGCCCCAATCTTCCAACAGCACATGGTCCATAGACAATCCATAACATTTAAACACATGAGACTTTTGGGGGACACTCCAGAGCCATACCTCAATAGATGGATTCAGGAGGGGTACTGGGAACCCCAGCGAGAGCCCTGTGGGGTGCCTGGAGTTTGGGGCCTTTTGTACCTCCAAGTGGCCTCGCCTGCTCCCTATCATCTCTTTACATGCTTGAGAGGCAGACCAAGGGCTCCAAGGGAGCAGGGGTCTCGCTTTCTTTTTCTTCTCCTCTCTCACAAGGAAGCTGCACTCAGAGTCTCTAGTTTATACATGAGGAAATTGAAGCTCAGAGAAGTTAAGACAGGGTCCAGTCTGTGGGCCACATACGACTCACAAAATCACTTGGTCCGGGCCGAAGCTGCACCGAAAAGAAGCAGCGTCAGTTACATGTTAGGGGGAAGTTAAACGTTTTACCAAAGAGAGCAGGCTAGTTATTTAAGTTGATGATTTTGTACGGCCTGCAAACGATGTCATAAATACCCAAAGAGCTGTTGGCAGGAAAACAGTTCCTTGACCCTGATTTAAGGGGTGCGCCTAGGTTCTCGCAGCTGTCCAGTGACACAGCTGGGACTTGGTTCCACGTATGCTTGATCCTCAAAGCCAGATTTCTTCCCCATCCTACCCTCACCTTCTGCCTGAGGGGGTCTGGGGGAGGAGCAAGTGGGAAGCCCTGGCTGGGAAGGGACCCACCCAGATGATGCCAGCAGACATTTCTCACCGAGGGTCTGCAGGATGGAGAGAATGAAAGGCCAATGACAGGTGCCCCGTGACTAGTAAGGGTGGAAGCTGTCCCCAGCCCTGTCCTGAAGGCCAGAGAGGGAATGGTATTCAGGGAGCCTACTGACTGAAGACTTCCGGGGGACACAGCTAGCTGCACACCTTGTCAATAACTCAGATTCCCCCTTTTCCCCACCTCCCCCTCTCCTGCTGGGGCCTCCTCCTGGCGGAAGCCAGCGAGCCAAGGAGCTGGGGCACGGTGGTCTCAAGAAGCCAGGCTCCCCACATGATGGAGAACAGGGGAGGGAGAGACAGAGACACAGAGGCAGGTGGGGAGGCTGAGTCTTCAGAGCGGCAAGGAAGAGGAGGGGAGGGAGCCGGCGCAGACAGTGTCCCCTTTTGCTTCTGCCTGTCCCAAACAGGGTGGGACATCTGTTGGCCTGCTACTCTCCCCATTTTCTCCCCATCTTGGGCTTGCTCTGTGTCAGTTCCTGGCTGGTGCTTTCCCGAGGCAGGGCGAGGACTCTGAGCCATACCTGGACAACCCAGAGCCAAAGCTAAGCCCCCTCCCGGGACGGCACTTTTCCGGAGGGCCAGTTTCTCCGCGCCCCTTTCTCTTCCTCTCTTCTTCCTGCCTCAGTCCAGCCAGTGGGTTGACAGCTGGCAGGAACCTTCCTCATATCTCTTTGGCTTCTTTCTGTGCTGCCT
The DNA here is from genome assembly GCA_004027205.1 of Ctenodactylus gundi. NCBI lineage: Eukaryota > Metazoa > Chordata > Mammalia > Rodentia > Ctenodactylidae > Ctenodactylus > Ctenodactylus gundi. Next base: position 65,299 of record PVKB01001942.1, read on the forward strand.
GGCCAGTTGGACACTGAGAAGCTAACTAACTGAGCAGGCCCAAGAGCCATCTTGAATGTGCTGCCTCCTCAGACCAAGAGGACACCACATAGGGCTCTGCAGCGGCCATCTTTGAGCCAGATAAAATAACTCTGCCAGTATCTCCAGGAAGCGGAGTCCTGCTCTGCCCTTGGGCTGGTGCCCTGGCTGAGGAGGGCTTGGGAAGAGGCCAGGTGAGCTGGGCCACAGAGCAGGGGCAGGGTAGTCTGAGGAGACCTCAGCCTCTTCCATCCAGAAGGCCGTGAACCTCCTCCTAGGAGCTCTGGCTACTCGGCAGTGGGAGGCATTAAATATTTATGAATTAGAGGAGTTCACAATGTTTTCTGAGCAATAAGTTTTCATGATGTGTGTTTGGTGAGTGAGGCAGCTGCCCCGCCGGAGCCCGCTGGTACATTAATCTGGCTTGTTATCCCCTGTGCTTTGCTGTTATAAATAATTTTGTCTTGATATGGGGAGTTAGAGGGCAGGCCTGGCGCTGGGAGAGAACCTGCTCTGAGCAGGTGGCCTCAGTGGTGACGGGGCGGAGGGAGACCGAAGGGGACAGATGTTCAGAGACAGGGCCCTGGTGCTCTTGCCTGAACCTGACAGGAAAGATTCAGAAAACCCTGCCAAGGAGACCCAGAGCCATTAAATACTAATTGCTAATTATCTTCTCAAGCTGATGCCCTCAGTGGTACCGGGGCCCCGGTAGCCTGAGGAGGGCAGTATGGACAGTGTGGGGCTTGGGGTAGCTCTCTGTGTGGGGCTTCGGTGGCTTTGCCCCCTTCCTGAAGCCCCCAGCCCAACATGGGCTGTTAGGAGTATGATGTGGAGCATGAGGGACACTTTTGGGGGCCAAACCTTTGCAAGGTGGAGTGCTTTAAGGCGCACAGCAATGCCCAGGCATGGAATGGCTGAAGGATAGGTCCCTGAGAAAGTAATTCTCTCCTAAGTGACACAGGAAGTGATAAGAGATATCCTTCCTCCTCCTCAATGACCCAGGAAGTGATAAGAAGCAGGCTCTGCCTCATCTGCTCATTCCCATTTAGCAGCACTGAGTTGCTCAGCCCCTCCGAGCTCCACGGTATCAGCTGCAAGACCGGCCTTAGAACTGGGGCAGACTGCGATGTCTTGAGGGTGAAGTTTTTTTTTGGGGGGGTACCCCAGGGGCCCCTCAGTGATATCTTCCCTGCTAGTTCCTTGAGGGGTCTTGGTGGTAAAGGAGTAAGTAGAATGAATAACGTAACGCGGCGTTGAGTTGGGACATTGGTGGCAGGGAAGTGAAGAACTCTGGGAGGCCCTCCTAATCTAGGAGCCTGGATCTGTGCTGATAGGGCAGATAGCAGCAGAGAGAGGGCAGGACAGCGCAGAAAAGGGAGGTTGGTCAAAGCCAAGTGTCCGGGCCAGCTCCAAACCTTCTAGGCCATGACAGAGGGTCAGCTGCCGTGAAAAGAAGCGAATAGGAAAAGAGGAGAGGAGAGAGGATGGGAGAGAAGGGGAGGGACGGAGGGGGAAGTGGAGAAGACAGAGGACAGGAGAGGGTTTTCCTCGCGACAGTCATCAGCTCAGCCCAAGACAGTCTGGTCGCACAGATCTGGTCCCAGCTCCAGGGAGGAAGGAGAGGGAGACCCAGCCCGGGCCCTGGGGGAGCTTCTCTGCAGGGTGTGGCCCTCGGCTCCTGCACCAGGCTTATCCATCCTTGGGCAGTGAAAGAAGCGAGGCAAACCAGGGCTGGGGTGTGGGGAAGGATCCGAGCTCTGGCCACGTGTTGGGTTTCTCCTCACACTGAGTCACCACATGGACAGCCCTGCTGGACAGGCAACTGCACGTGGGAAACCGCGTGGCACTAAAGGGGCAATATGACTACAGCTGCCAACCAGTCAGCTTTCAGAAGCAGACCTGAAGGGGACTCAAGGCCTGCTCCATAGGATGACCTCCCCCAGCCTGAAGCCGGGGTGGACAGGGGGAGCAGGTGGGGATTTGCAGTCACCCACGCCTGGCTGAGTGCAGGTGCCGGGGTCCCCTGGGGTATCGGAGGCAGGGAAGGGACACTGGATTGACACCACAAGAACCAAGGGCCACTGCCCCATCACTCTACCCTTCGAAGCATGATTTCCATCTTTATAAAATTAACCCTGAGTTAGCTGATAGACCCAGGAATACCTGTGACGTGGCTGGGGCAGGGGGCTGGGCAGAGAAGGCCTGGCTGGGCTCTTCAGCCTGTGTCTGCAGCAAGACCCTGAACCAGGGGCCACCAGCGTCCTGCTTCTCTGGTCCTTTATCCAAAGCTACCAATAAAGTCCTTTGAACAGCCTAGCTCTGAGTCAGCTACTGCTTACCCATCAATGCCGCCCTTGCTGTCAGGACAGCTCTCGTACTTTCCTGGGCCTTCAAGGCCTTTGCCAGGCTCTATACTCGCACGGTTTTCAGACCTAGACCCCTAACTGTCAGCACTCAGAAGCTTATCCTCCCGGCCTCAGGGCCTTTGCTCCTGTCGTTCCCTCTGCTGGGAATGCTTTGTCTGCTGAATTCTTATTATCCCTCAGATCTCATAGGGCTGTTTGGCTGTTCTATGCTGTAACCGTCCTGCCCTTTTACTAGGGAGCACTCACCACAAGAGTAGTCAAATGACTAATTGTTCCATTTATATTTGACCCTCTGATTCCCTAGTTTGATTATCACCAGCCCGCAGGGCTGATTAGACCAGGTCCGCCTAGATCACCCCATGAGCCCAGGCAGCTCGCTTGGTGCCCTCAAAACAGACATTTGTAGAGTGGTGAGTCTTAGAATGACGTCACCCCTTAGGAGAAGCTTTGGAATCACACAGATCAGGGTTCCAGCCCCAACAATGTCCCTTTCAAGTGTGTGACCCGAGTGTGCGTCTTAGCCCCGTCCATCCCCCAGCATCCTTTAGTCTCCATCCAGAGCCCAACGTCAAAGCCAAGCAAGTAGCACAGAGGTAAGCACCAGGTCCCTGTCACTCGGCCAGCTAATGTCAACTCGGAGTTGCCTCCCTCCCTGAGGTCTCATCAGAGCCAGGACACACCAGACCTCCTGGAACCTGGAGGTGGGAAGGCAGATCTGCCGGCAGGCGCGGCAAGGTGGCTTCGAGACTTGTCCCAATCCGGCTCCTCCGGCTGTTCGTGGGAACAGCGCAGCTCCGAGGGACTCGGAGTTTTCTGTAGTTTTCAAACAAGAAGACAGAGGAAAAATGAAAGCACCTGCAATGAAGGCAGCAGGGGCCTGTTCCTCAGCCCTGATGTGTTTTGCTGGGCGGCCGGCGCTGTGGGCCTGGTTTATTTATTTATTTTTTGTCTCTGACTCATGAGTCAGGCAGTTGGCTCGGTGGTAAAACGCAACCCTCTATCAAGGAAATAGCTGGAGAGCTGCATGCCAACGCACCACTCACGACTTCTGAAAATCTCTTGTTTTCTGGCCAGCACGAGCCAACTGGAGCTGCGGTTCCTCGCGTCGCTCTCCAAGCCCCAGTGCCAAGAGCATTTGAGATCCCTCAACAATTGCCTCACGGTCGCTGTGCACCGCCAATACATGTTTGCTGTAATTATAGAGCGTCCAAAGGAGGAGCACAAAAGACTTGTTGATTTTGGATGGGCTCCGGCCTCTGAGAGGCAAGGGCTGACCTGGGCTCCTGGCAGAGCGTGGGCAGGCGGGCCGGCCGCCCCGGTGAGGACGTGACCAGCTGGAGCAAGCGCTGAGCAGGGGGCCATCGCAGCCAGGACCAGAGCTCGCGCCTGGCGCTCCTGCCAGCTGACTCAAGAGCTGCTTTCTTTGGAGACTAACCCTGGAGGACAAAATGAGGAACTGAGCTCCTATAAAAAGCAGCCGGCTCCTTCTCCCAGCCAGAGTCCTCGAGGGATAATCGTCTCCAGCGTTGGCTCCCTCCCTCCCAAGTCGCTGCACGGGCTCACTGCCTCTCCCTTGTCTTTGCTGGGAAATGTCTTGGCTTCCCAGAGGCCTTTCCACTGTGGCCAGGAGCTGAGGCCCACCTGAGCCTACTTATGTGTGTGCCGGGTGGTCAAGGCTGGCCAAAATGTGTTGGGGAGGGAGGGACGAAGAGGGAGAGCGAGAGAAGGGGCCATGACTTAGAGGTGGGGACCCTGCTCACAGCTTTGGTGCTGTGCTAATGTTCTCTGCAAGGTGGGCAAACATTTACCCACTTCAGTTTCTCTATTATTTAATGGGCATGGTTTAGAGCCACGTTTTCCACAGGTACCCCCATAAATTTTTTAAGTTGGAGGTAACCCTTCTTTCCAGAACCTCAGAATTTGCACAGAACGTCTATCCATCCAGCAAAACTGCTTAGTGGAAGTGAGCCTCAGATCTCAGAGCCCCAATTCCTTAGTGTTTCCAGTTAGACACCCCACCCCCTATTTTTATGGGTACCGTGGAACACAGTTTGAAAACCACAAATGCTGACTCAAAGGCCCCTACCAGGCTTTGGGGCTTGGAAACGACTCCATGGCTGCTGTCTTGATATCGTGGTGGCTGAGTTTGGCTGTCTTGAGTGGACCCCATTTCTTCTCCTAAGATGGGGGCTCCATCCAGCCAAGAGGAAGACCGCAGCCCACAGCAACAACAACAACAACGAAAACGATTCTGCTCCCGCCGAAGTTTCTTGAACAACTGGCAGGCTGCCACGAATGTACTTAGGCGGAAAATCACAGAAAAAAATGATATAATCTGACAGATTTTTCACAGGCTTAAATATTCATGAATTAAAGGAATTGGCAGAATTTTCTACATTATTAGCTTTCATCATGGCTGCAGGAGCAGTTGGTGCACTGGCTGCTCTTCAAGATCCATTAATCTCGTCCATCACGAGAGCAGCCATTTTAAAATTAGCTATTTTTACTGAGTGATGGTGAGCAGGGGAGGTGGGGAGTGAAATGTGATCTCGGCGTGAGGGTCCTCTTCTTCTCACTGCAGCACACGGGCGAAGCTGGGCCGTGTCTCCCCAGGAAGTGGTCACGTCTCTGCAGAGGACAGGGCTGTGGAACTCTAGGTCTGAGGTGGTGGTGCAGGGCCTTGTGGGAGTTCCTACGGCAGCTAGCCCCTGCCCACTGAGTCCCAGACTGGGCTAAGAACTGGCCAGGGGCTAAGATGGATTTCTGGGAGGCAGAGACCAACAGCTCTAAGAGACCCAAATAGGGACTTCTGGGCGAGGAAGGCATTTAGCCCAACAGCACACAGTCCCTCTACCAGATGGCACCTGGGTGCCAGCCGGGGGAGAGGCATAGTGTACCATTCATTATTTATGGAACCAAGTGGTGCCCTGTGCTGAGTCCCACTCTATGCATGCATCATGTCATGCCAACTTCAAAGAACTCGGAAGGTAGACCAGCACCAAATGCGCGTGTATGCACACATATTCACACACATGTGCTGCACACACATGTGACAGTTGAATAAATAAGTCACAATAACTAAGCTGGGTTAGACCAGCTGTCCGTGATCTCGTGGCCAATGAACGGCCAGCAGCACCGTTGTGGTTCAGGCCCAAGTCTTTCTGTCTCCGAAGATAGTGAGATCGTGCTATGTGGCTCAGTGAAGGGACAAGCCACAGGGAAGCTGTAGATGGGATAATTAATTCCTATCAACACTCAAGGCCCAGGTGGCCTCCACCCCTCCTCACTTCCATCCATCTCAACTCCAGGCCAACAAATGAGATGTCTACCATTGAAGAGTTGGTTACTTTTAATTCCCTGAGGAGTTGCATGGCACACCAGGCCACCTGCTGATGCACCAGGGCGGGTCAAGGGGCAGAGGAAACCTGACAGAAACTTGGGCAAGAGCCTGGTATTCCGTGGGACAGAACTGGCAAGCCGAGAAAAGCAGGAGAGGACAGGCTGCTGGGATCATTTCAGCAGGCTCCACACAGAGGGGTGAACCCTGGTTGCATGTGCCTGGTCCCAGCGGGTAGGGCAAAGGGAACTTGGCCTGACTGGGGTGTGGCCTCAAGACCATTTAATTTGCATATTGCTATGCCTTCAGTGCTTATGTACACCCTTTCAGAATTCATGTTGAAACTTAATCTCTACTGCAACAGTGTTAAGAGGTGATCCTTAAAAGGTGAGTAGGCCATGAAGGCGGAGCCCTCAGGGATAGGATTAGTACCTTACAAAAGGGTTGCAGAGATCCAGCTGGGCTCTTTCTCCTCTTTTGTTCCCCCAACCTTCTGCTGTGTGGACAACCTGGTGTTTGTCCCCTGTGGAGGACACAAGGCCCAAAGGCATCATCTTCCAAGCTGTGATCAATATTTAACAGATTGAAACCGTCAGCCCCTTGATGTTGAATTTCTAGTCTCCAAAACTATCTGAAAATAAATTTCTGCTTCTTATATAGATGACCTGGTGTATGATATTTTGTCACTGTAGCACGAAAGGTCTGAGAACATGTGTACCAGACGTGCTCAAAGGTGTTCCTTTTTGGAGCTAGGCAGCTGCAGGGGGAGCAGTGTTTCCAGGGTCAGTGAGGCCTCTGAGGTCAAAGCTTCAGCACAGCAAGATCTTGGAAGCCAAGAATACCCTAGAGGTACAGAAAATAAAAAGGCATGGTTAATATCATCTCTCCCACCCCACCCCATCCACGCATCCACCGTCCACTTTTTTTTTTTTTTTTTTTTTTTTTTTTTTGAGCTCCTACTGTGGTGAATGCTGAGCTGGGCCCTGGGTACCTCTGAAGGCCTGGCCCTGGCCTGTTTTTCACAATGCTGCTGAGACCTGCATGCTCAGAAGAGCTTACTCCTTGCCTATCTGCCTTCATCTTAAAAGCAGAGTTCTGGGAGGTGGACCACAATTTCCCTAGGTCCCTGCCTGCCCTTGGTTAGCCTTGCTGCCCATGAGCCAGAGCTCCAGCAACTCACAAAGAAATGTTCTCATTGTGGTCATATAAAATGCATTTGACTTACTCAGAGGTAGAAGAGTGAGTATCACTTGTCTTGCTGAGACCAGCCCTGCAGTGCCACTCGGGAGGTGGAAGGCCAGTACTCCTTGCCTGGTTGCTTGGGATTGCCAGTCTTCTGGGGTCCCAGAATGCTTCTTCACAGTTAAAGAGTAATGTCTGTTTGCAGACAGCTTGAGTGGAGGAGCTTGCATCTGGGTAGCATTTCTCACACTTATCATCGGCAATAATGATTAGTCATCATAATAATTAATAATTATTTACACTTGCAGGGTCCTTATTTGTGGAGTACCTCCTCCATTGCCAAGTGCTTATAACGGCTTCCCATCACAACCAGAGTTCCCTGAGCTCTGCTGCGGGCTAGTCACCACACTGTTTAGCACTGTCTGAACATTGCCGTGTTCAAGTCGGACATCATTCTCATCAAGAAAAGAGGTGCTTTTACAGATGAGGAAGCTGAGGCCCAGAGAGGTTAGGGAATCTGCCCACACTTGTGGAGGATTCAGGTTAGGCTGAAGCCTATCTAGCACAAGTCCAGGACATTTCGGCAGAAGCAGGCTTCGCCGCATAGCTGGCATCCGAGGTAGGCCTCACGCCCCCATGTCCAGTGACACTGCTGATTGGCGACCCCATCCTCCTTCCTCCACTTCCTCCCTCCTTCGGGCGTCCCTGCTAGTGAAGGCCTTGCTAATTGGCCCCAGGTAACTTCCACATTATCCTAGTCTATTTAAGCCGAATACTTCCTAAATAGGACTACGTTCACTAAAATGGGTTCCCAGAGTGCTACTTTGTCATCCGGCTGACCCCTCCTCAGCTATTCTGGGGGTCCCTGTGGGACAGAGACCCCTACACCACGGTTACACAGAGAGGAAGCAGAAGAGATGGAACTCAAAATTCAGTTCTGTCTGACCGCCACCTCCATTTTCTCCCACAGCCAGCCTGCCCATGGAAGGAAGGACCAGGGAGGGGACAGAGGCACAGGTGCTTAGACAGTGAAGGGTTTGTCTGGCTAATTTTAGGGCCCCTAAGCATAGGCTGGTTGCCTCTGTGTCCTGGCCAAGAGGAAGTGTTGAAAGGGTGGGATTTCTGACTCAGGCTCGTGAGACTCTCCCTGGAAGCCCCTATGCAGGAACAGGAATCTGAAGCCACTGCCCTGGCAGTGGGCCCTCAACAAAGCCACCACGGTAACCAACATGCTCTGCTCCCAAGTGCGGCTAAGGTATACTGGGACTTCTCACTGGACTCATGGCTGGCACGGAGTCCTAGACTGCTCCCTTATGCCCTGACTGCTCTGAGAGGCCAGCCTGTGGACTCAAGGGCGTTTGACAGACGAGTGAGGGACATGATGCTTTTCCTGAAGTGCGGGAAGTTTGGGTCCTATGGGAAGATGAGAAGGTTTCCCTCTGACATGGCGCCCTGACTAGAAAGCCAGGAAGGGGTGGAGTAGGGGTGTGAAGGAGCAGAGGAGCAGACGCCGGGTCCTCCTGTGCCTGTGATGCTTGGGAGGAGGTGAGGATGGAAGAGAGGAGGACAACGGGAGCATAGAAGACAGTGTGTGGGTCCATGGATCCGGCTGGGGCCAGTGTTAGATACAATCCTGAGCCTGTGCTGTGGGAAAACATGGCTTCTCTACACTCCAAGTACCTGAAGGATGAGCCTGCTGTCTCTAGGCTTGCACCCCAACTGAGCTGCTTCCTAAGCTGGCCCAGGCCAGCTCTCTGTCTAGCTGCAGGCATAACCTCCACGCACATCCATGGCCTGAGGCAGCCTCACCAGATTAACCTGGTTCCCACTCTCTGTGCCATGACTTGACTGACCCACAACCCTTCCTGCTGTCACCCCCCACCCCCCCACCACACACACACACACACACACACACACACTTCCTATCTTCTTGCTGCTCTCTCCGGGGCCTCTCATTCGCCTCTCTGGCTAGGGGAGCTGTGACCTGGGCTTGTTCCCCTGCCATGTGATGAGCTCTGTGGGGCAAGGTTGTTGCCTAGTCATTTGGGACAGGATACAGGAAGGTGCCTGGTGCCCTCCCTCCCTGGCCCAATGGCTTAGCCTTGCTTCCAGAAAGAGACGGAGCCTGCAAGATGAGCAGGATTTGGGGGTATTGGAGGGGCCGGGGGTGGGGGCAGGTGTGACTCCTGGCCCCAGGCTGTATGAGGAGGAGCTAAGGACAGGGACCTAGTAGACAGGAAGACGGAGCAACACCCAAGCCGAGTGATAGAGACAGGTGAGCATGCTTTTGTCAGACCGTAGTCTGGAGTGGAGGAAGGTGGGAAAAAATCCTGTAGCCATCAGTCTCTTCCAGCCCAGGCACTCTGTCCCTGCCTGTGTGCAGAGAACTCCCCACCCTGCGCTCCAGTCTGCAGAGCCTGGCACAGTGGGAGACACTAAACTGGTTGCAGCTCCTTCTGAGCATAATTGCCGGCAGCTGACATACCTCCTTTGGACTGGTGAGTGCAGCACCTTAAAGTGGTCAGGGAGCCCATGTGCTGCCAGTGGTCTGGTGAGGGCAGAGGGGGGCCATGTGCCCAGACGGTCTTGTCCTGCATGCTCTCTGACCAGGGGTGGCCTTTCTGTTGGGTTCCTACAAAAGACAGTAGACTTACAAGATGCCCAGTGGCATGAGGACACCTGGCCTGAAGGTAGCAGCGGGACCAGGGAGAATTTATCCCGGGTTCTTACACCCAGATTCTTCCTACCTCTGAGCCACTTGTTCCAGCTTTTTGGAGACGTAAAAGGAACCAAGCATGCCTGCTCCAGCTTGTGGGCTTTCAGCTTACCTTCAGGTGTTAAATGTCCCTTACTGCTACCACATCTTGTGCAGAGGGGATGACGAGCTGCCCTTCTGCACAATGCGGGGATACGGCTGACTGTGGGCCTGGAGCTGTCAAAGCCACGGTCCTATGTTCCAGAAAGCTGTGGTGCCATTTGGCGCTGTCCTTCTAGAGTGGGCCGTTCCAGGAAGGAAGCAGAGGAAATCATTGCCTCCTGGGGACTGTGGAGTGTTTTCTGCTTCCCTGTTCCACTGGCCCTCGCGATAGCTCTGTGATATAAACAGGAACGATGTTGGGTCAGCTGGAACGGGGCCAAGCAACAGCTCTCAGGACTCAGTTTTCTCAGCGTGCTACCTGTGAAGTGTTACCAAATCGGTATCATTGTCATTGTTACTGTTTTGGCATTCCACCTTACTGCGATAGCCACGTGGTGCTGGAGCTTACCTTTCTCAGCTACTTCCTTCTTTATAAAACAGGGGCATAATCTTTGCTGCCCAGCGTTTGGGAGGCGGTTTATGCAAAGTACCTGGCATAGCCATGATCTCCTATAAAGCGCAAAGCTGATCATGATACTCGCTTTTCGCTTGTCTCCTTCCTCCCTTCATGTAAGCCAGGCCCCGAGGCTCAGAGAGACGGCTGGCACAACATCCTCATGGCAAATCTAATCACAAAACCAGAGCTGCAACCTGTTCTTTCTCTCGGACTAGACCGGTTCCCTCAGGAGACAAGGGCCAGCCCCACGGCTCAGTCTGAATTTCAGCTACAGATTTTTAAAGCTGTGTGTCACCACAAGGCCACAGTTCTCTTGATCCTGCGCTGGTCGGTATCCATCACTCCAACTTGGAAGACAAGAGCCCATGGTGTCTCAAGCCCAGGCAGGGTTCAGAGCTTCCTGGGTTTTCTCCAGCTGGGTTACAACCCTGCAAGAAAGGCCAAACAGAGCTAAGAAAGCCAGGAATGCAGACATTCTTTGCCTTGAGGGCCAGTGACCAAGTGCCAGCTCATCTCAGATGATGACCTCTGGGGCCCTTGCTAATACCTCTCCTCACCACTCACAGGCGCTTGACTTCAGGGCACCCCCTTTTGCTCTCTGGGGTACAGACTGTGACTGCAGAGCAGCCCAGGTGCAAATCTCTGAAGACAGATACCCAGGGGACACCGGCAGGGGTGGGATCTCCAGGCCAGGCCTGCTCTGAGCACTTCTGATAAGCTCCAGGGTATTGGCATTTGCACGTACATCAAGCCTGCAGGTGGTGGCAGCAGCTGACCTCGTAAGAGGCTCAAAGGTTAGAGACAGGCCTGGCCAGGGTAGGAAGTGGGGTGCACAACCTTGAGGGTTGAAAATGGGGTCAAGGGATCTGGATGGAGGTGAGTGCCTGCAGGGCCATAGGGACAATGCGTCAGCGTTAGGATTGGCAGGACAAGGAGGTGAGCCAGCTGCCTCTGATGCCAGACTGCTGGGGTTCAAATATTCACTCTGTCACGGTGTGACCAAGGGCAAACTGCTTCACAGTTACTCTGTCTGTAAAATGGGAACATAAGGCAGGGTAACCCAGAGGTCATCACGTGCATGAAAAATGTAAAATAATATAAAAACGTGCTTGCTCAAGATTAATTTGTCATACTGTTTGAGGAAATAAGCACTAAACTCAAAGTATAGGGTGTCCCAAAAATCGCCAGACACGGACAAAATTAACAATCTTTTGGGCCACCCCAGAGTATCTGTAACAAAAGGTTGAAATTATTTGTCAAAGTCGCTACACTCAGATAATAAACTCTAGCTAGAGGTCCCCATGGTCAAACACAGTGCTGTGGAGAAGTGCACGGGCCAAGGTCGTCACCCCTCCTGGGAGGGTGGGGGGGTGGGTGAAGCACCCGTGGGATAAGGACAGTTTCTGAATTCAAGGACAGAGCCCAGGCAGCAAGCCGAGAGCCTCCTGTTTGGCCGAGCCTTGTTCTCGGGCTCCGGGATCTTAGGTCTTCAGAGCTGGGCAGGGGCTCTGGACCAAGAAAGAAGGGAGGAAGGAGGCGGAAGCAGGCCAGCCTCCTGGCTGCTAAGGACAAGCAGCCCTCTATACAGTCAGCTCGTGATGGAACCTTTTCATTAAAACATCCTTTTTCAAAAGCTCTAGTCCCTGGAGTAATTGAGGCCTTGGTTTTTCAGCACTCTGCGCTTGTCGTCCCACACCCTGGAAGCCTGTGACGGATTTTTCAGAGCAGCAGTGACGGAATCTGAAGATGCGTCTGGCAGCCAGTGGGAGCAGAGCCCCCAGTCCTCTGCTGGAGCGTGTTGTCACAGTCCAGCTTCTCAGCATGCAGGGTGTGAGGCTCAGGAATGCCGAGACAGGTGAGCTTCAGGCTCCGGAGGCTCCCAAGCCCTGCCCTCCCCCCCCATTCTTCTCTAATCCCTGCACGCTGGTGTTGTGCTGGCTTTGAACTTGAACGCCCATAAGTGCGTTCATTAGGCACACAACACTCTCTCAAGGATGTTTTGAGCTCTGCCTTCAAAATAGTCACAAAGTCCAAAACTACAAAATTAGGAGTTTGTGTGGAACTGACAGGCTGTAGGTTCTGCCCTACGTTCAATGAATGAGTTCCCTTGGTGACCTCTGCTCCAAGTGCTGGAGGCCTTTCCTCCTGACCCACGCATGGACGACAGCTCAGAACCTTCAGAGACAGCCAGAGTCTCTGGGTTGATCGGTCCCCAGCACACGGGGACAGCACCAGGAGCTGCTCCCCCACCCCGTGTTTGTACTTTTATTCTCAGGTGTGGGGGACACAGGGACAGAGGAGGCTCTTGAGGGCCCATCTTGACATGCTAATGGGAAGCAAGCTTGAGCCCAGTGGTGGGCAGAGGAGCCGACGATGCACCACACCCAGCCCACTGTGCACTCGGGAGGTGGTGTCGTACCTTGTACGCTGCCACCCCTGGCCGCTGCCGGGCTCACCCCTGGCCTGTCTTCAGAACCATCTGGGAACTGGGTCTGATCAATTAAGTTTCACAGCTGGAAAAATGGGTTCTGGGGGAGAATGGGAATCCCCCTCAGTCAGGTTCTAGGGCCCACCTGGTCACGGCTGGGTGTGCGCTTGCAAAGGAACACGTGCCCAGAAGAGGCCCAGCCACTCTGGTTTTGGTCTTGGGCAGATGCACAGGGCTTAGGTGCCATTGTTCCTGCGTGGCGTGGGCTGGTCGCACGTCTGTCCTGGTGGTGCACAGTGGCTCTGGAGTTTGGTTGTTTGTGTCAGGGCTTCCTTAACCACCATTGGCTCTGCCGGGGGAGGCTGAGCTCTGCTCTGGTTTCTTTCTAGAGTCACTGGCTGGTCACCAGGGAACTGCCCCTCCTTTTACCCAGCGCCACCTCTCCTCCTTGGGTGTCTGCAGGTCCGGGGGTGCTGAGAAGCCTGGGTCCCTCCTAGCTGCCTCATCTCAGAACCTTGTAAGCGCGATGTGTACCCATCCGTCCTTGGAGACGGTCCCAGCCCCAGCCCCGGCAGCTGCTTTCATAGAGATTCAGATCAAGGAGGCCTGAGTTTCTCTTTCTGAAGAAAAACCTCCTGAACCCAAATTCTTGGAGTAGGGCTCAGTGATGCCAACGCTTGTGCTGTCTCTGAGGATCAATTTCCTCAACAGTAAGAGAAAATAATGGTTAAAAAGGTCATCATGTGTTCACACTACTATTCCATCCTGAGTAATGGAATACTACAAAGACGACATCACGTAATCCTTGCAATAACCACACAAAATTATCCGATTGTTTGAGCCCATGACCCAGATGAGCAGAGGTCACACCGTGGTCAGCAGCAGAGCTGCGCCCAGGCAGTGCTATCTCTACAGAAGCTGGGCTCGGCACATGGGAGCTGCTTGCGAAATCCTATTTACCACAACCTCTTTGGATCATTTTTTCTCTATTTTGCCCCAGGGGCACCCATGGTGGCCACAGCAAAGTGGAGCTGTAACAGGAAGCCAGCGGGCAAGGCCCAAGGAGGCTGGGGACGCACGGGGGTGGGCGTCTCGTCGCCTTCCCTCTCTTTGTATTCAGAACTGCCTGCACCCCAGATCACCAGCTGGTGTGGGTCCAGCCTCCCAGAGCTGACCCCCTCACAGTAGCAGGATCGGAGGGCGTGGCAAGTGTCATTTGAGTGGTGCCAGCAGGCCAGGGGGACCCAGGTCTCCTCCCTCCTGCTCTGGGGCATTGTCTGCCTGGGTTTGTATCCATTTCTAAACTGAGGTCTGAGCGAAGGAGACATAGTCTCTGGCCCAGCAGGGAGCTAGCATGGAAGAGGCCTCCTCTGGGACACACTGGGTCAACAATTTCCACAGATGGACTGAACTCAGCCAAGCCTCTGAGGAAGTTTCCAGAGCCGGTGAGACCACCGGCAGGCCGGGAGGGCTGCTCTGAGTGAGGAGGTCCAGTGGCCGGCAGACAAGGATCTGGATGAGTCACGAGGGGAACAGAGGCCTGGCTGGGTGAGCGGAGCGGAGCTGTGTTGCAACTGCTCTGCAAATCAACTGGGCCATCTCTTGTGGGTGGCAGGGTGCTGGGCTGTCAGCCCTCAAGGTTTTGTTCTTTTTTTTTTTTTTTTTTTTTACAATGTGTTGATGGTATCTAGCCCAACTGCCTTTAGCATCTGGCTATGAGCTGGGGCTACAGGAGACGGGACAACAGCACTTTTGACTGAGCCAGTGGCTCTGGAGGTACAGGGTGGAGGGCACAGGGGAGCCCATGTTGGGACAAGTTAGAAGCAGTCGCTGGAGGAACCCTGGGCCAGAGCTCTCTGGATCAGAGGCGGCCCCTGGATCTGTCCTCGGAGTGAAATATTTGCCATCTCCCCAGTTTGGACTGCTGCTTGCTGTGACGCTAGGTAGCCAGCTTGCTGGCGTGGGGCTGTCCCCTCCCACTTGGTACACACAATGCCTTGGAAGGCGGTAAGGTGCAATGGGAAGAACACTAATTAGCTCTGAACTCTGACTAGCTTGAAAGTAAATCTCAGCTCTGCCCCGAAGTACTGGGCAACCTTGAGGCAGGTGCTTAATCTCTCTGGACCTGGTTTTCCATATCTCTGAAGTAGAGATGATAACTGCTTCCTGGCACGGCGATGGTGAGAAGAAGCGACACTGTGGGTGAGAGGACGGTGAGCAGCGGGCGCTCAGATGGGATGGGCACCTTGGTCCCTCCTCTCAGACTCGGCCTGCCTCAGCCTAGAAAGGCAGTCCGCAAATATTTCCCACCAAGCACCTGACAGCAAACACCACAGATTTTGCAGGTCACGCACTTTCTGTCGCAAACACCCATCTCTGGTGTCGTTGCACCAAAACAGCAGCCAGTGACAGATACCCGGATGTGAATGAGCGTGGCCGGGTTCTAGTAAAACTTTATTGACAAAAACAGGCAGTGGGCCTGCTTTGGCCTGGGGGCCATAGCCTGCCAATGCCTGGCCCCGAGTTTCAAGTCCTAACACCTCATGTGTTGTGCAAGGGCCACCTGTCGCCTCCCCGCCACGTCCGCGTCCCCAAGTGTCCCCGATCTGATCAAGCCCTGCAGTCCTCAGGGCAAGAGGAGCTGGGTGTCGACCACGTGCCTGCGCTCACCCTCCCGCCCTGCCCACTGATCCTATCCCATTTTCTCTTTGCCCTGGGAAACTCGCCCCACGAACCTGCTGGGCTGTCCTGCAGAATACAGCCTCAGAACAAGGTGTCCTATCCACCTGTGGACTTGCCCACCCTCCAGGGCACTGTTTAGGCCAGCCATCCGTGGTCCCGGGGCTGGATGGTTGCCCCACCTCAGTGCTGCCCCTGGAAGCCCGTCCCCAGCTTCTCCTCACCCAGCTCAGCAGCCCTCTGTGCCCTGTGCCCAGAGCCTGCCAGGCTTCGGGGGGATGCAGCAGTCCCGGGCTTTGGCGCTCAGACGCTGCCTCTTTTTGTTCGTTCTTTCCTTCTGGAGCTCCCGTGAGCCGTATCACACCCGTTCGATATCACACCCGTTTGGCCGTATTTGCCTTCCTTTTCAGCCTCTCCATCCATAAACACTTCTCTGGGTTTCCATCCTCCTACCTGTCTTCGTGTCTTTTCCCAAGGTATCTGAGAGCGCTCCCTCACACGTCTCTTCTCATTCAATGATTTTCTATGTGTCAAACACACCTATAAGTTTTTAATTTCAAAGGTTACATTTTTAACTCACAAATTCTATTTGCTCTCTCACACACGCCTGCCCATAACTTTTGCTCGTCACTTGTTTCTTGACCATTTTTTCCTAATCTATCATCTTTTCTTTCTTTCAGCATTTCATGTGTCCTTTTATTTATATATTTATGTTGCAGTTTGTCTTGTGATTGTAACATTTGAAGTCTGTTACGGTTTGGATCTGGAACATGCCCACAGGCGTTCGTGTATTTGGGTGTCACGGATTCCACGTGCTGTAAGGAGGCGGGGCCTGGTGAGGAGGGGTGGATGACAGATGTGGGGTGGAAGGTGTGGCATGTGGTGGACTCCAGGTGTGCGGCCTGGCTGACTATAAGCTCTCACCGCAGCTTCTTCTAGGGACCCCAGATCATTTCTCTAGCAATGCCGTGAGCAGCTGTTCCCTGCCAGACGCTTCCTGCCATTGTTAGCCATTCATGAATGGACTGAGATCTCAGGAAACCATGAGCTAAAATAAACCTTTCCTCCCTTAAGTTGTGAATGTTGGGTATTCTGTCCAGGCAGCAGAAGAGTAACCAAGACACGGTCTTTGAAGCTTTGACTCATTGGTTTGCTACTGGGTGTAATGTTTTTGCTAAGGGACATTTAATAATGTCTGGGGGTGTTTTCGGTTGCCTTAACTAGGGAGGGAACCCAGAGGAGAGAGGACATGGCTCCTGCTAACTATCCTGTGATGCACATGACTGTTTCTGCAGTGAGAAATTATCTGGCCAGTCTGAGAGGCTGAGGCAGGAAGACTGCAAGCTCAAATCCAGCGTGGGTAACTTAGAAAACTAGTGAGACACTGTCTCAAATCAATAATCAAAATGGGCTGGAGGTGCAGCTGAGTGTGAAGGCCCTGGGCTTGATCCCAAGTACCACCAAACAATAATAATAATAATAATAATAATAATAATAATAATAATAATATAGTAATAGTCTGGTTGAGCTGGGCCATAATAGGTCTGTACTAACAGCACTCCGGGAGGCTGGAGCAGGAGGATCGCAAATTAGAGCCAAGCCAGGGCAATTTAGCAACTTAGTGAAACCCTGTCTCAAAATAATTAAAAAGTGACCTGGGGATGGAGGTCAGGGCAAAGACTCCAGGTTCAATCCCAGCACCACACACACACACACACACACACACACACACACACACACACACACTACCCTGTGGAAGTATGAATTGCTCTGAGGCTAGAAAATTTTCCTTTGCTTTGTTGTTTCTGCTGACTCGCAGTGACTCACTGCCACCCGTGTGTTTGTGCTAAGTTTCTCTTTGGTAAGAGACGGAGGGCCTTCCACAGGCAGGATCTGTATTTGTTCATGCGGGCCACCAGGGGGCACCACCAACCAGGGCCGGTTTTGCTTGGGGTTCCTTCCCTACAGCAAGGAGCCGGAAGTCCAAACCCCACACTTGCAGAACTGGGGATGTGAAAGGGCGTGGCTGCTCTTGAGCTGACTTCCACGTGATGACTGTGGATTTCCGTGGGGGCCGCTGTTGCCTGTCACTCAAGGCATCCTCTATGAACCTATGTGACTACGTCACCGTATTTGGACCAGTATCATTTCCTAGAATTGAGTAGAAAATAGAAAAACGCAAATGCTAGTGACGAGAGAGGCAGCCCTTTAAATCTTAATATTCCTGGTCCAAAGACGGGAATCACCGGGCACAACCGAGGCCAGCCTTTGGGGACCTCCCCACCCCCACACTGCACTCGCTTGTCTCAGGCCCCATCACTGCGTATTCAGCTGTGATGGGCACAAAGCAAGCTAAAGGGTGGGCACAACACGCTGAGAGCCTGCCATCAGAAATGGCTTCTAAAAGCCTAACGAGGAACCTTGCCCTTGGCCACAGATCCTAAACTCTCAAAGCTCTCGAAACCAAAAGTTTATTTTGTCGTTTTGACAGCAGAATCTCCCTGACCTGACCTGTGGCTATGAATGGGCTTGTGGCTATTTATAGACTGGTGGCTATTTACAGACTGTTACTGTAAGAATATGTGAACATTTTGCTGCAGAAAGATGGTGTGTTTGGTGACAAGGCACTGCCCCCTGACACCGCTAGGAGTTTTGAGTAACCCACAGGCTTTGCATGATAGCATCCTACAAAAGTCATCACATTTCTGATTTCCAAGACGTACCTGGCTCCTAGGTTCTGGGGATGGCATTATTAACCCACATTATTAACAATCCTTCAGGGGCCAGCTTGCAGGAATTTGAGGGCAACACGTGTTACTTTTAGATCCCTTTCCAGGGTGCCTGAGTGATATTCTGTGCCAAGTGCCCATATGCTGATTCCTTAACAAATCCTTAGGTAATCTTGGAAAGTTTTCAAAAATTCTTTTTGTTTGTTTGTTTTAAAATTTACACTCTTTAAAAAACAATACTAAAAAATCCACAACACAATACAGGAAGCTTTTCCTTTGCCAAACACCCTTACTTCCCTCCTCGAAGTTACCTTATCGGCACTAAAGTACATTGTGTCCTCTCTGAGTACTTATGTACTTACTCATGTAGATATGCAGACACTTTCTCTATGAATGGGATTGGGCTACATTATATATGGTTCTGTATTTTTCTTTTGCTCATTTAATTACATCCCCTTTTTCATGTTGGCACAAATTTTATGGTATAGAAATTTAAAATGATTCTGTGTTTAGGTTTCTAGAAGTCACGTTGTTGGGGCAAAGGGCACTTTCTTCGACATTTTGGTAGGCACTGACAAACAACCTTTGAATACCTCCACTGACTTACGGAACGTGAGAGCAATTGCTGCCTTGATTTCTCATGAGCATCTCATCTTGCTCACTTTGGCCCGCCTGAGAGGCAAATATAAAATGTCAGTTTTTAAAAACACACATTTTCCAGCTGAAGGGCAAAGCCAGGTCTTCATTCTTTTTTCGTGGGTCTGTTTCATCATGAATGAATTGCTTGTTGGAGGTTTCTCCATTTTTCCTCAAAGCATGCTACCCACTTCTTGTTGATTTTTTAGGAGCTCTTTATGTAGCTGCCATGGAATGTGTTGTCTTTTTAGGTGAGGTGTGTCTGGCCCTCAGACGCAGAGCTCATGAGCTGCAGAGTTGGAGGTGCTCTGACAGACGCATGCACGTAGTCACCGGCCGATCAAGATAGAAGCCGTCTCCACGACTGCTCAAAGTTCCCCCAGGCCCGTTTCCAGCCAATATCCTCTCAGGCATCCACTGTCCTGATTCCTATCGCTGGAGATTTCTTTCCTCCTGGATTTCACATGATGGGATCACATAGAGAAATACTCTCATGCCTGGTTCCTTTTGTCCAGTGTATTTTTTTTGACATGCGTCCATGTGGCTAGGCATACGTGTCACTGATTCCTTATAATTAATGAGTGACACTTCGTTCCATGAGTGTACACTTGGCCCTCTAGATTCGACAAACTACAGATTAAACATATTTGGAAAACAATTGCACCTGTCCAGAACATGTCCAGACTTTGCTCCATGTCATTGCTCCCGAGGAACCCAACGAGTGTCACTTCCACAGTGCCTGCCTTGTATTAGGTTTTACGCATGATCTGAAGATGACTTAATGAGGTCAGGAGGACATGCCCAGGTTGTATTCAGATACTACTCCCCTTTATAGAAAGGACTGTATCGCCTGCAGGCTTGGGGGTGCGGGATGGTCTTGGAGCCTGCTCGCCATGTTACTAAGGGCAACTGGGCGGCACACTTCAGTTGCTCATTCCCTTGCTGATGCAAATGTGGGTTGCTGCCAGTTGGAGCTATTATACATAAAGATGCTAGGAACATTTTTACAGAAGTCGCTGTGTGGACATATGTTCGTTCTTCTCCTGTGTAAATGCCTGGGGGCCGAGTAACCTGGTTGTAGGGTAGGTATATGCAGAAGCTTCCTTAGGACCTGCCAAGCATTCTTGCGAAGTGATCGCATCTGCTGCTGTCTTCTGAATACACGGCAAACAAAGCCACCTCTTCCGTTTGCCGTGCTTTAACATTGGCGAAGCGCCCTTACTCCCAGAGGTGTTTTGAACTTCTGTGAAGTTAGCTCGATTTATTCTATGCCAGTCCTGGGGCTTGTGTGTCAGACAGCAAGACGTAAATATAAACTAAACACTTAAATTAATCTACATTTTTGTGTGTATTTGGCTCCTTATTCTAGCTAGAATTTAACCTTTTGTGTGATGCGAGAAATAGGAAGCCCCCAGTCCTCGCTTGAATCACACAGGGTGGGTTTGGGTTTTTGTTATTGTTACTGTTGTTTCATTTTGGGAGGACTGGGAGCTGAATGGAGGCCTTAGCATCAGCCGTGTCTACTGGTTTATATTTTGCAATATGCTGTCTCTGAGTTGTTGGATTGGACAACCTGGCTTCAATCTCCTGTCCTCCCGCCTCAGTCTTCAGGAGGGCTGGGATTGTAGGTATGCGCAGGGCAAGTATGTTTATGCCATTTCATACATAAGGAAACTGAGACCCGCATGGGCCTCTGTGCCTACTTCAAGTTTGCAGACTGAAGGGAGGAGCGCATATTTGCCTCATTTAAAATTGTTCCCACTCCCAGACTCCCAGTTCCCACCCACACACTTAGCATCCATTCCTTAGGTAGAAGGAATGTGCACACAGCGCGTACAAGAGCACACACCACATATACCCAGAAAGACATGAAAAACAAAGCAGAAACTCGCAAAAGAGGGTGGAGTCACGGGAGCACAAGGCCTCCAAAGAGGGTTTTAAATATAGTTCTGTGTTTGGGCTCATTTGCACATAATTTGTCCATGATTTCCTTGTTTAAAAAATTTAAATCAAATTAAATGAAAGATAAGAGAAAAAAACCTCTAAATCATGCACTCGGAGGAACGTGCAAACCAAACTGTAAATTAGAAAGCCCAGTCACAGAACAAAAACACGTTCTGTTTAAATAACTCTGAGGAAAAAAATACCCTGCCTGTATGTCTGTGGCGGGGTGTGTTTCAAGGACAAACAAAACCGCGTCAAGCTCTAGATTAACTTAGTAGGTTGTGTGTTGGTAGGAATAATTATATGGTAATTCTGAAGGTGGGCGAGATAAGCTATCAAACAAAACAAATAATAAATATAATAGTAACAACCAAGGTTTGCTAGGAGACCCAAATAGTCAATGAAAAAGAGCGCTTCGATAACAATGAATAAATATTCAATAAAAAACAGAGATTTAGGTTGGGGTGATAGCTCAGTGGCAAATGCTTACCTAGTGTGCGCAAGGCTCGGAGCTGTTACATCCCCAACGCACATACACAAAATTAGGAAAAAACACCCTGACTTATCCATGTACCAACACATCGCTCTATACCCATAAATATGTATAATTACTATGTGTTAATTATTAAAAACATAACACAACTTAAATAAATAAATTCCCATCAAAAAGAAAAACAAAAAGCCAAAGATTCTGTACGTTAAAGTGTTTAGCCCCAGCATTTGAATCACAAAATTTGCAGAAAAGGTTAAATGACGGACATATGAAATAACGAGGTGGATCCACAGGGGGTCCCTGGGCCATTTTATTTAAGACTCTAAGCTTTGGGCTTTCTTAAAAAGTCCATTGCTGTTGGGAGAAAAAATCTGAGACTATTTTAGCACAAAAGAGGCCCTCGTTGTACAAGTCATGAAAGAAGCCTTGTAGGACCTTTACAAAATGAAACGAAATCAAAACAAGAACCCCAACCAACCAACCAGCCAGCCAGCCAGCCAGCCAACCAACCAACCAACCGAAAAACCATGGAAGATGAGTTTGGGAGAACTGGGAACCGGGAACACAGATTGGAGACATACGCTGTGGAATCACTGGTCTGACCGTAGATCTCCACACAGAAAAGAGCTCCGCTGAGAAGACCTTCCTGGGGAACTTAGAATGATGGATGTATGTTGCGTTGTCTGTCTTCAGAGAGTTCAGCCAAAGGAAACGTGTACAGAGTAGGACTCACCAAGCACGGTGATACATTAACACTGCCCATCGGGGTCTGGTTGGAATGAGGCCATCCTCAAGGTCCACCCACACCTGCCAGCCAAGAGTGTACAGCACCTTTGTACCATGCTGGAGGCACCAGGTAGGTCTCACCCCAGGCCTGGCTCTGCCCCAGTCTGAGAGGTAGGAAAGCGGGTGTTCATTATCTTCTTCTTTCAACTTTTCTGTGTATTTAAAAATGATGAAGTGATCCCAATGTCCATCGCTACATAAATGAATAAACCACGGGGTCTGTCATCTGGTGGAGTATTATTCAGCCACAAAAAGTGAATTCAGTACTGACTCTTGTTAAAAGAGAATGAACCTGGAAAGAACATGCTAAGAGAAGGAAGTCAGACACGCAAGGCCACCTACTGTGGAGTTCTTCTGACATGATATATCCGAAATAGACAAACTCATCCAGGCAGGAAACAGTGTAGGGGTTAGCAGGGATCAGGGATGGAGGAGGATAATTTAGACTGATTCCTTAATGGGTATGAGATGTTTTTACCGGATGATAAAAAAGCTTAGTAATGAGACAGAGCCTGTGGCAGCACAACATGGTGACAGTGCCCAGTGTCACTGAACTGTACACTTTAAAATGCTTAATTATAGGCTCTGTGTGTGTCACCCCCATTTTTTTAAAGAACACAATGAAAGGGTTGGACACAAAGTAGTCAGAGGTCTGGCCTAAAAATGGTGAGTTTTCAAAAATTATTAAAATTGTGCACGCATGCTTGCACAGGAAGGTCTCGAGGAGTGGTCCCGGCTCACGGTCAGGTGACAGAAACAATGACAAGAGAGGATCAAGGGGTGCGTGCTGGTAATGGTTGTCACGTGACCCTGGGGTACTCCATTCCCCGTCTTGAACACCACCGGATAGTCCCTAGGCTGACCCACAGCTCTTGCTTCAAGCCTTTGGCTCTGTCCCCAGGGGTCCCTGACCTCAAGGAGGCTGTGTGGGCCAGTCCTGGGGCCCCCCCAACCTACCAGCGCACCTGGCCCAGGAAATGTTCTGTTCTGGGAACTCTCTGGAACCTTCCCTGACCTGATCCAGGAGGTGGTTTTTGTGGGTGACACAGTGGTGCCAAGTGTCCCACAGGTGATGTTGATTTGGGGTGGAGGCGTGGTTGACGCAAGGCCTCCCGAGGGTTCTTGAGTGGGTGGCACCTTCCCTTGGCTCTGGGCCTGGGCACTGTGGCCCTTGGGACTCCGGAACAAAAGAGGGCTGTTGTGTGCTTGTGCTTGTATGGGAGGCAAAGCTGGCAACACAAACAACGCCTGCGCTTCCTTCTCCACGTCGGTGAGGCGCGCTCTCATCCACTCTTCCTAACGGCCCTCAGAGGTGACCACCCTAGCTGGACCTGTGTCACCAAGAAGAGGCAGCGGCTAGGACAGGTCCGGTGAGTTCCCTGGGCCCTTCTCAGCTGGTTGGTGGCGGGCCAGGCCTAACCTCATGGCGTCTAATCCCAGCGCCTGTGTCCCCAGGGCCGTGACCCTAAATCTACTCATGCAGTGAAGGGGAAACATCTTCTCGGAGGAGCAGCAGCGTGGAGGACTGAGTAGATGGGAATCTCCAGAAGGGAGGGCACTTGCGTCAGCCTGGCTCCCCCAAGCCAGAAACACAAATAGTTCTCTGCAGAACTCTAGGGAAAAGACACAGACATGCGTAGAATTCTCTGGAAACCCTCATGTGCCCCAGGCAGAAAAGGGCCTAGAGCTCCCCCACGCAAGAGAGCTGGGCCCGGAGGGCCGGCTGAAGTAGCAGGAAGTCACGGTCTCTGTGCTTTTGAGCATCTCTGTGAGTCTGGGTTGGACCCTGCACCCCAGGGGGCAGGAAGAGTCTGGAGGGATGGCCAGGGGAAGATGCTGCTGGGATGCAGGCGGGGGCCAGAGGTAGGCAGGCTGTGAGGACACTGAGGAGGGAGACGTCTGCTCACATCCCGTGCGCGTCCATACATCCCAGCCTCCATGGCTCTGCCTGGAGCCACCCAGCCCAGGCCCCTGTTGGGCGCTCGCTCCCTGGCATCTGCGCCTGTGCTGCCCACCTGACCTGCTGCTCCCTGAAGCCAGGGTCACATCTGCCCTGAGACACAAGGAGGAGGAGGGAACGTCTAGGAGCTGGCCCTCAGGGCGGCAGCCTGGCTGGAAATGTGCGGGACCTAGGGGGGCCTGGGGGACGCATCTCTGCCCTTGCAGGGAGTCGTCCATCGGTCACGCCTATGCCCAGGGAGCAGGGCTGCCCCACGTCCCCTCAGGAGGAGCAGTAGCAGCCGACGCCCCCGGAGGCCTGCTGTCATCCCTTGGCACTGCGCCTCCACGCCTTGTTATCACGGGCTTTGAGCTGTCACCTCCTATTACCAAACAGCCTGAGTTCTCCGAATCATTTAGCCGGTTATCATGGCCACCACAGTGCTTGCATGCGCCTCGGCCTGACCGCAAGGCCACCGCATGACATCAGTGACTTCCACTCAGGGCCCAGGGGCCCCTTCCCCTCTCCCCTGCCCCAGCCTGCTGACCAAGCTTCCTCCTCTCTCTCTCTCTCTCTAAATTTGAGAAACAGAAGAGATGCAGAGCAACCTAAGAGGCAGGAGGGGGATGGCTGGGGCTGGTTTTGTGGGCACCTGAGCAGGCCTGGGGGGCTGTGTCAGGAAGGAAGCTGGGGGGTGGGGTTGGGGGAGGTACCAGGAGCTAGTGGCGGGAACAAGGAGCTGGAAGGAAGGACCAGGCAACTGGGGAGAGGGGACAGGGAGCTGGGAAAAGGAGACCAAGAGCTGGGGGGACAGGGAGCTGGGGGAGGGGCAGGAAATTGGGCAGGAGGAAGGGATAGGGAGCTGTGCAGGAGAAGAGGGCAGCAGGCTTGGGAGAGAGCAGGTGGGGTGGGTCCCATCCCAGCTCTCAGTGGGTCTTTTTTTTCCCACTGGGTTTCCAGTGGCTGAAGGCTTTTAAAGAAAGCAGGCCTCAACTCCGCCCCAGGGCCTATGGGAGCAAGGGTCAGGGCCCTGGAGGGGGTGCGCAGATAGGAAAGAGAGAGATAGAGAGAAAGCACGTGCCTAGGAGAGGCAGAAACCAGGCTGACAGGGCAGAGGGGAATCTACATGAGAGCAGGAAGGAGACAGCTAGTCTGGGTCCTCCTTCTCTGCTGGCCCTCTGCTTCCCCGGGGCCTGGCCTAGGGACAGTGCTAGTGTAACTGCCCAGGAAATGTGTATTGAACCAATGAATAAACCAGGGTTCATGTTCTCGCTGGCAGAACTGTATCAGGCCAGGGTAGAGCATCGGGGACTGGGTGCCTCGGATCCCTTTTCCCAGGGCGGCGCTACACAGAAGGCCACAGTTCCAGGGAGACCGGGTCTTCTTATGAGAAAGCCTGAGGGGTCCCAGCACCCCGGGGACTCTCACCTGAGGAGGGAGAGAGGAGCAGTGTGGCAGTGACTTGGGAAGTCCAGCCCCTGGAGCTGGCGAGGACACGAGGACAGGTAGTTGGGGAGCATCAAGAGGACAGCTGAAGCCAGAACCAGGGGAGCCTGGTCCTTACCATCTCCTGTGTCCTCAGAAATAGGTGGGGGTTTGCACAGATCCGGAGGTCTGGGGTAGGGTGGGAGCAGGGCCCAGGAAACAGGGAAGGGAGGGACAGAAACTGAAGGTCAGGGTGGCCTTTCTTGTCCTCCATGTGAAATTTTTTGACTCAGAGTTAAAACAATTTTTGAGAAAGTGTAATTTTTTCTTCCAAGCCCACCATAAAGCATGTGGGATCCTGGAGTACCTGGCCTTCCTTTAATAATTGGCCCTTAGCACCTATAGTCTACAGTGGAAGCATCTCTCCAAGAAAGCCCCGCAAGATTGGGATGATGTTCCCAACGTGCAACTGTTGGAGAGATTATGTCAACTTGAGGCAATCAGGAACCACACTTGGATTAGGGTTTGGGAACCACACCCAGATTAGGCAATTGGGAACCAGCCTGGATTAGAGTGTGAGTGATTTGTGGGCCCACCAATGAGGGAAGAGCACCCACCCGGATGTGGGAGGGCCAACTGGGAGCTCGAACTGTATAAAAGAAGGGAAGAAGAAAGATTGTCACAGCTTTTTCCTCTGGGAAAGCTCTCACCTTTGTGATTGTCTACAGTTGCCGACTTGCTACACACTGCAGACCTTCATCACAGATTCACTCTGGTGTCGACTGGCACCAGTCTTCCTGTTGCTGATCTTCAGTTGCTGATCTTCGGTCTCCAGTTTTCGCCCGTTGTTCTTTGAACAACCAAGATCCACAGCAGATTCTCACTGGCTTTCCTGTAGTCCTGGATGGGAGTTCTATTTCACAGCTGAGCAGCCATTGGACACTCCAGCTCCCGCATATGCAGGCCGCCATCTTGGACTATCTGTCCTTGGATTAGTAAGCCTTCCGAATAGATTCTTTTTGTTATAATTTCTGTGAATTCTGCCTTTTTAAAGAACCCAAGCTAATACACAACGGATTCCCCATGACGACTGGATCAAAGCAGGGACCACAATGTGTCACCCAGGTGGTAACACCGTCACCTTCCATGGTAAAGGACCTCATAAAACGCATGGAAGCATTAACTCCAGACTGCCATCACAAAAAGAGTCCTTGATGACTATAAACACCTAAAGTGGTCAAGACAGGGCCACCCCTGCCCTATCATAAATTCAATTTAGCTAATGCCATCTTTGTTAAGCGTTAACTGAATTCTATTTAAGAAGCTTCTTAAAAAATAGTACTACCACTTGGAAGCAGTTTTTCTCTCTCTGTGTGTATGTGTGTGTGGGTTACTGGGATTGAGCTCAGGACCTTCAACAAGCTACATCTCCAGCCTATTTCTTAGTTTTGATTTTGAGACAGGGTCTTGCTAAGTCACTGAGTTGCCTAGGCTGGGCTAAAACTTGAGATCCTCCTGCTTCAGCTTCCCAGAGTGTTGAGATGGCCTGCAAGACCAGGTCCTCCTGGAAGTGATTTTTTTGAGAGCATTTAGGAAGCATGATATCTGAGATTTAAAAACTACTAATGAGAAGCTGGAATGGGTGGCTTCTTTTGGGACATGTGTCTATATTAAAAGGACCCTTCTGTCCCGTTCTGGTGCCTCTGGGGCCACATCCAAGACAGGAGCAGGAGAAACAGGGATGCCAGCAGCAGCTGGGGACCGCGATGACCACACCAGGCAGGGGCCCAGGGTCAGCGTCCCAAGGACCCCACTAGATCCTTTCCTTTCCTAGGGATCATCACCACCCTCATTTCAGGAGCTCCCAGAGGCACAGGATCCCCGGGCCATGCACCCCACCGGCCCCCTCTAGAGTGACTGCAGCCAAGATGTCCAACTCAGCTGGGTCCCTTCGGGTAGAAATGGAGGCGCAAGAGCAACAGACAGAGTTCACAGGGCGCCAGCATTCATGCATTGCAACCCCAGCGATAAATTTGGGGAAGAGGCCAGCTGTGGTTTTGACTCTGTTAGAAAAGTCACAGCTAGGGCTGAGGCAAATGCTCAGGCCCAACATCGACACTCGACTGAGGGACAGTGGTAGAGCAGAAGCCACTTCCTGCCCTCTGCCCAGCCGCCCCCTCTTCCTGAGGGTTTCTACACTCACTCAGCTTGGGGCTGGGACATCCTGGGACTATGCGTTATTTTTGAGAGCTGCCTCTGTGCTAGGTGCTTGGTGGCCCCAGCGCTGGTCCTCCCAGCAGCTGTGCTAGCTCAGTGTCTCTGGGTCTGTTTGAGACACACAGAGGGAGAGTTTACTGAGTGAGCGCCCAGAGGGGCTGCGGTTCAGGGCGCAGCCCTGGCTGAGCTGCCACACCGGAGATGAGGGAACATGGCTGCTCTGAGCCAAGTGTCCCTTCAGCAGGACAGGGAGGCCGGCAGTACTTCTTCGTGGGCCTCTACAGATGTGCTCGGAAACGCGGGCTCACAGTGAGGACTTCACAAACACAGTGTTGCCACTGCGAGGTGGGGTGGCTTGCGGAGGAGACACCACTGAGGTTTCTGGGAAGATTCAAATCAGAACTGCTGTGGGGGCAAGCAACCCCACTTGTGGATGTCTGTCTAAAGGAAACTACATCCTCGAGACCCACTTCCTGGGTTCATTGCAGTGGCCTTGTCTACACAGGGTCAGCTTAAGCATCTGGGGTGTAAGAAATGAATGTGTGAAGAAAGTGGATCTTTCTGTCTCTGTCTTTCTCCAAAAGAAGGGCAGTCGTGGCACCTCTGAGGACTTTGTGGTATAGAAAATAAGAAAGTAAGCCGAGCTCAGAAGGGCAGAGGCTACGCCATCCCCTACATGTGGAATTAAACATCAGGCTCGTGGAGACGAAACGCAGACAGGTGGTCCCTGGGGCCAGGGCTGGGGAGGGGAAGGGGAGCCAGCCAGACGGTACGATGTTTCAGTGACAAGGTAAGTAAGTTCTGGAGACTTGGGGTCTGCTATGGCAGCTACAGTTGTTAATACTATGTCATAAACTGGCAGTTTGGTAGGAGAGCATGTCCTACATGTTCTTTACACACACACACACACACACGTAATCATGTCAGGTGATGGCTATGTTAATTGGCTTGATTATGGTAATCAGTTCACAATGTATACACGTATCCAATCACCCCTTTATTATGCCTTGAGTATATGCCCTTTTATTTGTCAATTATACCTCAACAAAGCTGGAAAAATAAATAATTTCTTCTAACACTCACATAGTGCTGGTTGCTAACAACACCGCAACTCTATCGAATGCCAATGTTACGGTGCCCTTCTTGGTACTTTCATTTTATGTGAATTTCAGAACAACAATTTTTTTAAGAGAGAGGAGGAGAAAGGAAGGGAAAAGAGATAGGGCCGGGACTCGGTCCTGGGCCAGCCTGCCCTGCCCCTTCTCCACCGGGCTAGCCCTGCTTCCAGAAGCCCACGGGCCTGTAGAGCCTTTCACTCTGGACCCTCAGCGCTCGGCCTGTCATGGAGCCAGGAGGTAACGGTCTCCGTCACTCCCTGCCCTCTCTCCCCATGCACCCGTCCCCTGATTCTGGGGCATTATGGTGAGCAGAGGCATGGTGGCCCTCAAAGGCCTCTACTATGGCATGGCAGTCCCCAAATGCCGTGCGTGGCACATCTTACAAAGAGGCTGCCAGAGAGCTGTAGCGCACCCACTGAACAGAAGAGACTGAGGTCAGAGAAGACAATTGGGCCCAGGGATGCTTGCTGAGACAACTGGCCCATGATGCAGATTAAGGGCTCATTGGTGCAATCTGCTTCCTAAGGCTGAGGCGACGAGGCCCCGGGAGATGGCATAGCCTGCGGCTGGCAGGTGACGAGGGCTCTGAGCTCCTTCCCTCAGCAGCACAGGACCAGCTAACGCGACTTCCCAATCCCACCAGAGGAGCCCAGCCCAGCCCCGAGGTTAATGATGTGGGGACCGCCAGCCCCCTCCTGAGTCGGGGCCCTGTGGCACGGGAGAGCAGCGCACTTTTGTCTCTCAGGGGCTAGATCATCCTCATCTGAGTCTGAAGCTGGTCTTTCTCCCACCCTTCCTTTCTGCTCGTCTCTTTTTTCTTAGGATTATTGAGGTTTTTCTGTGCATAATGTCCGGGACAGCCCAGTCCCCGCTTCCCCTTCCTCTCGCCCTTGGTGTCTCCGTATCCCAAAATCACACGCCACACCAGTTTAGCATAAGAAATTAAATTAATTTCCACGCTCCAACTCCAGATGTAAATGCCTCTATTAATAATTGAAAGCACAGTTATTTATTCAGTTTGATATTTTTCAGGTTCAGGGAAGCAATTAAGTTTTGCTCGAGTTGCTGATCTGCAGACAGCATGCAGAGCGGCTCTCTCCTTCCTGGTGACCCCTGGAGCTCTTAGGGAGGGTGGCTGCTGGCTGCCTCTGGGATATACGGGCTCTCGGGGGACAGGAGAAAGGGAGTGTGTCTGTTCTAGGCCCCTCCCCAGAAAGGCCAGAGTTAGTACAGGTCTTCTAAACCAGCACTCGGGGAGGCTGAGGCAGGAGGACTACAAATTTGAGCCCAGCCAAAAAAAAAAAAAAAAAAAAAAAAAAAAAAAAAAAAAAAAAAAAAAAAAAAAAAAAAAAAAAAAAAAAAAAAAAAAAAAAAAAAAAAAAAAAGACAGAAGATGTAGCTTGATGTGAAGGCCCTGTGGTCACTTCCTACTCTTCCCCCCAAAATGGGATTACCCTGGCTAGGTAATCAAGAAGCCTGCAGAAGTACCAACAGCTGAAATTCCTCTCCCAACCCCCCGTGACTTTGGACTTTTCTCCAGGCAGGCAGACCTCTTTGCAAGGGGCTTGGCTCGCAGTGGTGGGGACACTGGCCCAGAGCCCAGCTGACAGGTTCTTTTGGTCACCTCTGCACGCTGCAACAGGGCAGCTGGGATGATGGAGCCGTAGGACACCTTGCAGACGCCTTAGCTGGTGAACCTGCTGTCGCTCAGGTGTCCCTGCCCTTCCTGTCATCCCACCTGGGCTCGGCCGGCCCGGTCCGTCAGCCCTTCCTCTGCCTCTCTCTCAGCTCCATCCCGGTGGTGCCATACAATCCTCTCTGCTCATCTCTGATCCCTCCACCTGCAGGCCCTCCGTCATGGCCGACTCCCCGCATCTCCAGACACTGTGCAGATTCACCTGTGGTTCTTGTCCCCTCCCTTCCAGGAGAGCCATCTGTGGGACGAGCTGGGTGCAGGCTGTGTGGTGGAGCCCCAGGCACTGGCTTCTGGGGAAGGCAAAACTTACTTTTTTCCTTTGCTGGTGGCTGGTTGAAACCAAATGGGCCTGAAAGCAACTTCTGAGCACCCTTAGTCCCGATGCACGGAAAGAAGACTGGGGGGCTTTTTTGGTGGGAGGCATAAAGTGGGTGACAAGGGTGGGGTGCAGGGAATACAGAAAATGGGTGGAGGGACACGGGAAGATGGGAAGGTGGGAGAGCTGATGCTTCCCAGCCGTCCCTGGGGCTGGTTCCCACTGGAGCCTGGACCCTGAAGGGACAGCTGACTGAGGTCTGGGGCCCAGGTTGGCTGTCCCCTGGGGGTGGTCACACTATCCTGTCCACTCCACCCACTCCAGACTGCACATGTTTGGGAGACCCTCACCCCCCACACCCCCAGGCCATCTCAAGGCTTCCCACACTAACCCCAGCTGCCCCAAGTGTGTGTCTTGCAGGGTGCCCCACTGGGGTCAGCTGGGAGCGCCAGGGCCTGGGGTGCCCTAGGCAGGGCATGAAGGATGGGCCTCACCCTTCACATGTGGGAACTGGGGTGCTGAACAAGTACACGGATGACTCTGACTGCCCGGTAATCTTGGTCAGTTTAGGCTGCTGTTGCAGAAGGCTGTAGCCTGAACGGCGTTACAAGCAAGCATTGTTCCGTGCAGTCCTGGAAGCTGGAAGTTTGGGATCAGGTGCCAAGATGGCTGAGCTTGGGGAAAAGCCCTCTTCCTGGCCTTTCTTGGTACATGCATGTATGGCAAGTGTGAGCTCTTATCTGGCTTTTCTTACTTTCTTCTCTCTCTCTCTCTCTCTCTCTCTCTCTCTCTCTCTCTCTCTCTCTCTTCCAGTGCTGAAGATGGAACCCAGGACCTTCACACTGATCTACATCCCCAGATTAGGTTTTTACGGTTTTTGATTTTGAGACAGGTTCTTACTAAGTCACTACGTAGCCCAGGCTGGTCTCAAACTTGTGATCCTCCTACCTCAGCCTCCTAGAGTGCTGGGATTACAGGCCCATACCACCAGGCCCGGCCCTCTTTTTTTTACTTCAAAGGGCACTAATACCACCATGAGACCCCACCTTCATGACTTCACTTATACCCATTTACCTCCTCATACCATTCCAGTGGGGGATTATGTTTTGACACAAGATTTTGAGGAAGACACAAACCCACAGTTGATAATAATAGGTTTGTTGAAAATGAGATGTCCAGTGCCTGTTGTCACCCCTAAAAGACTCTGCCCTGGAGGACAGAGTGAACTTGGACAAAGATACCCCCTCCCCTCACTGAGCTTCATCTGAATGATAACATCTGCTTCTGAGAGTTATTTTAAGGAAGAAATGAGACAAATTATTGTGTCTAATCAGCAGGAGACACAGGAAAAAATTTTCCCTGGCCTTTCCCCCAGAACCTTAAGGTCCCAGGGTGGGACGCAGGGCAGCTCAGCTCCAACCCTCCCGCACCCCCCATCCCTACCCAGCTGCTAACAGAGACACCCACAGGCCCTCCTCCCTCTTTGCCCACTTGGCAATGCAGCCAGCCAAGTGTCATCCTGCCTGTGACTTCCCTGTGCTGTGGGAAGCTGCTGGCTGGCGGCGGCTTTCTCTCGTTTCATGACTGCCACTCGGCAGCTCCTGCAGGCTCAGAGCTCCCAGCCAGCTGGGTGGGCTCCAGGGAGCAGCCCCTGCTGCTGACAGGGTGACAGACTGGATTACACAGGGCCCTGCCCAGGACTGCTGGGGCCTCCAAGCCTTGGCCTGGGCCCATCAGCCACTGTGTCAAACTTTGCAAGTTCTTATTCTTGCCCTGCATTCACATAAAGTGCCTCAAAATACGCAGAAACATGAGGTGACCAGGGAAGGGGGAACACCGAGCCCCAAAGTTCAGTACTGTGGTTTGGATCTGGATGTCCCCCAAATTCTAATGCATTTGGATGTTATGGGTTACTTATGGGACCATGGGCTATTAGGAGATGGCAGCCTGGTCTGGAGGGTGGGATTATGGGCATGTTGTAGAAGACAGTCATGTGGCAGATTATAGATTGCAGGTATGGAGTGGATTAGGGGTTTAAGCCTGGAAAGGGTGGAACCCTGAGGCTGACCCAGAAAGGGTCACTGGGATGGGACCTGGAAAGATATATGCTTCTTCCTTCCTTCTGTCCTTCCTTCCTTCCTTCCTTCCTTCCTTCCTTCCTTCCTTCCTTCCTTCCTTCCTTCCTTCTGCGGGACTTGGCTTCCTGCTTACAATGCCATGAGGAGCTGCCTCTACCCCTGTCTGCACCATGTGCTTCCACTGTTGCTGGCCACCCATGAATGGACAGTGACTTTCTGAAACTGTGAGCTAAAATAAACTTTTCCTCCCCTAATCTTGCTTGTCAGGTATTTCATCACAGCAACAAAAAATAGCCAAGACACTGAGAAAACATCTCACTGTCCACATCGCATAGCTGAGGCCTGGGGAGGAGGCTCATGTTTCTGGTCACACAGTGTAAAGGTTAGGAACTTACATTTGTTTTTTCAACAAACTTGATCCAAAATTACCTACAGGCTGGCCACTGCGGTGGGAATTGAAATGACAGAGATTCAGCCTCTGCCCCACTAGAGAACTGCTCCGTATCTTCTCTGAGATGTGATATTTTAGCCTGTTTTCTGATGCCACAAGATATCTAAGCCTAGGTCATTAAAAAAGGAAAGAAGTTTACTGTCTTAGTCTGTTTTCTCTTGTTATGGTGAGATACCTGAGACTGCATCATTTGAGAAGGAAAGTTTATTTCAGCCACAGATCTGGAAGCCGGAAGTCCCAGGTGATGGTAGCAGCATCTGCTTGGCTTCTAGTGAGAGCTGCCCCCCGACAATGGACAGATACAGAGGAGAAACCATGAGGGGTGGCCGCACTTCATCCCAATGTACTGGAAGACCAATCCAGTCCTGAGAGAGTGAGAACTCACTCCCACCACCGGAAAAGCACAGATCATTCTGGTGGCCTGCTCATCTCAGTACACTATGATAGCAACCAATTTGCACCATTTTATGATGGGACCTTTCACACCCAAGTCCGGGAGTGGGCATTGGGGCTGCCAGTGTGAGGCAGATGTGTCAACTTGTTGCAGCTGGGGAATGTCCAGGGAACAGCTTTCGGGGGTGTGCTATTTATTTGCAAGTTATAACATCCAAATGCATGAGAATTTGGGACATGCATGTCCAAGGGGCGGGACATCTAACTGGCAGTTTGAATTGAGAAAAAGGAGGGAAGAAGACGCATTCCTTTTCCTAAAAAGCTCTGTCCTCACTTCGAACGTAGAGAGTTGGGTTTGCTCCTGACTTGCTCCTGTCTTCGCGTCACAGACCTCCGTAGTAGAAGTGCATCCGTCTCCCGTCTTTGCCTTGTTCTCTTGGATAACCACCTACGGCGGGCTTGCGCCGCTGTCCTGTAGTCTCAGACCGGTGTCCTTCAGCTCTCCCACACGCCCACGGCCGATTTGGACTATCCCCCTCTTCAAATTTGTAAGCCCTCTAAATAAATTACCTTTATCTCTGTAAATTCTATTAACTCTGCCTCTCTTAGAACCCGAACCAATACACATTGGATGTGGGATCAGATAGCCATGCAGTCATGTGGGTGTGAGTGACACGGTCCCCTGGCCGAGCTGGTCCATTCTCCAGGATTTCCATCCCCACCCTCTGCTCTGTGCAGACCTGCTGTGGGTCCAGAAATTCCAGAGCAGGGCTGCTCATCCCTGCCTCTCTGTCACCTGCACTCTCCCTTTAAAAGCGCAGATAGCGTATTCAGTATATTGATGAGCTGAACGTGCCTCTGACACCACCTGTGAGCGACTGGTATGGAGATCAATGCTGCTCAGGCCAGTTTCGCCATTGCTTTTGCATTCCAAGACATAAACTCCTCAGCTCATTTATTGAGTCAACTAAGACTCTCTGTTGTGCAAGCTGTAGGGATTTGGGAAGGCTCACTGTGATCTGAGATCACCACCATTCCTGCTAAGCCCTGCTTGGTTCTGCTCCAACAGGTGGGGCTGACTTCTGCAGGGAACCTGCCAGGCCCCAGGGCCACTCACGCCCACCATCAGGCGAGGACTATCAGGGCCCTTCCCACATTGTCCCCTACTTATATTGTGCTTCCAGAAACCTACACTCAAGCTTTACCTGCAGCTCAGCCCCATTCTAGGAACTTGGGACTGAAAGTTAGGAGGTAAATGAGTTGAGTATGAGACAAAAAGAGAAAGACATGTGCCCAAGTTAGGGGAACATGCGTAACACCTAGCTTTCCTGGGGTGGGGGGGGGGGGAAACTGATCAAACGCAGCAGTTGACAATTCCACGGGTGTAAATATTCTCACAATAGCTCACCTTATGGTGGAGGTCTTGGGAGGAGAAAGCCAGAACGTGGTCTGTAGCCTGCCACTTTCCCAGACCAGCCTTGTGGCTAGGCAGGTTGTTAAATGTACTAAAATGAGAACACACACAGGTGTCTGCTCCGCTGAGTGGAACACGGCCTTCAGACTGAGCTACCTGAGAGAAGAGAAGGAGCTATTGGCATTTGCTCTGGGCCTCCACTGAAGGCGCAGTGGGGGCAGGTTCTCCAGCTGGAGAGAGCGGTCTGAGCTCGGGCCGGAAGCACAGAAAGCCCTCATGTTCAATGATCAAGATTCTGTGACCAGAAAATGGAGGCTAAGTGAGCCTAGCCAAGGAAGTTTGTCCTTCATCTTGTCAGTGAGCAGACAAATAACACTGTGGGAACTGTTTTGCTTCTTTTGAATCTTGACTATCATTTTTCCTAAAATAATATCTTTTCCTAGAAACTATGTACATTCATTACCAAAAAACCCACAAAATTTTAGTGGTTGAACATTTTCCCAAAATACCTCTGTACATATGTACAGACAAAGGTTAAATGTAGGAGAAATAAAAAAATTTAAAAACCAAAATAAAAGCAAAGGAAAAATGTTGTCAAGATTGTGTATGACGTTTGGTGCCTTGGCAGCCATCTTGTAACTCTGAGGTGAGGCAGCCCAATGTAGTCAATGGACCATGGGTGGCAGAGGAAAGAGATGGAGAGAAGTCGAGTCTTTGGGATGAAGAATAGCTGCTGGTTTTGACATACAGATCGCAATGTGACAATCCAGAGACCGTATAGTTTTTCTGTCCATACTGACTGAATTTCTCAAGACTCAAACTCAGTTGTGGTGAAGCAAGGCAGCTGGAGCCCAACAAAGCTGGCTTAAAACCAGAGCTCTGTGGAGGAGGCTCACTTAATCCCTTGGTGCTCCATTTTCTCCCATCTCTGCCACGGGAATAATACATTGCAGAACTGGGCTAAGAATGGCATTGGACACGGATGCAAAGCTGCCGCTAGGATCTCTAGGACAGGAGAGACTCCGAAAGGGAGGGCCAAGTGAATGCATCCGTCTGAGGAAACACTGAGTACCTCGGTGGGTGAAAAAGTCACAGAGGAAAGAAGCAGCCTGCCAGTGAGCAACGGCCTTCTGTGGCTGGGCAAGATCACTGGGAGCAAGTCCTCTCCCTTCTCTGATTTCAGTTCCTGTAGCAGCATTCTGGAACTGTTAAGCCCGGGCCAGAACACCTGAAGACGAAATAAAACAATGCCCAGAATACTTGTAACATGTGAAGCTCAACACACACTTCCTTCTTCCCACTCCTCCCTGCACACCACACATCACACAGACACATGCTCTACGGGTACACACATGCCTGCACACACCCCTAGGATACCCATGCGAGTGTACCAGACATACATGGGCAGACACACAATTTCTTGGCTCCAGAACACTCCGGCAGGTCTTGCGATAGCAGATCCTGTGCCTGCGGCTATCATGGGCTCTTTCCCTTTTTCTTGATTTATTTCCCAAGTGTATAAGCTTTAAACACTGAGACTTGTTGCTTAAACCATGGGCCTCCAGCCCCAAGCCTTGGAAAGACGAGGAGCAAATGAGCAGTGGGCAGGAGGTGAGCCGGGATGAAGCTCCGCCTCCTCTCAGCAAGCTCCTGTTAGGTTCTAATGCCGCAGCTGATCAGCAGTAGGCGGAGTTTCACTCCTCCTTCCCCTCCTGCTGCTGCCTGTCGTTTCAGAGCTACTCGATAACCAATCACCTACTGTGTAACAAGTACCCCCTCCCTCTCGGGAAAATGGTCTTCAACTAAACCCCTCCCCGGGGTCAAAAAGGTTGGCCACCACTGGCTTAAAGGAAAAACATTATTTCTGGTGAAAAAAGTTTCAGATGCAATTAGGATTGAGAAATACATTTAAATGGATATTACTCTTGATATGAAATGCTATGTTTTTGCAAGCGGGCCAGATAGGTGGTGGCAGTGAGAGGCAGTCGGGGAAGATAAGGAAGAAGAGACCAGGTCATACCCTTCATTTGCATTTGCCTGGTGCCATGAGGGAGGGCTGGCCTGGAGGGGACCTGAGGGCCCGGCTTGGGCTGGGACACAGGTACAGAGAGGGAGAAGCAAGCTGAGGATGCAGAAGGGGCACCTGCACCCACCTTTTTCCATGCCTAGTCTGCTTATGAGTCCACTGTCACGTCCTGCCCTGGCCTGGGTCCACCTTTGCCTGCCCTACGTGGTGTGGGACCTCGTTGGTGTTTCCCATGCCTTCCTCCTCATTCCCATTCTATGTGACATGACCACGAATTTATTCTCCCCAAATGTCACTTTCCTCATGTCACCCTCCAGCTCAGGGTCATCCCCACTACCCCCTTCAGGTCTCACCTTGCCAGCCTGGCTTTCCAAGGGATAGGAGAAATCTTTCCATGCCATCCTCCCCAGTGCAACTTCCAGTCCCCAGAGCTGCTGGCCCTAGAAACCATCAGGTGCAGTCATCAGCCACAGAGCAAAAAGCCTTAAAAAAACAAACAAACAAAAAACAAAACAAACAAACAAAAAAAACTCCACAAGACCTTGCTCGGTGTACACCTGGAACTATGGTCCGAACCTACGTTGCTTTTCTCTTCCTGATTGCTGATTGCTTTTCCTGTCTCGGCTACCTTTGCAGCTGGGTCCAGCCCTGTTTGTCCTGTCTGTTCGCACTTTGATCTTTGTCTTTCTTCCTAGCAAGAGAGTTTTCATCCTTCCTAGGAATTCGTAACTTCTTCCACCCAGCACTTAGGATGTGTTTACTACAGCATGTTCTAGACTGTGCTCAGGGAGGCATGAGCGGTCTCCCTGGAGAACGCGCCCTTTGGACAACTCATGGAATACTGTGTGTGTGTGTGTGTGTGTGTGTGTGTTGGAGGGAGGTACTGTTGGGTGGGTAGGGGGCATAAGGCCTCACCTGAGAATAAAATGCCCTTGAACTCCAGCCGCTACCAGAGGTCAGCCAACCGTATTTTATCCTTAATTGATTTATCGGATTAGCTGCAATGCAACCCGGAGGAGGCAGGAGCCAGCCAGGAAGTGGCCACAATAGAAGAGATTGTACCCAAGGATTCCACTTGATCTTCTAGCAGCCCGCGGAGGAGGAGGCCCCATCTTCCAGCCCAGAAAGCAGGCTCTGAGAGCCCAGCCCACTTTCTGAGGCCACCTGGAGCCCAGGCAGGGAAGGGCCCCTGCACTTGGGGGGTGGCCGGGCCTTGGAGCAGAGCTGATGAGGCTGTGGGAGCCGGGGGAGGGGTGGGCTCCAAGCGCCCCCACCTCCCCCCACAGCCTCTTCTTCTGTTTCCTCTTGGCCTTGGCCTCGGGGCGGGGTGAAAAGCCTGAGTTTTCATCTGGGCGCACATCCTCAGGGCAGCCTGGGAAAAGGATATCGATTTATGATCAAAAAGGCAAAGGAAGATGGGGGGGGGGGCGAAGGGTGGCAGGGGTGGGTGGGCTATAAGAGATCGCAGAAGAGAAGAATAAAAAGAATCCCTAAGCCTTACAACAGCGCCTGCCCTCTGAAGCCTCCGTAGGCGCCGGCGGAAGGTCTTTCATGTGAGACTCTGAAGCGGAATCGCCAATGAGGAGGAGTCGTCTGGGGGCTGGGGTGTGCCTTCCAGGACTGAATTAAATTAAAATCCTGCGGCTCTCCCCCGCTGAAGAGCAGGCCTGGCGCAGGAGGAAGGGTGGCAGCCTTCCTCGCAGCCCACCGGCGTCCCTGGGCCGCGCCCCGCGTCACCTCTGAGTCTTGGCAATTGTATAATTGGCCCAATGGGTTATGATTCCAAAGCAGAAGAGCCAATTAGCAGAACATCCCGAGCTCCGTTTGGGGATGAAGGGGGGCAGGAGGGAGAGGGTGGTAGGAGAGGAGGTAATGACTTGAGATGGAGGGAAGGGGGCAAAAAACACCCAGAAAATGAAAACAGGAACTATCAAGAGCAAAGACCTAAATCTTTTTGGCTTCCTGATTAATATCCCTGTCATGCCGATCACAAGCTCTAAACAGCAATGCTGGTTGCAGCTGAATTTTTTATACTTTCTATTAATCTTTAATGATAGCTTGGTCACCTAGTCTCTTTTATCTTGTCAGTTAAATGTATGGTTAACAGGATAATGAGATCTCTAAAGCCCCGTTCCCGCGCCGGGCCATCTAGTGCACGCGGTGACCTCCGACCCCGGGAGACAGCGGCGCCCGGTACTGGTAATTGGTAGGTGTGCTGGGAATGTTCTGGAAGCTGAAGGATGGTTTAAACTTTGATTTGAGGTCAGGGATGTCACCAAGCTCTGGAAGACCAGCCCAGTTTTATTACCAGCTGCCCGTGATGGGGATATAATTAGATTTAGCGATTGCTTTATTAATAAGTAATCGCTTCCCCTCCCTTCCCCCACCTCACCACGGTGGGTGGGCAAATGTATCCATTAGACAACGTGAGAACACCAGTCCGGCTTTATTAAGAAGAATACATCATGGGCATTTGGCTCGGGAAGCAGACACTCATCTGGATTTTGGGACATTGGGGGAACTTGATCATTTTTATTCATTTTCAGGACTCAATAAACTGGCTGAACCTTTCAAAACCTAGACTTGCCTCACCTTGGTGACCTCTCTCTGTTGTCACAAGGGAACTACATATTTTGTCCTGTTTTACTGATGTAAGAGTGATATATATATATATATATATATATATATATATATATATATATATATATGGTTCCATCCATCCAGCCGCCTATCTGGCATTGTTAAATGCTAATTATACCCCTAGATGCACTCAGAGCTTTTATACTGTGCTACATCTTCAGCCTGTTTGTTTTTGTTTTTGTTTTTTCAAGGCAGGGTTTTGTTAAGTCTCTAATTGGCCCGGGGTGGGCTTGAACTTGCAATCCTCCTGCCTCGGCCTCCCAGAGTGCTGGAATGACAGGCCCATGCCAGCAGGCTCAGCTTGAATTCCAGCCTTAAGAGAAGAATAAGCAAAGAAATTGCTATAATTCAAGGCAGGGTGAATTAAGACTTTTGAGACATGTTTATAAAAGTTATGAGCATTATTTTCATTTTTTTAGAGAAGAACCAGGGCTCAGAAGCTTCAGCATTTCATAAGTGTTTAAAAGTTGGAGCTTCTCAGCTGAGAATGGTAGTGCAGGCTTATCATAATCCTGGTGCTTTGGAGGACGAGGCAGGAGGATCATGTCTGGGCCCAGTCTGAATAATTTAGTGACCCTGTCTCAGAATCATAAAGGCCCTGGGCTTGATCCCCAGAACCACAGAACCCAAGCCAAACCCAAACAACAGCAACAGACCATTTCCGGTAGAAAAAGGAGTGTTTTGTTTTGTTTTATTTTGTTTTAAATGATTCTGATCACATCTCCACCGTATTTTGTCTAATCTACGACATGGCATTATCTTATGTTTCATGAGAAATAAAAGGCCCTGCTAATTATACTGCGTCATGCTGGCAGTTGTAAAACACATTCTGATTTCCGGAATGTCAAATTGGGGGATGAGGGGGATGGGAATGTGGCTTACAACTCATAAACTTAGCAGTTTAAGCCTTCCCCGGCTGCACCGTTCCCATTTCTCAGGGTCCCTTGGGAGGTGTTTTATAGAAATCATTTTTAAATCTCTCTCTACCACTGGTTTTCCAGAAACCCCTGGGCTTAGTAGATCTACGTCCCGCAGTCTCTGGTGACAGGTATGATGGTCCTGTGGTAGTGCGGAGCCAGAGGGAAAGAGCCCCGGGCCTGGTTCCCCACCCTAGCCTATGTAGGCCTGTTCTGCTCTCTTGCCCACAAGGTCCGGCCACTCTGCTCCCCTCCCCTTTCCCCTTCCAGGGCCATGCTTGTGCTCCCATGGCCAGCACCTACCGGGAGAGTAACTCTCATCTCCTCTAGGGGGCCTTGCGGCATAGCGGACAGGATCCCACCGGGAGCCCGGATGAAGGTCAGTGTGGCTGCCCACCTCTCTCCCATGGAAAGGGCTCTGTGGGTAAAGAGAAGGTAAGTGCGGTACGAAGCGCCCAGGCCATTTCTTCCCAGTGGCCACTCTTGGCCACTAATTCTCAGCATGTCCATGAGTTTCCGGGTAGATCCTGAGGGGCAGGTGTTCCTGAGCACTGCAGATGCCCTCTGCTCCCCCCAGGAACCTGGTCATTCCCAGGGTCTTCCACTGGCCGCACCATCGAGTACTGGAGCAGAGCTCCTTCAGGCATGATGCCAGCTAGGGACACGCTGCAGTAGTGCTACCTGACGTGCGTTCGTCACTCACGTCACCAGGTCGCTCTGCCGGGCACCTCTCCTCCAAGCGAGGTCTCAGGGATCAAGCTCCGTTTAGTGGCCTAGGCTGTGCTCATCCCGGGTCTCTAGTCTCCCTGTGCCTCGGTCTTTCCAAGTCCTCTCTGGGACCTCCAGCGTCGGGCCAGTCCTCGAGCAGGACAAGTGTAAGGAAGGGGGCTTGTGGAGGCTTCAGGGGTCAGGCCCCCTTCTTTACATCCCGTCGGCTGGAGCTGGTCACAGGACCCACCTGGATGCAAGGGGCAGTACCCAGGAAGAGTGCTAAATGGTGTGGGCGAGTGTTTAGCAGTACCTCGTTCTTGCCAAAGAAGCTCTAAACTGGCAAGTAGCAGGATGCGCAAATTCTCTTCTTCGGTATACTCCATGTGGATAATCCACTACAGGACAAAATGCAGAAAAGAAACACAACAGAATAACCCATAGAGAAACAAAATACACAAACACACACACACACACACACACACACACACACACACACACACACACACATTCATGTGAAGAAATAGCTCTGGGCTCCCAAAATGGTCCTAGGGGGTGGGGGGGACACTTGAGATTGAACCCAAGGCCTTTGCACTGAGCTGTATCTCCAGACTCTTTTTTATTTTTATTTTGATTTTGAGACAGGTCTGGCTAAGTCACTAAGTTGCCCCAGCTGGGCTTGAATTTGCAATCCTCCTGCCTCTGCCTCCCAGAGTGCTGAAATTGCCACCAATGAATTTTTCTTGTAGATCCTTAGAGTTATTAACATATTTATCCCTAATCCAGGAGCTGTGGGCTCAAGTCCCACCTTCGTGACCATTGGCTTCTCCTTTTGAGCAAGTCACTTTGCCTGTCTAGATATCAATATTCTCCTCCATAGCCATACTACCTAGTATCAATGGATTTTTCCTGAGCCTGCCATGGATACAGATCAATTTTGGTGCATTTATGGAGCCTACAGGACAATTGTTTCAGGACCCAAACCAAACGGGGCACATTGGGCTGGAGGGGACTGAATTGGTTTCTTATTGCTGCTAAAACAAGTGAGCACAGATCTTAAAGCAACACAAATTTATTCTGGAGATCAGAAGTTTGAAGTGAGTGTCGCAGGGTGAAAAAGTGTCACCAAGGCTGCAGGCTCCAGGGGCCAATGTGACCCATGACCTGCCTCTTCCCTAGCTCATGGTCATGTCTCTCTGATCTCTTTTTTGGTCACCCCATGGCTGCTTTCTCTTCAAGTCCAATCCCCCTCTTCGAAGGACTCCAGTCTGCCTCGATAATCTGAGCTCATCTCCCATCTCCAAATCCTTAATTTTGTCATACTTTAGAAAGCTGTTTTACCTTGTAAGGTAATATTTGAAGATTTGGGTGATTCAGGTGTGGATTTTTGGGGAATCCCCATGCAGCCCTCTTTAGGGACAGATGGAGGCCATCTGCAAGAAGTTAGATGTTCCTATGGAGGGGAGGCCAGGGGTGGGGAAGCAGGCAGAGGCTGTCTAGCCTGGCCTTGCCCCTGAGGTCTGTGAGAGGAGGCCCAGGAGAGAAGCCTTGAGGCCTGAGAGGGCACATTTCTTCTCTGCTAGTCCTCAGTGATGTGGCCTCTCATGCCTCAGTTTACCTTCCTGGGTTAATTAATTAATTAGAATTTATATTTTGGTACTGAGGATCAAGCCTAAGACCTTCACACTGAGCTACATCCCCAGCCCTTTGTTGGTTGTTTTTGATTTTGAGACAGGGTCTTGTTACATCCCTAAGTTGCTCTGTCTGGGCTTAAACTTGCTATTCTCCTGTCTCAGCTTCCCAGAGTGCTGGGATTACAGGTCTGCACTAATAGACCTGGCTAGACCTCATTTATAAACCAGAGAAAGTTATGTCTAACAGCCATGGCTACCATAAAGAGAATAGTAATGTGTGCAGACCGTTTGGTGCTGCGGCTGGCACCTAGCAATGCCAGTGGCTGCAAGTGTCATAAAGACGCCCTGCCTGGCCCCTCCCTGTATGAAAGGGAACATGGGTAGGGTGACGCTGGTATAGCGAAGGGACCAGTAGGTGCTTGTCCCTCCTGGCATCAAGGGTAGTCCTGCTGCTCCTTAGTAGGGACCCATGTGAGGGATCTGCCCGTGACAGTCAGGAGCTGGAGACGCCAAATCTGTGGACGGAGCATTGTCTGAAAAAAACAGTGTCATGGTTTGGATCTGGAATGTCCCCGAAGCCTCCTATATTTGGGTGGTTTGGAATAGCCTTGTCAGGAGCATGGATTACAGGGATGGGGTGGATAAAGGGCCTGTAGCAGATTGCAGGTATGTGGTACATTACAGGGCATGAGCCCTGGAAGGGGCAGGACCTGGAAGGGTGGCTCTGCCCTTCCTCCCTCATCTTGGTTGAAGTGTGTCTGCCATGCCGTGAGCAGCCCGTCTCCTGCTCTTTCCCCGGCTGCTGCCTCTGCCATGTGCTTCCATGCTTGCCAGCTACCCACGAATGGACTATGCTCGACCTTCTGAAACCGTGAGCTAAAATAAGTCTTTCTTCCCTTCAGTTGTGGGTGTCGGTATTTTGTCCCAGTAACTAAGACAAGTAGCACCACCGAGGAACCCAAACAAGTATCTTCCTGGAACAAGGTCCCCGCACCCGTTCCCCTGCTGGCCTCATTCTGAGGAAGCCACCGTCAGAAGATTGCTGACCACGGGGCTGAAGCAGCCCGCAGAGACCTTCCCGTCCGAAGGGCATGGTACCACTAAGCAAGGCCAGGCCAGGACCCAGGGCTGGATCTGTGCTTTACAAAACTATCCGATCCTCCCTCATCTCTGCTCCGCGTACTCTTCACACACGCTCGACTGTTCCTA
This sequence comes from Ctenodactylus gundi, assembly GCA_004027205.1. Lineage (NCBI taxonomy): Eukaryota > Metazoa > Chordata > Mammalia > Rodentia > Ctenodactylidae > Ctenodactylus > Ctenodactylus gundi. The sequence continues at coordinate 109,392 of PVKB01001942.1, forward strand.
GGGTCAGAACACGCCTCCCGCACAATATTGAAGACAGTGGGCTCAGCTAGGCCCGGTGATGGAGTTCTGGAATTTCAGCTGAGAGGCTGAAACAGGAGGACACAAGTTTGAGCCCAGCCGGGCAAATTAGCAACTTAGACCCTGTCTCAAAATCAAAATTAAAATGATAAGCTAGGGCTATGGCTCAGTGTGAAGGTCCTGGGTTCAATTCTTAGTTGAAAAAAATAAAGGTCAGTCAGTTGTGTTCAAGGTACAGTGCGATCATTTTGCCGGCTCTGTGACTCAGGTGAGACACTTAGCCTTTCTGTGCCTCAGTTTCCCCAGCTGTGCAGCAGGAACAGCAGGTCACTGTGAGGAGGTAACATGGTAGGTGGCAAGGGCGCTCCAGGCTCCCTGCATTGCAACCTCGGGGGCGCCCCACTCTTCCCACCCGCCCTGACTCAGAGGAGACGCCTGAGTCACATCCAAACCACCGCCTCTATGAACCGACTTCCAGATCAGTTTATTATCAAAACACAGTCTAAATGTTGTTTTTTATGCTCAATAAACAGTTCCTCAGCTCTGTGAGATGAAAAATTCCTTTCATTATGGAACCGAGAAACCATTTATCCCACGTCTTAAGTGGTATAAATAGACTACGCGGCAGTCAGAGGGGGGATAATGACATTGTTTATTTTCACCAGCTCGGGACGGGCTGACACAGTGTGTACGCCGGGGACGAGCGGGGTTCCTGGAAGGGGACATGGAAAAGATCCGTCATTCTTGCCAAGAGCAAGGTGCTAGGCATCTGTTCTCAGGCGGCACTTGCCAGGCCCAGGGACGGCGGGGGGAGCGCGGGATTCCACCTGGCACCTTCAGAAGCCAGCGCCTTGGGAGCTGGAGCTGGGGAGGAAGGAGCTCCAATCCAGCCCTCTCTCTGTCTCTCTGTCTCTCTGTCTCTCTCTCTCTTATCTATCTTTACCTTATATCATTTCTATCTGTAGCTACCCTATTTTTTCAGTACTGGGAGTTGAACCCAAGGCCTTCACACTGAGCTACACCCTAGGCCTCTTACTTATTGATTACTTACTGTTGAGGTACTAGGGACTGACCTCAGGGCTTTGTACTTCTCCAGCCCCCCCTCCCCCTCCCCCCCCCCCACACATACTTTTTTTGAAATAGGGTCTTGCTAAATTACTAAAGTTCCCAGGTTGGGGTCAAATTTATGATCCTCCTGCCTCAGCCTTCCAGAATGCTAGAATTGGAGGTTAGCATCCCCTACATCAGCTTTTATTATATTATTTTATCTTATTTGAGACAGGTTGCTTTGGGTGAGGCTTAAATTTACCATCCTCCTGCCTCAGCCTCTCACAGTGCTATGACTGAAGGTGTAGGCCACCATCTCTGTAGCCCAGGCTGGTCCTGAACTCACTATGGAGCTCAGGTTGGCCTTGGACTCACAGCAATCCTCCTGCCTCAGCCTCCCTAGTGCGGGGATTATGCCCGGCTTATGTGGTGCTGGAGAATTGAACTCGGGTACTTAGCACTTAACTTTAACCACTGAGCCATTGCTTTAGCCCCCACAGGTAGTTTTAAATACTCTGCTTTGCATAAAGAGGGACTGTGAGTTTTAAGGAGAGGAAGAAGGGGAGAGAGAGAGAGAGAGAGAGAGAGAGAGAGAGAGAGAGAGAGAGAGAGAGAGAATGCTGGTTAACTCCTGAGGTCCTGGATGAAGCCTGGATCTCTTGACCCTTCACCCCAAGCTCCCTGCTTCCTGCCAGTGTGTTCCTGTGGGCCAAACATCCCCCAGGCACTGTCTTCGTGGGCACTCGCAGCTCCCGGTGGCAGGGGGTACCATGTGGAAGGCCAGCGCTGTGGTGCAGTGCCCGGCCGTGCGGCTGGACGCAGTGGCACAGCTGAAGGTCTCCGCTAGGACACAAGCGTTTCCAGACATGAGTCGATCGACTCACCGACACTTTATACAAATTAGTTCTCTTCACTTCCCTGGGAGAAGATAGCAACCAGTAGAGACCGGGTCCAAGACTTTGCGCCGCAGTGCCAGCTCAGGATAGATAAAGGCCCAGGCGTGGATCCGCTGAGACAGGTGAGGATTGCCTGCAGCTGAGAGTCCACGCCGCCCACTCCTGAGACAGGGAGAGTGGGAAAGAAGTCCCCGTGGACGTGGCGAGCCGAGGCCGCTGGGATCCTCTGCCAGAGGGCAGTGTAGGAGAGTCACCTCAGCCTTCGGAGACTTGCTGTTGCCACCTGTGCAGTGGGCACAGCGGTGCCGTGCCCCTCGGACTCTGCCCGCTGCTCCAGCCCTGCGGAGCGGTTCCTTTCGCTGCTCCATCCATGGAAAGTAAGGGGGAGCCGTGCCTTTGAGGACTGTCCTGCTGGGGGGCCGGGGGGCCTGGCCGGGAGCGGTGAGTGAGCCAAGGACCTCGGGCAGTGCTGGGGGCGGGCTCTGGGCTGGGTCTGGCTGAGCGCCTGGCGGAGGCCCTTGGCCTGCGGGGTCCCGAGCTGTGGGGTTCAGCAAACGCTGCCCAGAGTAGGTGACCAACCCTCCAGGCGTGTGAGCCACCTGTGGCTCGCGATGCGCTCGTGCCCAGGTGGGAAGGCATGAACTGCCCCACGGCCCGCGTGCTGTGGATTTAACGCCAGGACTTGGCTGGCCAGGGATCTAGAGGGCAGAGCGGCGGAAGTCGCACCTCGGCCAAGAGGGAAGCCCTTCCTGCCCCGGGATCTAGGGTGCTGTCACTGTGGGAACCGGGGCTCCAGGTCGGCGGTGCTGCCCGCTCAGCACCACGTTCCAGCCATCCTCTTCGGCACCGCCAGGTGCAGCCAGGGGCCTTCTCCCGCCTTCCACCTGCCAGTCTCCTGTCGGTGCCTCCTACAGGCAGAACCCAGCTGGAAGCCCGCAGCCGGGCAGCCTGGGAAATGTAGTTCCCTGGATGCCCTAGGGCGGGAGTAGGGAGGAGCCGGTATTAGGGACTTCCACCAGGTGCGACTGGGCACATACACTCTGTTTTCCGAAGGATGATCAAAAATGATACCCTGTCTTGTTTAAAGGTGAATTTTGGAGCTTCCCAACCACCTTTTGAGGAAGGTAGTATCATGTCTTTTTTTTTTTTTTTTAAATAAATGAGGTTCAGAGTATTTTTAAAAAGTGCTGGGATCCACGGGGCTAGCAAGCAACAGACAAGATTTGAACTCTTAAGTGTTTGCTCCTTGACTCCGGGGGCACTATGGGTCACACGGTTCAGCTGAGCTGGGTCTCCACCTGGAAGCACAGGGCCAGGGATTTGGGCAGAAGCCCGGAAGCTGGTTGAGTCTAACTAAATGGGAGGTGGGTGGGGCACCTGCTGCCCTCCTGGCCCTGGGAGGCGAGCTCAGCAGGCTGCAGGACAGAGAAGCCACAAGCTTGGGGACAGGAGGCGGGTGTGCCCCTAGCATCCTGCCCTCAGCTCTGTGTCGCGTCCATGACATGCTATTATCAGGGCAAGTCACAAGCGCTTCCGGGTTCCACGCACTGTGTCTTTTTCAGCAATCTGTCCCACTTCCCTAAACTCTTCCCCATCTCAGGGGAGACATTACCATGGCTCTGGCCTTCCTCCTTAATAACAGAAGCCTGATATTTAGCTAGGATTGGAGTGATGCCTCCATCTGCAAGACTCCCCCGGAGCTAGAACAGCCTACTTAGCTAGATTCTGGCAAAAAAAGGAAAAAAAGTAAAAGAACCTGGCATAATCCTGTGTCCCTTCTGTTCACCTTTTTTCTTTCTCCTTCAGGACTCCTGGCTAGAATGGCTGGAGCATAAACAGCCACATTAGACCATGAGGCACCACCTTAATGGCAGAGGAACCAGGCAGACAGACTCCAGGATTCTGTTGACTTCATGTCTTTTATGTGAGAGCAAAACAAACCTATACCTTCCTAAAATAACACTGTTATGTTGGCACCGTAACATTCGTGGTGGAGCCTAACTCCACTTATAGGCCGCCCTCCACACACTGTGTTCTTTCTCATCATTGTCCCAAGTTTCCCTCATTGTGCTCAGTGCCCTTTCCTGGGTTCTCAGGACGCTGCGTGACCCCTGCCTGTCGCCCATGGGCTGGCCTTGACTCTCAATACCTGTCCCATTCATCATGGGACCCTATGTGTATTACAGCTTTTACTTTATTAGAGGGCTGATGTCCTCAGTGTCCTTTGGTGTAAAGCTGGAAACTCTAATTTCCTTAGCATTTCCCCCGAATTCTTTCATTCATTCAAAAATGCTTAGAGAGTACTTACCACACGTCAGTTCAAGGCTCTGGGACGTAAGACATAATCGGGGTCCTTGTCTTCATAGAACCAAAGGGCTTGGTGAGAGAAAACAGGTTGTCAACAGATAAACAAATGAATACATAATTACAGAGTGCAGTAAGGGCCAAGGAGGAGAGACCAGGGGCATCCTCTTGGGATCAGCTGCCCAGGGAAGGCCTCTCTGAAGGGACAATGTTTAAATGAAACTGACAGAGCAGGGGTAGCCTGGCCCAGTGGCACAGGCCTATAACCTGTCCCCCTCTACTCTGGGAGGCTAAGACAGGAGGATGGCAAGTTCAAGCCCATCCTGGGCAACTTTACAACTTAGTGCGAACCTGTTTCAAAATCGAAAATAAAAAACAAGTGCAGACATAGCCTAGTGTGAAGGTCCTGCGTTGGATTTTCAGTACCGTTAAAAAAATAAAAGACTAGAAGAAGACAGATGTAGAAGAACAAGTGCGCTGGCCAAAGAGATAGCATGCGCAAAGGTCCTGAGGTAAAAAGAGCTTCAAGTACCTATGAAAATGGAAGGCAAGGACGACGATGGAAGGAGAGGAGGTGTCAGAAAGAAAGCCCGGAACCAAATTCTAGAGGACCCTGTGGGCCACGGCAAGGAACCTGAACTCCATCCCAAGTGCGATGGGAAGTTTTTGTGGGCCAAGGAAGTCTGTTAGGATGAAATTCTCTTGCCTGTACCTGGAAATCCAGCAGTGGTTGAAGCAGGCTTAGAGGAAGGTTGCCCAGATTCCCAGGAAGTCTCCATGACGCCATCCGCCCCCCAGGCTCCAATGTGCTTGTCATGTAGCCCGATTCTCAAGCCCTTTTATGGCTCAAGATGGCTGTGGAAACTCCAATCACATCAGAGCCAGGCACCGAAGAGTAGCGGGGAAGGCCTCCAGGCTGACTTCACCCTACGAAAGTGCTTCCAGGTCGCCCAGTTGAGAAGCTTCTGCTGGCATCTCATTGGCCATTTTGGCTGCAGGGAAGGCTGGGAAATGTAGTCTTTTAACTGCACACGTCCTCGTCCCATAGAAATTGGCTTCTTCTGGTAAGAAAAGATTGGAGAAATAAATGTGCAATCGATAACAGGAACTTCTTTCCAGGACTCGATTCCAAGGGGCATCTGTCAAAAGCTCCTTTGTGGCAACTGCTTATGGGGTGAGGGAATGCCTCAGAGAACTTTCTAGAGGGCTGGGAATGTTCTAGTGCAGGGGTGGGGTAACTTTTTTTCTGCCTGAGGCCATTTGGATATGTATGACATCATTTGAAGACCCTATGAAAGTATCAACTTAAAAATTAGCCTGCTGTATTGGGTTAAAATCTTTAATTGAGTCACCCCCAACATGATAGCTGACCCTGCTTCTCTTTGGGGAGACCTTGGCCTGGCAGAACCAAGTGATTCCATGGGCCATATACAGCGCCTGGGGCAGGCGCCCCTCTTCCCTCTTCTAGTGCTTCATCTGGGTGACAGTTGTGGGGTGGAGGCTAACATACACATTTAGTGGGGTCACCTACCTGACGTAGGCATGCCTCAGTGCATGCATGTTATGCTCTAAGAATTTTTAAAATTTTTGTTCGCTCCCAGGTTTATCTACCCTTGGGGATTTAATCAGAGCTTTGTGGAAGGCTCTAACACCAGAAAAACCAAATTTTCCTTATCCCTTTCCTAAGGAACAGCTGGGAGCCTCCTGTCCCCTTAGGGTCCCCAGCTTGGGTGACACGGCAGGCTTTCTGCCTCGGAGGTGCCCACATTTCTTAGCCTTAGCATGAGGCCCAGTATGCACGTTTGTTGGCCACGTGATCCACCACTCTGCACAGAGCCGCTCATTAAAAGAGGCTTTCTGTTCCAGGGGTGCAGCGAGACGAGCCCTGTCCACTGCCCAGCTGTTCTTGGCCGCAGCAGAAACGCTATGGGAGCAAAGAGCACAGGCAAGAGGCGGGCGGCTGCGTGGGATCGTACCCCGAGAAGCTTTTGAGGGGAGTTAATTGACTGTGTGCTGGGAGCTGACGGTGAGTAGGAGTCTGCCACTGGTGGGGAGTTGTGGAGGGCAGAGGCAGCAGATGAGATCTGGGGTGCGCGCACGCAGGGAGGTGGCGGGCAGCGGCCGCCCAAGGCCACAGCGCGGCTCTCCCTGGCATCTCTCTGCCCGGGTGAGTGGATTCTGGGGCCAGGCCGGCCTGCAGGGAAGTCGCTTCCTCCCGCCCCTCACCTTCCGCTTCTCACAGAGTGGTCCTGAGATGACACCAGGAGCAGCTGCTTAAGCAATTTTGCCAATTAATGGGTCTCTGAAATTAAACCGCCTACACAGTCTGGATGAGCCTCCTCCGGGAGGGACAGCGCAATTGTCTTCATGATAATCAGGCCTGACTCGCCTTCACAGGCATTAGTACAGAGGCGAGGGCGCCGGGAGAGATGCCCTTTCGCGGGGATATTGACGCGATCTAATGAGGCTCGGGAGCACGGACCTGCGTGCTCAAGTCCGCCCCCGTCTGCGGAGGCGGTGGCTCTGCTGGGAGCAGCGGGACCGCAGCACCGAAGTACCAATGCCCGGTGGCTGGCAGGGCAGGGCGTGCCCAGGTGGAGCAGTCAGGAGGACTTCCTGGGGCCGTGACCCTGCTGGGGGGCTCGGGGGCGGGGAGGGACAGACTAGCCAGTTGTGTGCACCTGCACCCTCAGCACCAAGGAGCAAGATCAGAGTCTCCCGGTTGCTGATCAGCAGCTCTGCCACCAGGCCCACGGGACCCAGGTCACACATGCCATCAGATGTTCCCCCTGCCGCCTCCTCTGCCAGCGAAGGGCCTCCGCATCCTCCTAACACAGCGGCTCTCATGGCGTCTCCCAGCCACCTGGAATTAGAGTTGGGGGTGAATCTGCCTGCCTGCCAGGCTCAGAGGGAGACCAGTCGGCTCTTGAGACTTCTGCCAGCCTCCCTGGCCCTGTGCTCGTCCTTCCATGAGCAGTCAGACCTCTGGGGTTTCTTCCGGAGACTGTTCCGTTCTTCCAAGGATCAAAGACTTAAGAGGCAAAGTTCCAAAGGAGGAGACTGGAGAGGGGCACGGGAGGCGGGCTGCAGCGCCCCCAGATCCTTCAAATACCTTGAGAGGCGAGGACACCCACGGCCGTGGACCATCTACGGCTATGCACTCCTACCCAGGGCGTGCAGGTGTCGGCTGCTGTTTTGTTTAGCCCTCATAGCAATCTTCCGGGCTGGAGAATTTCTATTTTGTATAAAGAGAACCTGAAGCCAAAGAAAGGCACAAACTTACCCCAAGTGACAGCGAGGAACTGGTGAAGCTGGGATTGGAACCCGGGTCGGATCCCAAAGCTGTGTGCTTTCCATCCCGTCCGTCCGAGCAGGAGACACCTATTCTGTTCTGGCACTGGGCGGGTTCATGGCTTGAGACCCGTGCAGGAGAATTCAGGAGAGCAGAGACGGTTCTCTGGTTCTGCAAGTGCTGAGCATCTCAGCTGCCTGCATCCTGAGGGCGGGGAGAGGGAGGAGGAGACGGCAGGGAGTCGACGGGCAGCTTCTTGGATCTGACGGAGTAGGTTTAGAGCCCTCACTTCCTCCGTGCCCAGCTGGCTCCCAAAGCTTGGCCCAGCAGTCCATTGCCTTGGCACCATGGGAGCTCCCTGCAGCTGCAGAAGGTCCTGGGCCAGAACCTGGACATGCCCTTGACGCACGCAAGGTCTTACTTTCACAGGTGTTTAGGTCACACAGTTGCCCAGTGGCCCAGTGAGGACTGGGAAGCCAGCCTGTCCGCCTGGAGCCACCCCACGCCCATCACCAAGTGGCGGGGCCGCTGGGGAAACGTGAGCTTTGCCACCTGGCAAGGGGACCCAAAGTTTTGCCAGCCCATGGCAGTGCCCTCCGCCCTTTCCTGGAGCTACCCACTGGTGGCACCAGCTCCCAGGGGATAGCACTTTTTATTTTAAGAGCCCGTGCCAGGCTGTTCCTCCACACACCTACTGAGAACTGGATACTACATCTTCCAGTTTTCTCTCTTTCTCAAAACTCAAATAGCGCAAGACAGTATATCATTGCGCCAAACCTATGTTAGGCACAGCACATGACTATCCATAGATAAATTGCATTTTTAAAGGGAAATAAAAGCCTATTTGTTTCCCTCTTCTCTCTGATTGTGGGGTATGTATTTGCTATCAGAGGAAAGGTGTTTGATATTGGGTTTTGCTTGAGTGAGTTTTAACTTAACACACACACACACGCATGCATTTATACACACAAGGTTCTGTGTGAAGAGGCTACTCTGGGGTAGTGCCAGAGGCTGGAATTGAGAAGTGGGTAGGACAGAGGGCAGAGCGGGCTGCCTCCCTCCCCCTTCCAGCTTCTCTGGCTCTGAGGCAGGTTCCTCCACTTCTCACTAATCAACTCTTACAGTCCAGGCACCAGGACCAGGGGCATCACCTCATTGAAGCAGCACATCATGTCTACCTTATTCTTGGTTGGAGAATCTGGGGCAGCCACGAGCACCTGTGTAGAGTCACCTGTCATTCTCCTAGCCCCACTGGTGACAATGATGCCCTCTGTACAGTAGGTTCTAGGATGTGGTAGGGGACAGCCTGTGAGTTTGGTTTCTTCACTCATCCCTATAATAGGCAGAGATGTGACAGAGATGACCAACTGCCCGCCAGACAGTCATACTCCTCAGCTCACATGAGAGGCTGGTGCTCAGCCAGAGACTACATCTCCCAGGCTCCTGTGCAACATCACAGGGCATGTGACTAATATCCACCAATGGGAGGAAACAGGATTTTTAGTGACTGTGCCTTTGCTTCACCTTTCTCCCTTATCTGCTAATGGATACAGAGGGCTCTGAAGCCTTAGAGAACAGCAAAGCCACAAATGGATGGTGCCTGGGACCCAGAATGACCACACAGAGGCAGGTCTCTCCTCAGTCAGTAACTTCATGGAACAGGAAGTAAGGAAATACACTCATTTTCTGCCAAGCTTCTAATAATTTAGCACCTGCCTCACCAAAACCTAACCCATGGTTGGTAAAGAGCCCAAGGTTCCTGAAGGCTTTGTCCTCACCTGCATTTTTCAGGGCACACCCTGGCCAAGGAGACCCCAAAGAATCAACCTCTGGACTCCGAGCCAGGAGGACCCATGCAGCCTTGACGTTGTCTCATTTTATAGTTGCAGAAGTGGAGGTCCAGAGAGAGAAGCAACGTACTTGTCACACTGTCACAAGTTCCCACCCCCCCCCCTTTTTTTGAGCTCAGGATATAAAGACAGGATGCACAGTGCTTCATGTATGAGAAGAAAGACACAGCCAGCAACAACCGGGGTGGAGGGATAGCACAGCGAGCCCTTAGAGCAAGGCCCTGAGCTCTGTTTCCCAGCACAACATAAGCCCCGTGCAGTGGCCCAAGACTGGAATCCCAGCCCTGCTAGAGACGTTTACAGGTGTCCTGCTGTGCTTCCCTCTCCTGATTTCCCTGGGGAAGAGGCAGGGCTGATGTCTATGAGCTGGGCTGATGGCAGAAGGACCCAGGCAGAGAACCCACATCCCTGCCCTGCCCTGGGCTCCCAGGGCCCTGCCAGGTCCAGCAGCCAAGGTGCTAGGAGAAACCCTGGCTCTGAGACATAGAGGCAGAAAACACAATGTTTTATTAGTGCTGGAGACGTTTATTTCCTGAGTTAACAACAATAATAAACTCGTTTACGGCTTTGAGTTTCACTGCTCCCCCTGTGGGGCATCCACCTGCTGCCGCTTGCCCATGCAGCGCCCGTGTGGCTCGTGGCTCGGAGCTCGGAGGCCTGCCTGGCAGCTGGCATGGGCGGACACCGTCTCTCAGCAGCTGGAAGGCCGAGTGCTGTAGCTCGGCACAGATTTCTCCACGGAAATGACAGAGGCCTAGGGCCCGTGGCAGGATCCTTGCCAGGCCGTGTTGACAGAGGCGGCTGGGCTTCTTGCAGGTCTGTCTCCTTCCAGTCCAGGACCAAATGGTGGCTGGGCTCAGGTGACTTATTTTGAAAAAGTCTAAACTTTCACGGCAAACGACAGCTGATCTTCAGAAAGGGTGGGGACACAGGTGCCAACCTTTAGGGCGTGCTCATTCTCAGGCTGGGCAATTGTCTCCTTCAGTGTCCTGCCCAGTGGCATGATGGCTTCCCCAGGCCTGGTGGTCAATCTCTCTTTCTCATCTCCTTCCTCACAATACCAGTGACCTGGGCTTCAGAAACACAATGGCCGCCACTCAGAGCGCTCATAGGGGCCTGCGGTCCTTCTTGGATTGGGAGCCAAGGTGAAGCAGAAAGAAAGGAGAGGAATGTTACGAATTTGCAAAGCTATGACTCATCTTATGTTGTTTTTTTTTTTTTAAATTCACTCAAAATAACTACCTCCTGTGGCTGCTCACTTCCTCCTGGTTCTAGTCGCTCCTTGCACCTCATCCTCCAGCTCTTGAAGATTTGCTTAGCTTGATATTTCTTTGCATGAGGCTTTGAAGTGGTCTGAAGTTTTCTCTGAGCAAGATGGGGGCGGTTGCGCAAGCTGATGGGGACTGGAGTGAGGTCCTGTAGTATCTCCCCAATCACAGTGGGGGTCTCAAACTCAAGCACACATCAGAATCCCAGTGAGGGCAAGCCCATGAGTGTAGTCCACTCCAGAGCTGCCAGTTCACAGCTCAGGGATGGGCATGGAACACGTGTGTATCCAGAGATGCTGGGACTGCTGGGACGTGGACCACAGCTGACCGACTGTACCAGAAAAATCCAAGTAGTCCCCCCAAACAGACAGAGGAACACAGACCCACGCTACCCATAAAATAAGCTTCATGATTTCTGCCACAGTAAGAGGCTTGGGAAAGATTTATTAGGCCAAAATTGAGAAATGCACACTCAAAAGCGTGTGGGCCCTCCTGAGAGCAGTGTGTGGCCAGAGCTTGCGCATTTACGGGGAGTTGGGTGGAAATCTGTGGGACTTAGGAGCCCATGGAAACAGGGGATCCACGCTGCCAAGGAAAGTCCACAGCCCCTCCCAAGGGAAGGATGATGGCCCATTTATGGGTGGCAGCACGAGCAGAAGGAGTTGGGGGCGTCCCTAAGAGAGGTGACTCTGTCTGGATTTGCCCACTCGGTGGCCTGTGCTAAAGTGCACACCACTTCTGTGTGGTTGAAGCTGACACTAGCTTTTCTCTTTCAACAGTGAGCATCGGCAGAGGGGGTGGCAGGAGAGAGCGAAATTTGCAAGCAAAAAGCACAGGCCTAGAGCCCACGTGCAGGCTCACTGTCCTCGGGCCTGTGCCAGGAACCTGCAGCCTTCATCAAAAATGCAGTTTTAAAATCATGATTTTCACTTGTCTTTTTACGTGTGTGTGTGTGTGTGTGTGTGTGTGTGTGTGTGTGTGTGTGTGTGTGTGAGAGAGAGAGAGCGAGAGAGAGAGAGAGAGAGAGAGAGATATTGAGACCAGGGATTTTACACTGAGCCACATTTCCAGCCCATTTTTATTTTTGTTTTCACTTTTTGAGGCAGGGTCTCTCTAAGTTACTAATTTGCCCAGGCTGGGCTTGAACTTGTGATCCTCCCACCTCAGCCACCCAATTTGCTGAGATTGTGGGCCTGTGCCAAGGGGCCTAACTACCTTTTTAAAAATCCTGTTTCAATCTAAGCCTCTGTGTCCTGGGGTCTGTATAATGGGATAGAATAGGCCTCTCCTGAAGGTTACACAGGTGACGCCTGACAGGCACCTGGTGTGCCCTACATGCTTGCACGAGTTGGTGGAGAGAAAAATGGAGGTACTAATTTCCTCTTGTATTTAACAGGACTTGCAGCTCTGGAAGCCCTTTCAAATACATTGTGGGCCGAATGTTAACGGTTAGGGATTCACAAGCGGACAGAGAACTCTGAGTCCACCCAGCCACAGGGACCAGGGCATCTGGTTCTGCAGGGAGTCCATGTGGCCGGGAGCATGTGATCCTGCTAGGGCATCCTGACCCTGAGCAATCTTGGCAGTTCCTGTGCTGTCAGGACTAGAGATTGAGTTAAACACCGATTCATCTTGAACAGCTTTGGAGCACCCTTGGCACTATGAGAACCCATAGCAACTTGCTGGGATCTCGGGCGTAGCTTATGAGGGCACAGAGAAAGTGTCAGACAACAAAAGTTGATGGATTCTGTGTCATTTAATCCTTCTGTCTCTCGGTGTCCCTGAATCCCTACAGGTACACACAAACATATACAACACACCTCCGAATGGCAAAGGGGGAAGACATAATGTTGGAAGCACTTCTGTGTGGTCCAGTCAGATGAAGGTCACACAGAAGTACACACCAAAGCCTGCAAGGATGCTTTCTGCAGACACCCTCCTGCCAAGCCACAAGTGGTACCCAGAAGTCTCTAGGCCATAAGCAGTGTGCCCAACAGTCCCTAGGCCTGTGTTCCACACGCTGACTCAGAGAGCCAGGGTGCAGCCCAGGAATCTGCATTATAGCAAGCTTCCGCAGGAATTCGAATACTGGTGGTAGGAAGCCCACAACTTGCAAAAGGCCGCTCCGGGCTTTGCCATCTAGGCAGTGACAAATGCAGAGACCAAGCCAGCCCAGGTAAATCACTTTTCCTTGCCTCCAAAATTGAGTCCCCCGGGATTAACACCTTGGAGGTAGAGTGTTTCCTTGGCAACCAATGACTAATTTAGAAGTCCCTGTGAACAGGTGGGAGACAGGAAGGGACAAAAGAAGCAACATGGGCGGATGCCAAGTTGAAACAACAGCCCTGGACAGACTCTGTGTACACAGTGGAGAGAGGGGCTCTGGGCCAGCAGGGTGTGGTGAAGGGAACGAGATGCTCTGCCGGGCAGGTCCTAATGAACTCTTAAGGACAGGTTTAAGTTACCTTGAAACTAACATTTGGAATTAAACCTCACTGAAAGGGTTAATGATCAGAAGGAAACTGTGATACCTGAGGCTGGCAGCTGGCCAGATGCTAGACTTCCAGAAGGTAGATTTAACAGGTAAGCCAACCTAGGAAGCATTCACGCTTGTCAGGACCCCTGTCCGCAGTTTCCTGGCCTCAGTTCTCAGCAAATTCTCTGTGGGGCGCATGGGTTGTGCCAGGCCCTCTTGGTTTTCTTTGTGGGGCTTCTGCACCAGCTTCTCCAGCCACTGCTGGTGTCTTAGAACGCTCATCCTCCTCTAAGGCAAGTTACTGTGTCCAAATTCTGCCTGTCCTCCTGAGGCCCAGCTCAGAGCCCCTCCCTGTGGCTTCCTGAGGCCACCAGCACAGTGCATCCTCATCTCACAATTCTCATCTCCTGCTGTCACCAGCTGGGCTTGACACATCTCTGGAGCCAAGACTAGAGCCTCACTAGGAGCCTCAAGGATCAGGAACCTCATAATGGGACCTGTCTTCATTACTTTTCATCGCTGTGACCCAATACCACTACCTGACATGCATAACTTACAGGAGGAATGATTCATGTTAGCTAATGGTTTCAGGAGGACTCAGAGTCCATTCGTGGGCAGCTGGTAATGGCGGAAGCACACAGCAGCAGTCTATCTGGAGGAGGCTGCTCTCAGGGTGGCATACAGTGAAGCCAAGTGAAGGAGGAAAGGTGGAACTAGTGTATCCCTCCCGGGTCATGCCCCAGTTATTTGCCCCTTCTGGGTCCAGCCTCAGTGTCCAACCCTTCCAGGTCACATGCACAGCCATGTGCCACACAACTGTCATCTACAACATGCCCCTGACCTACCACATGCCTGAAATCTATAACCAACAACACACCTGTCATCCACCACGTACCTACATTCTTCCCCTCCCACCCAGGCCCCACCTTTCAACAGTACAGAGAGTCCATAGCTAATACACAACATCCAAAAACATGAGGTTTGGGGGTACATTCTAGATTCAAACTATAACAGAACCGAAACCATGGGCTCTGTGTTCTTCACTCCCTGGCCTACTGTAGCCCCAGAGATTCTCAGCCTTGTCACCTCACCAGAACCACCAAGGGAGCCTTCAACATGCTGAGGTCGGACTTAGCCCTGGATCCATGGAAGGCAAACATTTGTGGGCAACTAAGTCATGGTAGCTTCTCACCAGGTGATTCTGGTGCTCATTGACTGTGGGCCATTTTTCATGCTTAGCCATACAAAAGTGATTGGAAAATAGTCACTCCTCCATTCTAACATGAGAAGGCTTCAATATATGATAGCTACTGTTGCCTTTGTTCTTTGTTTTCTTCCTCTCTGATTCTACAGAAATAGAGAAAAATAATCTAAAAATGGTTGTAGGCTTAAGCTAGCCGAATGCCCAGGGATGACTGTGAAGAATGGCAAATCCATGCACACGCAACCACTCCTTCCCAACATGCCTTTGACAGGCATTGCTAGTCGATGGCAGTTCACAACTGAATCAGAAGAGTCCTCGCAGCGTTCCATTGCTCCGCACTCCAGGCAGCTCCCATCAGCTGGAGTTTACATCCTAGCTGAAACTTATCTGTTACTCCAAACAGAAGAGCAGGATTAACAGAGATACACTACTCAGCACTTGGCTCCCGCTAACTTTGCTGTGAGCTCCTCAGGGCGTAATCTGAGATGGGAAAGGAAACCCCTAGTTTGTTCAAAATGAATGTGCTTTTCCATCCTTTTTAGCAATTGGGCACAGTTTGCCATTGGCTCTCTTGGCTGACGTAGGGCAAGGAAGGTTGGCTAGAGGAATAGAACACAAGATCAGGATTTTTTTTGTGCGTGTGCTCTTTTAACCAAATTTGACACTATTGTCAATTTTCCTACCACTTAAGCATGTCCTGGAGCCAAGTAAGCCAAGTTCCATCTCTGGGTACGTGAGATGCCTCATGATCTTTTTTCTCTAAAGGCCTGACTGCAGACTGGGTATTGGAGTGACCAACCTTAGCATCACTTTTAAAATCTATACTCCAAATGCCCTTGATTGCTCTGGCCTGGGAATTTAAGATTTTACACCCAGTCTAACCTTTCAACTTATCTCCGTCTGTCCCCTACCAGGTCCTACGACACTTGCTGTACTCTCCTGAACAGGAGTTTCCCATCTTTTTGCCAGCACTTGAAATATCTTTATGCCCGTTTCTGTTTGCCTAGATCTTACCTACACGTGTAGAACTCCTGAGGCCCTCTGTGTCACTATCATCCTGGACCTCTGTTCTCCTGATCTCTGGTACTCAGTGTGTCCTCCCGTTTTAGCTCCAAGGGAAGCATGTGACTGCAGATGCTTAAGATGGGGTTATGTCCTGATAAACTCATCTAACTTCAAAATTTTCTAAGTCCAAAAGTGCATTTAATACTACTAACCAGAAAGCAGCAGGACACGGTGGAGGCTGTCCTTCACGATCGTGTGGCTAACTGGGGGCTACCCTCATTGCCTGCACAGCCCATCATTAGGAGAGAATATTGTATTCCATATAAGTGGCCTGAAAAAAATACAGAAATTCAAAGCATTGCTTCTACTAAATGTATGTTGTTTCTATACCATCAAGCAGTTTAAAATTAATAGTGAAACCATCGTAAGGCAAGGATAGTCTACATTTCTTATGCCTCTGCCAAGTCTAGATACTCTCCTAGGCTTGAGCTTTGTAGATCTGATTTTATTGAATCTTGCCAATACTTCTATTTTATTGAATCTCATTATCTATATTTCATCAATGAGAAAACTAACAAACTTCCAAGTTTAGTGACTATCAAAGGTACTAGGGGCTGTAAGTGGCAGAGTCCATGTTTCCTATGCCTTTCCAGGCTCTGTTCTTTTTTTCTGTCCTCTTCTGTTAATAAGGCAGAATTTCCACTTGTCTGCCTTGTACAAGGATTAGGAGTCAGACCATCTAGGCTCATGATTACCTGTTTTTGTCAATTTACTTAACCTCCCTGGCCTTGTTCCTTCCCCAGTCAAAGAAAACTAAATTAATACCCAACCTGCCTAGCTCGTTGGTGGGAGCTCTTCCCCCTCTGGGGTGTGAGCCTCTTTAGAGGAGACAGCATGGCCGCACTCAGCATTGCGATTCATGCGTACGTGATTAGCACCGGGCCTAAACCAATAAACACTCAATAGGTCCCTGTAATGAAATGAACTGAAATGAAATTGAATGATCAATGTGCTAGGGAAAAAAAAAAATCTGAACGCAAGACAAAGTCCAGAATTAATTGTCCCCAACAGCGTCACCTGGAGTGGGGTTTGGTCATGCTCCTTTGTGACTGGTTTCCTGTTTGCTTTGTTTAGCAAATTCCTTCACAGAGAGGCAGGGAGGGAGCCTGGGAGGCGGGGGAAGGGTGTGGGAAGATGCTGGAATCCGAGAAGAAGCTCCGGTTGTTGGTTGAACATATTGCTGTCTGTGTGGCAAGTGTTCACAGCAGTTACAACTTTGGATGAATATGCATCAGCGGCGGGGCTGCAGTTCGCCCGCGTGCGCCGCGTTCCACTTGGAGACTTGGCAAGATGGGTAATTATCTCCGCGTTATGTGCCTTGTCTGTTTCTCTTCTTAATTAAGTAACTAATCTGGTGGAGGAGAGCTCTGTTTGTGTTTGTTTGGCAGGTGCAGCCTCGTGACAGTTGTCTGGAGAAGTTTCTTGGAAATTTATGAGACTTTCAAAAAAACAAACTGCTCGGAGCTGAGCCGACCTGCTGGAGCCTGGGAAAATCAGGGGCAGGCCTCTCCTGGATGGAGTGGCAGCTACTGACCCTTCTCGCAGCCGGGGTGGTGGTGCTGGCAGGGGTCCTGCTGGTGGGGCTCACCAGGGGCTCTGACCTTCAAGTCCTCCCTAGGGTGGCAGGGGCAGGTGGCTCCAATGCCAAAGTGCTCTCTCCCCACCCCCGTGGAGGGAGGGAGATCAGAGACCATAATTAGAATAAGAAGGCATATTCCTTTCGACTCTGATTCCTCGTACATTTCTATATTTGAGCAGATTTTCCCCCACACCCACCCTACCAAGCTATCTGGAAAGGAATTGATTAAACAAGCTGTGCTGGCCATTTATTGAACAGTGATCACACAGTGGTTTGTTGCTGACATCGTGTGCTTGGCTAGGCTGGAGGGAATGAACTCAATGTCTCTATCTGGTGACGCAGCAGATGTTGGGTCCCACAGGGCTGCAGCGTGGCCACCCAGCAGGGTTCACGGGCCATTGCTCTGAGGACTCACCCAGGCTGTGCAGGGACCAGAGCATGCAGTCACAGGAGATGGAAGGACGGTGTACTTTCTTCTGACATCCATGGGTTAGTGGCAAGAATTGGGTGAGAGTGGGCCAGGTCTGCTAATGGCAGGGTGCCACGGATTTAGGAAGGACAATTGAAGGAGTTACCAAGGAAGTGTAAATCTTACTGGAACATCTGTGGGGCAGATAGTCTTGTCAGTCTGAGGAGATTTCACTGGCTAAGCCTAGATGCAAGGTGCAAACGAAGGCAACTGTGGACTACCGAGCTCAGGTAGCTGCTCTGCCCCACTGGGCTTTGCCATGCCCTCTGAGACTCTTCATCTGCAATTCTAGGCTGCCCCTCTGTGCATTTGTACACCTCCTAACACATGCCAGTTCAACGAAAGAAACCACTAGACTCTTCTCCTTAGTGGCCTTGTCCTTACTGGGGGCAGTGTGTGCTATGGAGACAGAATGTCGCCTAGGGTCCCAGGACTGCAGCATACCTTTGTCTCTGGACCAAATCCAAGCTCCGATGCTTCCATGGAGGGATTTTCAGGTGGGACGAAGGTCCTCAATCAGTGAACTTACAGATAGATTATCAGATGGGCCAAGAAAAAGCCTGAAAGTAGATTCCCTCCAAAGACCAGCAGTTGAGCACTCAGCTGACCACTCCTTATTTCATCATATGGGACCTGTTGATGTGGGTTTCATCAATGCCGTGCCAGGGTGTGGCCATGACCTGTCGGTGGGTTCAAAGCTTGTGCTAATTTGTTATATACTGGTAGAAATCTGAGGCCCATGTCAGGTTTCCCTTGACCTTCAAGAAGGACTGGGTGTAGAGTCTCTGTTGAGTGGGTGATTCAAGCACACGGGAGCCTGGACCTTTGATTAGTTATATCACTGGTTTGTTTGGTGGTCTCAGATAAGTCATGTGCCTTTTCTGGACTCCAGTTTTTCTCTAAAAGTGGAGACAAGACTCAATTTCCTTATTGATCCCTCATTGCATGCTCATTCCAACTTTGACCACAGACATTGATGTGAAGGAACACCTGGAGAATGACCACTCGGGCTCTCTAGTTTTCTTTGCATAAGGCCTTTGGCTTCAAGGTCAAAGGATTCTTCCCCTGGCTGTTAGGCTCTGCTCAAACATTCTTTGTGGATCTGTATTGCCTTTAACCAAAAGGAGACCTTTGTCTCTCTGCTATTCAGTACCTACATAATTTGGGCCCAGCCTAAATTTGGCCCTGGGTCCCACTTCTCTGTCACATACCACACACCACTAAGGGTGTCTGCATCTTTCTCTCTCCTCCACGTTCTTTGCTCTCTATTCTTGGTGCCAGCTTAAACCCTAAACAAATGCATTTCTCTCTTAGTTCAGATTTCTGTAATGCAGTACCATAGACTAGGTGGCTTGAATTAAAAAAAAAAATGTTATTGGTCTATAAAGTTCTGTTTTCAGGTATACAAAGGGCTGCTTTCTTGCAGTATACTCATATAATAGGGAAAGATCAGCTTTCTGATACTTCTTATAAGGGCATTAACTCCATTCACGAGGCTCCATCCTCATGACATAATTACCTCTAAAATGCCCACCTCCAAATATCATACCATGAAGATCAGGTGTAAACTCATAAATTTGGGGAAGACATAAACATTCAATCAATAGCAACTTTCTATCTTCCAAGGTTCAGCTCTAGTCTGTGTACTCCAGAAAGCCTTCCTGGTATTTCTACATGAGATGAGTAGGACTTGGCTTTGGTAGTAATGATAAGGAATTCCATTTAACTTGAGAAAAACCGATGGACACTAGTCATTCGTGTGACTGTGGATTCTAAGGTTAATCGCGGGCCTGGATGTAGACAGGGGAGCAAACCATGGCTTTGGGAATTTGTGTCTCTTGTATCTCTTCCCTTTGCTTCCTTCTGGGAGTCAGCATCTTCTTCATGTTAAGTAAAAAGCATGGTCCCTAGTAGCCCTGAGTCTTATTTGTGAAATCAAATCAAAAGGAATCAATATCTTGTCTTCTCCAGCGTCTCTATACTAAGGATCAGAGAAGACTAAACGGTCCTTGGATCGCTTAGCTTCTTGAGCCAATCATTGCATCTAAACAGCTAGGCCCTCCTCTGATTGGCCAGAAGGGTATCCACCCTGAGCCAATCCATTGCCTTCCAGTAGATAAACACTTCTTTGATTGGCCAGAGAAGTCATCTGCCTGAACCTTGGTGGGTGAGAGTGGGCTGTGACTAATAACCTCACCCTGACCATATGGACTGGAGAAGATGTCATCTGGCAAAGAATAAGCAAGACAACCAGAACCAGTGAGAACAGCTGATCCGGAAACACGAAGTGCCTGTTTCATCCTCACTTCATCCTGCTCTGGGTTTCCTGGTGCATCACCATTCCACAAGCACACGCTAACCTGTGGTTGAGCTGATTAACAGCTTACACACAGCGATTCATACATGCAGAGTAAATACAACCGAGTCCCCCCCTCCCCATTACTAACCAAAACCTTCTTCCAATATTGGTGGAGGGAAATTCATCATCATTTTCCAAGACGATTGAATGTAGTTTTAAACAACCTCATTAGAATTTTTTTTTTATTTTATGTTGCCATTTGAGCAATTATATTCAGATGTTGAACTTGTTGAGGTTAGGTCAAGCATGTGGGAGGAGGGTAGAGGATAGGTCTGGTCCCAGGAGAGTGACCTGACATGCCCTGCTCTATGCACCCGATTGTTGCTTGCCCTGGGGACACTCATTGCCAGAGCCTATGGCAGGGAAAGGCTGTGATGTCCCCCTAGGCTTAGCCAGGTGGGGCTGAATAGGTCCACCTTGACCAGCTTGTCAACTCCCACTGGGTGCAGACTTGTGGGGTTGACCAGTCCTGTGTGTAGCCCTCCTGGCCACACAGTCTGCCCGGCCTCTCTTAGGGGTTCCCCTTTCTCTGCTGTGCTAACAGGGGGTCCCCTCTCACCACTCCTGCTCCCCTTTCATCTCTAGCTTTTGGCTGAGACTTAATGGCAAATAGAGTATGTTCTTAGTCCACTCAGCAGGAGGACTCTGTGTGCTGTGTCCCCAGTCTGGCAGTTGACACTCCAATGGAGAAGGAAAAGAAATTAGGAAAAACCTCCCTGAAGGGACTGTTCAGGAAGGCCAAGAGAAAGTGCAGTGATAAATCGAAAGCCTTGTCATACCCTGTGCGTGCCACTCATTTCCTCAGCCAGATAGTCTACTCCCAGGGGACACCCACCAGCCCCTGGAGCCATGCCCTTTGGTGAGGGGCTGCTCAGTCAGCATCCCCTGGCTAGACAGAGCTCTGTTCTGTGACCGACACTTGGGTCACTGTATTTTCCAAGGGCCTCATGCATGAACCCCATCGGTGAATTCATTCAGCATGTAGTTCTTGGTACCCTCATGTGCCAGGTACAGTGGTCCCTGCTGTGTGCCAGGTGCTGTGAGGGCACTGCAGGAATGTAAAGTCGGATTGAAGCTGGAAGCCATCCTGTTTGTTGAGATACCCACAACTTAAACCATCACCTTACAGCGGACAGACCCCTGGCATACCAAGTGGATGTAAAATTCCCCTCGTGATTTTTTTTTTTTTTTTTCATTTTGGTACCAGGGATTGAACCCAGGGCCTTGAGCGTGTCGAGCAAGTGCTCTGCCACTGAGCTACATCCTCGGCCCTAAAATTCCCCTGGGAGGTCTTTTTCTACCTCCCATGCTGCCCTGATGTACCTGGAGGCTGTTTGTGCCGTCTCCTAGAGCTCTGCTGACCCATTTCCTTCATGTCTCCCTACTGTCACCGAGCACGTGGAGACCTCTGTTTCTTAGAATGTGCTTAACGTGTCATTGCTTGACCTGATCTATAAATATTGGTGCCCAGAGTGCCAACTCCCTGACGTGTGATGGCATGGCTACCCTGGAAGTATAGTTCAGTTGAGCACCTGATTTATGTCTTGGGTTACAGACGAGTGAGAATTCTTAATGGAAGTTGCTTCTTTGGTGACCCAGAAAATGTGGAGGGAACAGAAGCTCACTAAATCCTTTCCTCCTTGATTTTCTTTTTTGGACCATCACTGTTCTGCACTTTATGGTCTGCACACAAGATGTGCCTGGGGATTGACTCTAGTTTTGGCCAACTCATACAAGCTGAGTGTAAATTGCAGACCCATTGTACCTAAAATAAGCAAATGAGGCTGCAGCGATTTTAGGACAGCAAATGGATGATTGCAAAGTGGTGTGGAAAGATGTTGTTTTTGAGGACAAAGGAAGGGCGAAAGTTTGCCAGAGGACTTTGCCAGAGATGACTCAACGCTGGGCCATTCGGTGTTGGAAAACATTTTCCAGCATAGTGACATAGAAAGAAGAGGAAACGTGGAGAATCACACTTGACTCTGGGCCTGGGTCTACCGCTGACTGGCCGTGTGACCTTGGGAAAGTCACTTCCATCTGTAGATTTTGTTTCTTTGTTGGCAAAATAAGGCTTTGGTCTTAATTCTGGAATTCTCCGAAATTCCTTCCCAGTCCGAGAGGACATGGTTTTGAGGTCCAGCTGAGATTCCTTTGCCTTGGTATGATTGCAGGTTTTTATGGTCTTCAAGTAGACGTGTTGCCATGGAAATCACTGAGAAGGCCATCTTTGCCCCTGTGCACACAAAGGAGGTGCTCGGAGTTGCTCTGCAGTGAGTGGTGGGTGAGGATAGGGCCCTCCTTGATGCCTTTCCAGGGGGCTTTTGGGTAAAGGCAATTTCTAGAGAGACGCGATTAGGGTGGAATGGTCTGTGTGGGGTAGGGGTAGGGGACCCGGCCAGCCCAAGGGGAAATATGAGCATGATTTCGTAGCTGAATCTCTGGTTCATGAGCTCTGTGATCTTGGCCAACCTTTTCTGGGCTCAACATCCCCATCCAGACAGTGGGCACTCTCTCTGGAGCCCCTTTCTTCTCATGTGTGACCACACCATGATGGTGGAAGGCAGCACGCCCCTCTGAACACAGCATCAGAACTTGACTCCTTCGGGGCTGGCGAGCAGCAGGGAGCTGTGAAAGGGACAAGGACATCTCTCTGGAGTGCAGAAATCAAAATGCAGCCTTCAGAGGCCCAATGTGGATGGGGCAGCTGGGAAAGTCTAAGCAAATCCTACCTTCCCACCATGCACCTTCCTCGGGGGCTCCGGGTCTGGCTATCAGAAGAGCTGCTATTCCTTCTGGGAACCCATAGGTCAGTCCCAGCAGGACTGAATGAGGTCCGAATGGGGAAAGAGGGTCAGGATGGCAACTCTAACGAGCACTACAAAGTGCTGCATCCGGGGCACACAACCGAGTGTGGCCTCCTCGCACGTGAAATGCAGCAGTCATTTGTCATTCTTTGTGCTGCCAAAGCCAGAGTCCTGTCCCTGGGTTGAGTCTTGGCGGGAGGCAAAGTCTTACCTTCTGCCTGGGAGGCCGGAGCAGCAAGCTCCCTCCTCCCTGGATGCTCTGGAGTGTTCAGCGTATAGACCCACCACCCAGGCCCCGATAGCCAGGCCCGTTCCTAACCGGACTTCAATTCATGAGCAAATCATCGAGGACAAAGAGGCATTTGAGTGGACGCAAGCAGCCTAGCAGAGGAGGTCATGGGACCAGTCCCTAGCCAGGGCAATTTTCAGTGAGAACTCACTGTGCTGCCTCCAGGCTGCCTGCAGTGACCTGGGGTCTCCCCACCCCCGTTTTCAAGGCCCATTTTTCAGATTCCTGCCCATTCTGAGAGTTCTTTCTGCTTGTAACACTCAGGGCTGGTTCCCATCACTTGCAGCCTAGATTCTGGGCCGAACTCCCCTGTTGCCTGGTAATGGCTCAGTGGGGAACCGTAACAGATAACCTCTTGCTGCACTGAAAATCTTGGTCCCTCTTCCTGCTCTAACCACTGTGGTGACCAGTTTTGGGACGGTTCACCAGTCTCTCTGTGTAGCTTTCCCTTCCTGCCTGGGGGCTGCTCTGCTGTCAAAGCAGAAGCGTTTGGGGAACCCAGTGTGCAGGGGATGTGCTCATGAAACCACCCTTGACCACGAGGAACCGAAGTAAGGGAGGAGTGTTTTCTCTGTTCCTGCTTGAGGTGGATGGTTCTGTGATGTATTTCATTAGAGGACTCAGAAGGCCACCACACCAGTGACCTACCAGTGCCATGTCCTTGTATGGGATTCCCTTGGCATGTTCCACTGGTCCGTCATCCTTCATTCTGTAAGCTTTCTGGAGGCCTGTTTCTTGGCTTCTGCTTGTGAGAGGACTGGGGTTTAGACGAGGCGACATCAAGGAAGCTGCCACCTAACACAAAGCACGGAGCTGAAGCTGGGCTCCAGAACATTGGACTTGAAAGTATCTGACCTTTTCCTTGGCCACAGTGCCCAATGTGGACGTTCACCAAAAGGGACCCAGGGTGGCTGGTCCTGAGTCAGTGGAGGGACCTCTGATTGACCCAGGGAGAGGTGCAGGTCCTGGAGTTTTTATCTCTTGGTGCAATAGAAGCCAGGAGGTCTTTCTCACTTCTCTTTCTTTTGGATTTTATTTGTTTATTTACTTGTGGTGGTGGTACTAGATGTTGAACTCAGGGGTGTCGCACTGAGCTACCCTTTTTAAATTTTGTCCTCCAAAGTCATTAAGTCATCCAGGCTGGATTGGAATGTGCCATCCTTTGGCCTCAGCATCCCAGGGTGCTGGGATTACAGGTGGGTGCCGACCAACTGGCTTTGAATTTTCTTCTAAAGAAGTTTTCCTCTCTTCTTGTGTCCGTTGATCATGTCAACTTGATGAAAGTAAGACCCACACCTCCGCTGGTATTGGGATTTATTAACCACCCTAGACTGGGGCTTAAGAACTTGTTGGGACTGGAGTGTGAGTCATTTGTGGGCTGGCCAATGAGAGAGGAGCGCCCTCCCAGATGTGGGAGGGCCAACCTGAACTCCAACGGTGTAAAAGGGAGGAAGAGGGACAATTGCGGGGCTCTTCCTCTGGGAAAGCTCTCGCCTTAGCAATTGTCTACGGACGCCGCAGGTCATCAGCACAAATTCTTTCCTGTCTCGACTTGTGCCTGTCTGTCTGTTGCTGCCCTTTAGTCGCCGTTAATCTTCAGTCACCGATCTTCACCTGAGATCGACAGCAGATTCTACCATCTTCACCTGAGATCTACTGCGTGGCTGAGCAGCCATCTTGGACCATTTCTATCACTGGACTTGTAAGCCTTTGTAATAGCCCCTTTGTGCTAAGACCTATAAATTCTGTCTTTTGAACCCAAACTAATACACTTCTCTTACAATCATCTCCTACCTTCACACACCTTTTTTTGAATCTTGACTTGCCTCAGGAACTTTCCAGAAAGTGGATAGAGCAGCTTAGACTTTCTCCCCAAGTCCCTACCGACATGCTGTTTGACACAGGTCCAGGCCCCTCCTTGGGCTCCCTGGGTCTGCCTGGAAAGCTCAGCAGTTCCAGACAATGACTCTGGGTCATCATGGTGGCCACCTGAGCCACGCTGGAGGGGTGGGCTGGTCAGAAGCCTTAGGAATTCCAGATTCCCAACTTCTCCCTCCAGAGGTCTTGATTCAGAATGTCGAACAGGTTCCCAACTTCAGTATTTTAACAAGTTTTCCTCCTCCTCTTCTTCCTCTTCCTTCTGCTCCTTCCATCTTTGTCTTTCTTTCTTCTCCTCGATGAGGGAACAATTAGGAAATCCCAAGAGAAAATGCCACTCCCAGGTGTCCCGCTTAGGACCCTGTGTCACTAGGTGGCCTCCACCTTCCAGGGTATCCTCCGCCAGCTCCATGAGGCCTCTGCTGAACACCAGTGACAGGGTGACATAAATGGCTTCACAGAGATGCTTTGAGGGCTGGATCGCACGGCACCCCCAGATACCAGAGCCTGCTGATGCTCACATTTCTTAGTGTTCCCACCACTGCCAGCATGTTTCAGGGCACTTGGGAGCCCCAGTAGGCAGGGTGTCTTCTGAGCAGCCAGGGGATAGTCTGTGAGCACGAGGGCCAGAGGCTGGGTGCTGAGAAGGGGGCCGTGGCACATCTTGCTTACCTTTGCTTAGATTAAAGGGGGCAGGACCCAAAGGAGACTAGTGATAAGAAACAGAGGAGCCCTAGGCCTGTGCCCATATGCCCACAATCCTGGTGTCACCATTGAATGACGTTGGGAAGATTGCAGAGCTTCCTTTTCTCTGGGGGATGCCTCTGTCTGCCTCTCTCTCTCTCTCTCTGTCTCTCTCTCTCTCTCTCTCTCTCTCTCTCTCTCTCCTATCATGCAAATAGATTGGTGCCCTGCATGTATAACTGTTTGATGTGGCCTAGCTCCCGCAGCTGATTGGACTAGGTGATCACCCCTCCCACTGAGTCACCCATGGTGTCTCACCTTGGGTTTGGAATTTGGTCTGGGAGATAATGTCCCTAGGGGGCTGGAAGTAATGTGTGTCTGTGGCACAGCTTGGCAGGAAGCTGAGTTTGGGCAAAGATAAAAGGCAGATGGATGGTTGACAGGGACACAGCATGAAGTGGGGACTGTGGGAGAAGCAGAAGAAAAAGGAGAGAGAGAGAGAGCAAGTCGCTGACCTGGGGCTGTTGGGTAGCAACTGCAGTGCTTTCCTGAAGGGCCTTGTGCTGGTGGGTTCTGGGACACACCCAGTATATTCATGAAAAACAAATGACCCACATAGCTTGCTTATACAAACCTGATTTCTGTTGCTGGCAATCCCAGAGCCCAACAAAGATGCCCTTCCCCAGCAATGCGTGAAGTGGCGACCACGTCATCCACCAGCAAGAAGCCTGGATGCCACAGGGATTTGGCAGAGGCTTGCTAGCCACCTGCTCTTCTCAGAGACGTTTGCTCAGAGCAATCCTTGCACAGTTTCATGGAGGAAGAGAGAGGACCCCTCTTCACCTTATTTGACTACATGCTGAAGACGTTTTTGTGGTCCCAAATACACAATTCTACATGGAGGAAATTGTTAAAATGCAACTCGGGTTATAGCACTTTGGGGCCTGAACAAAGAATCTAATTTTTTTTTTTTTTTTTTTATGCTGGGAATTGAGTCCCAGTGTTTGCACGTGCTAGGCAGGTGCTCTACCGTGGAGCTACATCCTATTCCTTTTGGATTTTACTTTGAGACACTGTCTTGCTAAGTTGCCCAGCTGGCTCCAAACTTCCCATCCTCCTGCCTCAGCCTCCCAAGTAGCTGGGATTACAGGCAAAACGCCACACCGTTCATAGGTCTCCATAGGAGACACATTTGATGTGGTAAGGATTTTGGTCACGTGAGAAATTTCAAGCAAGTGAAGCCGTTATCCGTCACTAGAGTTGAACCAAGTAACTACCCTAAGTAGGAAAAAGCAAAACAAATCAAAACAAGGTGCTGGTTTTAATTAATAATTTAAAAAAGCCGAGTAGATCGTCCTCACGAAGAAATCCAATCTCGATCTTTCTAAGAATTGTAGAGTGCTGGGGGGGGATGTGGGCAGGTTTTCCTCTGCCCCTCAAATTCTCAATCTCAAGGGGATATTTTTATTTTTATTTATTTTTTGTTTCTGTTTTTTCCACCTCACATGAATCTGTTCCTCAGGTACAGACTTCTGTTTCCCCCGGAAACAGGGCTCGCGACGTGCTCCCTGAGCCGTCCCCAGCTCCCCCCGTAGTGCTGCCCCATCCACCACGCCAGTTTCTCCACCCAAGACATCGCTGAGCTTTCTTTTCGTCCTTCAAGAAACCGACATCTAGAGCCTCATATCCATCTCAGTGTAAACAAATGTTTTGATTACATCCAAGTGCGAGCCCGACAAAAGCTGCTGGGACTGAGCTGGCGCGCCCGCTGTTAGTTTTAGACAATTTGTCCTAACATTGTCTGGAATCGTGCGTTTATATACCCATACAGATTTGATTACTTTCCTTGTTTCATTAATCTTTATTTGTTTAATCATCTGTTTAATCATTGGTTTAAGTGGGAAGATTACAGGAATGATGCTTAGCGTCCTGACGTGAAGCCTGGCGTTCCTCTTTGACTATTTTTTATGTTCCTTCATAGGGCTTCCTGAGCCACTTTAAAGCCTATAGGATGCTTCAGGGAATTCACTAATTTAGTAGTTCTTCGCCACCGAACATGAAGTATTTTTTGAAAATGTTATTTAAATAAGCAATATGTGTGGAATAATTTGACTTCCATTCTGGGTTCGTGGTTCCCCCTCTCCTAACCAAATGTAATATTTAGGTTGGCCAGTCTAAGAAACCGGGAAGCAAGGTCTGGGGGGCTGGGCATGTTCTCAGGGACGAGGGTTCCTCTTCCTTGTGGCTCTTTCACCCAGAGGCCCAGTTGGTCCTTGGTAGAAGTGTGAGGTGACTCCTGGGACGAAGGATATGACATTGTCACTGCCAAGAATGTTACGATCCTCTTCTATCGTGCCCCGCCATATTGGAAATGGCCCCATGCGTTGACCTCCCATCGGACTAAATCCAACTGATGTCATCGCCACACACAGGATGGGCGAGCCATTCTCAAGTCTAAACAGATTCCTTTGCATCCAAAACATCGATTAAAACGGTCACTACCTGTCTGTGGTGACAGATTCCTGTGCTAGGCCCTGACTGGGCTTGAATGGGAGGCAAGCATGGTTCATGCCTTTCATGGGCTGTGGTGGAGACAGCAGGTGGTACTTCAAGGAGACAGAGTGAATGTCTGGGGTGAGGAGACAGACCGTCCAAGGAGGGCAGGGGGACACTGTTGGCAGCACTTACAGGAGAACCAGCCCTGGGCAAACGGAGATGCTCAGACTGGGCCTTGGAAGGACCAGAGGGCTGGGGGTGTCGGGGGGACGTTGGAGACAGAGGGCGGAGGAGGGCAGAGTCAGGAAGCGGAGGCCAGTCAGCTCAACAGAGGCCCCAGTTCCTGACTTCGCTCTGCTCAGTACTCCATCCTCCTCCCCAATTATCCTCCTCTTTCAAGGCCTTCCCTCGCTGTTACTTAGTTCCTTCACTTGAAAGTCACATATACACACGTTAAGGCAGAATCAGGGCTAGAACTCACTGCATCTGAAACTCTGTGCAGAAAGATAACCCTACCTGGCCCCTGGCCCCCACAGCCCAGGGTGGCTTCAAACTCCCAACAGTCCTCCTGCCTCAGCCTCCTGAGTGATGGGATTACAGGCGTGCACCACCATGCACAGGTTATAGCCCCTTATTATAAGAAGGTGCTAGGAAAATAAAATAATCCCTTTCTGTACAGCGATCACCATGCTAATTAGCAGCCATCGTTACACGCTCTCTAAGTACCCTGGTTCCATGTTTTCAAGCCTTGCTGGAGGGCAACAGGGTTGTCAACCTTCTTGTCTGACCTGTGGAGGATGAGGGACTTGTGGGATCCCAACCCTTCACCTGGAGCTGTCCCAGACGCAATCCCTGAGGGAAACACAGTCCCTGGTATTCCTCAACCTGTCTCTGCTCACACCTCTGCCCACACCGGCCATATGACCTTGGCCAAGTGGTTTAACATTTTGGGCCCCGTTTTTCTCACCATACAGATGGAGGTGGTAACGGTCCCTCCCCGCAGTTTGTTGTGAGGCTGAGATGACACAGCAAGTGTCAGTGCCTGGAGAGAGTGGGCCCCAGGGCCAGCTGTCATGTGGGTGCAGGGGAGCTCTTCTGTGGGAATGTGTGCAGATGGCCTCTGAAAGGGAGTGGGCTGTCCTATCTGTCCCGGTGCTGCAGGAGGGCGGGTTGTGCTGTGTGTTTCCTGCAGCTGAGTCTGTGCCAGCCTCGATGTGGCTCCTCATTCCTTCTCCCAGGACTCTGTGCCTCCTGCTCCCTCTGGAGAGTCTCCAGCTTGAAGACACTCTTCACGTGCCCCCCGGCAGGTCTGGAAACGTACAGTGTGTTCCCTTTAGTCCTCTCTCTTAGGATTCCCACAAGAGCCATGTGAACAGGTCTGGAAGGGTCTGGGATAAATGGGAGACAGCACAGCTCAGAACAGCATTGCCTGCTGGGAATCTGCAGCCTGGTTTTGAGGCAAGAGTGTCATCACAGGTGTGCAGTTGGTAGATCCAGCCAGTTGCTCGTAGACTCAGAGTCAGACAGCTGGGTCAGAGGTGGGAACAGCTGTCCAGCTAACCAATCCTTCTGACTGCACCCTGGTGCTCAGTGGGGTCGGCTGTTGTGTCAGCACAACTCCTGTCCTCCGAGAAGACAGGTGGAGGGTTTCTTTATGCCGGGACCACAGCTCCTCACCTACATTTGTCAGCTTTCTCATCACTGAGACATGTCACCCAACACCCTCAATTAAAGGAGGAGATATTTAACTTGGCTCATGGTTTCAGGGAACTCAGCCCATGGCTAGCTCCAAGGCAGAAGGAACATGGCAGACCAAAGCTACTTAGTTCATGGCAGCCAGGAATCAGAGTATAGGAAGAACACAAGAGAAGAACAGGTGAGGGAACATTGTAGTGCCCTAGGCCATGCCCTGTCACCCACTCAGACGCACTCATGAAGTACTCTTTACTAATACGCTAGGCATTTCTTAACCCAATGAAGAAAATGCATCATATTAATGGCCACATCATGACCCCCTAGGCAAATCATTCCATTAGTTAAGATGTCCCCAGATTAGCAATCTCTCTTCTAGATCCCAGGCTTGGGATCAAGAATTGGAATAGAGACAAATAAGGCTTTGATGATTGTTTTAATACAAAACAGAGAGATGCCTGGGTCCAACATTGAGGGGTTCTTCTGCCTGTGGGGGCTGGGAGAGGGTTACTGAGGATAAGAGGCACTCAAGAGAGAGGTAGAGAGCCAGCTTGAACTTGGGCTTGTCATGGGTCATCGTTGGTGCCACCCTTGGCAGCCTGCTATACTTGGCCTGACTGTGACATTAGACATTCCAAGGTCTTCATCTCCTGCAGCCTCCAGAGTAGGGCTCACATCTCACTCATCTTGGGCCCCCTTTATTCTCACCTGAGAAGCACCCTGTGTAGATTAGGCACGTTGTCAAAGTGAGATCAGTTGGACTTGAAGTGGGTGGTAGAAGACAGGGATGGGGAGGTGTTCAGAAAACTGCCCATTATTATTGGTTGGGTGTCTGCCCTGTGCAAGACACCCTGCAGGTCCAGGAGGGCAGCCACAGTGGTCCTTCCAGACCCTACTTCATGGGGCTTCTGAGAAGATAAACCGAGAGTCCACGGGCATCAGTAGATATGGTGCTGGCTGTGACACGGAGCCATGCATGGAGGGCTTTGAATGCCAAGCCAAGCACTGTGCGCCGTTGTGAGCGACAATGAGTCACGAAGTGGCTTAGGACCGAAGAGTGGGATGTACTGATTTGGTTTTTAAAATTTTTAATGATAAAAATAAATCGCACTTGTAAAAAGATCAAATTGCATGAAGAAATCACACAATTGAAGTCCTTACCATCTCAGCAATTTTTACTCCCTTCTCAAGAAAGCCCTGAAACAGTTTGATAGCTATGCTTTTTTTCTTTGTTTACAAACATATGTACGTTTGACTGAAACAAAATTATATTACATATCTATAAGCTTATTTCCCCCATCGAATAAAAGTCTATCTTCTCAAATAGGTACATGTAAATTAGTATTAGTCTTTTTATTATGTATAAATATAATGTAAGGGTATAACAAAATTTACTCAGCTTTCCCCTATGAATGGGTATTACTTGGCTTCTACTTTTTAAAATATGTTGAACAAAGCTGAAAATTTCTTTTTTTTTCTTTCCTTTTCTCATTTCCTCTCCCCCTGCCTCCTTCCCCTCCCCCTGCCATTCCCTCTCCCTCCTGTTCTGAAGATTGAGCCCGAGGCCTTGGCCCTGAGCTACCCTCCCAGCCCCTTTTTACTTTTGATTTCACTAAATCACTCTGTTGCCCAGGCTGGACTCAAACTTGCAATCCTCCTGCCTCAGCCTCCCAGAGCGCTAGGAGGCCTGCATTATTATTCACAGCCAATGTTCTCTTTTTTAAACTTTTGAACACCCATCGAGTATAATGTGATGGCAAATTTTTGGCAATGAATTTGCCAAGTCAGGGAATTTAAACATTGCCAGATGTTGCCAGAGTGCCCCACAAACGTCTGTTCTAATGTGCATCTCCACCAATGACACGCAGTAGTTCTTGTTCCCATGAAGCCTAGAAAACCCTGCATTATAAATCTAGTGACTACTCCTGCCTCAGCCTCCCAGAGTGCTGGGATCCTAGGCCTACGCCACTGGACCTGGCCCAGTTGTTGACTTTTGACAACGCATGTACCCGTGTAACTACCATTACCGCAACCAAGATATAAAACAGTTGTCAGCCCCAAAATTTCCTTGAGACCCTTTCCTGTCAACCCCCTCTCATTTCCTGCCCAGGAAACGACTCATATGATTTCTAATATGATAATGAGCAAAGCTTAGTTTGATCGGCCCTAAAATTTCTTATGCAAAGAAGGGTAAATATTCTTATATAAATGATTCATTTTGGGCTTCTCAAAGTCCTCTGAGATTCTCCCACATATTTCATTGTCAGGACTTTGTTTCTCCTTATTGCCTGGCTCCACGGCATGGCTGTATTACAGCCTAACGGCCCAATTCTACGTTCATGGGTAGTTGGATGGTTTCTAGATTGGGACCATTACAACCACCACAAATAAAGCTGCTATGAACAGGATGGCACAGGGGCTTCATACAGACACAGGTTTTCGTAGGATTCACACATTCGGCTTTATAAGAAACTGTCCCCGCGTTTCCCAAATGTGGGGTACCATTTTCCCATGCCTACAAGTAGCAGAAGAGAGCTTCAGTTGGTCCATGTTTTGTCAGTACTATTATCAGTCTAGCTCATTTTAGCCATTTGAGGGGTACGGAGTACCTCATTGTCATTTTAATTTAAATTCATCTGTCATTAATGAATACAAGCGATTTTTCGTTTGCTGTTTGGACTTCATATATTTTCTTTCATAAAGGTTTTAAAAAATGTTTAGTCATTTTTAACTGAGTTGTCCTAAGTGGCTTCTTAAATAAATTCTAGACAGAATTTCTCTGTTGGATATTCATATTACATGTGTTTTATTCCATTCTGTGTTGACTCTGAATTTTTCAATGGTGACTTTCAAAGAGCTGAAACCTCTGATTTTTATAGAGTTCATTTTATTAATTATTTTCTCTTTGTGATTTGTACTTTTGTGTCTTTCCTAATAAATCGTTACTCATTTTACACAACTTTATTTTTTAGTTTTAGTTCTTTTATCTTATTTTTAAATTTTTATTTAATTATTTTTTGAGGCAAGTTCTCATTCTGTAGTTCGGGTTAGTGTTGAACTCACCATATAGCCCAGAATGGCCTCCAATACATGTCAATCCTCCTGCCTCAGGCTCGTGTATGCTGGGATTACAGGTATGTGTCACCATAACCAGCTAATCTTTATGTGGTGCTGGGGGGTCAAACACACAGCCTTATGAACAACAGACAAGCAATCTAACCACTGAGCTATGCCCTGACCTAGTTTTTTAAAAAATTATTTACATCTATAATCCATTAAGTGTTTACTTAATTTTGATGTGTCTTTATTATACATAAATTTTTCTCTCTCATTCTCACACTCTGTAGGCATGGAATATTTTTTTGGAATAGAAATCTTCAGGGCATTCTGGCTTTGTTTCTTAAAAGTGCTTTATATTTTCAAGCCAAAACAACCTAAAGGTTATCATTATATTTTATTATTCTAAGATGTTCAATTACTTCATGAAGGTGTGTCTTAAAATTCTTTTCAAGAAACATGTATTTACCAAACATTTCCTGAGCACCAATTTCCTTTCCATCAGGAATTTAACACTCTCTGTCCCTTTCTGGCTCCACTAGTTACTCCAGAGTGAACATTATGGGCCGAGGGGTGACTGCTGGTATAAAAAGCTTCTCCACGTTGGGGACAGTTCCTTATGGGTCTTTCTTATTGTAACTTGACTTGAGTAATGGCCTAAGAAATTGGTGGCTAATAGACTCCATGTAGCCTGCAGATCTGCTTGATAACACAATAATTACTGTTTTGGAGGGGGTGGTGTAGGGGGGACTAGGGATTCAACCTAGGGCTTCCACACTGGATTACATCCTCAGCCCTTTTTTAAATTTTTTTTTTTTATTTTGAGACAGTGTCTCACTAAGTTACTAAGATCCCCAGGCCGGTCTTCAACTTGCTATCCTCCTGCCTCAGCTTCCCAGAATGCTGGGATAACAGACCTATGACACCCGCCCTGCTCCAATCACCTGCTGCCTGCCTGGTCCCTATAGGTATTGAGTGTGTGACTTTCTAGTCCAGGGGATGATAGACGAGTGCTCAACAGGTATCACATAGGTTCCGCCTTGCTTTATTCCGCTGATCCATGTTTGTGCACTTGAACCCGAAGGCACAGAAGGTAGACAAAGGTAAGTGTACACGGCGCGTGCCGTGACCTCGTTGGAGAAGCAGCCAACTTGGTTTTGAATTTCCCAATGACTAAACAAAGAAAGCAACCCAGTCAGGTTTATAATACACAATGTCAATAAGTCTAAAATGAAACCGTTTTCTCAAGAGAAACAAGATTCTGCTTTGGAAGCCAGCTTCTAAGATAAGATCCACTTCTGCGTGCTTCCCGCAGCTTGGGGAGCTCAGAACCCTGATGTGATCCACGCCAGAGCTGTGCAAACACAGTCAGCGCCAAATGCACGTGGGGCAGGATTGTCACCTCCACTAGCTTCTTGAGGGGTGGCAAGAGTCTGAGTTCAGCACCCAGGTGCCCACGACAAGCGTTTCTCCTCACGTTCTGAGGGGCGAAGAAGAAACATCGGTGTATGTGAATTAGCCTGAACTCTGTGCCCAAGCGGAAAAGTAAGTGGGATCATGAATTTGTTTAAAAGTCATTCTTTCCACCTCTTTTTATGTCCTGCCTAATGTAGTGTCACCATGTAAGTGAGAGAAGGAAGGGCACAGGTCATATTCAGCTCATGGAACTGATGGTGGAACCGGGGACTCTGGTCTCACATTGTGGTATGAGTATTTCCCAGTGAGGCTGTCAGAAATACCTGAAAATCTTCAAATAATTCCTTGTAAAAGACTCACACACATCAACCACGCCCAACAGCTAGTGACTTGTTTTCATTCAAAAGCTGTTCTGGTGATTCCAAGAGCTGCCTGGGCTCTGAGCTCTGATTTGCACAGGCCAATCATTCCCAGATCTGACGTATATATAACTCACCGGGCAAGCTGGTCCAGGTGTGAGCTCCTGGGATCTTCCTCACAGCCTAATTTATGAAGTCTTTGAGGTGAGGTCAGGTCAGATAAAGCAAGGTAGTCTCTGTCTCAGTTACTTTCTCATCACTGTGACTCAATACCTGACATCTACAATTTAGGGAGAAAAAATTTATTGTAGCTTACAGTTTGGAAGGTCACAGTCCATTCACAGGTAGGCGGCTGGAAAATGGTGGAATCACGTGGTGGGGCCATAGCTGGATCCAGTGCTCTGAGAGACAGAGACCCTCACAACATGGTGGAACAGAGACCAGACTGAGAGGAAGGGCAGAACCAGCACACATCCTTCCAGGTCAAGCCCCAAGCCTCTGCCCCTTCCAGGCAGGCCCCACTTCCCAACACTACACAGTATCCATAGGTGCATGAAGCTAGTGGGGGACACTCCCTATCATTCTGCCCCCGCCCCCAAAGACTCATGTCTACTCCCTTAAGCAAAAGGCATCTAGTCCTTGAGGTACCAAAGTCCCAGTAGTTCCAGTATTGTTAAAAAGTCCAAGTCTAAAGTCTCCTCTGAGATGTAAGGTCTAGCTGTGAGCTCCTGTTAAAGCCGAAGAGTTAAGCACTTCCAGCATACAATGGCACAGGATAAACATTCTCTTTCCAAAGGGAGGAACAGGAGGATAAAAGGAAACTGAACCAAATCAATTCTAAATCTAGCAGGGCAAGGGTTAAATCCTGTAGTCCCCTGTCCAGCAACTTAGGCAAGAAGTGCACTCTGAAGGGCTTGGGTGGCTCCGCCCCTACAGCATCCCTGTTGACTACAACCTCATTTTCTTCCTTTTGGGCTGAGTTTGCTCATCCTCATGGCCCGTAGCTTTCCTTAGCGGATGATCCATGCTCCTGGCTTCTCCAAATTTTCAGCGTCTCCCCTGCTCCTTAGGCTTCTCCTTCACAACTTCGCACATTGCCCTGTATCTAGGGGCACGCTGCCTGGCCTCCAAGGCCTTCCTCTGAAATCTGGGTGGGAGCCTCCGTGAACCCATAATTCTTGTACCCTGTAAACCTGTAAAGCCAGGACAACATGGACATTTCCAAGGTCTGCCACTGGTTTGAGTAGTAGCCTGACCCCCTTGGAGGGAGGCTGGAGAAGTTTTTGGCCCATTTGCCAATACAGTCTTTTGAGGATTTTGGTTGACACTCTAAATCCAAACCACAACAGTCTCTTCTCTCTCCGTGTTATAAAATGTGGAATGTGTGTTAAAATGTGGGACAGATGTAAAATACAGCAATTAGAAAAAAATAAAAAGGAAATGAACATCAGAAATGAAAAGGAAAACTAGTTGAACCTAGTGACACCTGATTATAATCCAGCAATTTGGGAGGCTGAGGCAGGAGGATCACAAGTTTGAGCTCAACCTGGGCACCTCAGTGACTCAGTGTGATGCTATCTCAAAATAATAAAAAGGCCATGGAAGTAGCTCTAGCTCGGCGTGAAGCCCTGATCTCAATTCCCAGTGCCAAAAAGGAAGAAGAAAAATAAGGAAGGAAAGAGAGGGAGAATGGCGAGAGAATCTCAGTGGAAACCTGAGAGGACAGTCATGACGACTGAGCAAAGAAGTTGGTTCTGCTCTTCCTGCCCGAGGACCTCTACCCCTGCCAGCCCAGAGACAGGGGCAAATTGCTCCTCTAGAGCCACTGAGCCAACTTCTGGGAGGGGACAGAGGGCATAAGCATTTCAAAAAGCACCAGGGTCCATGTTTCAAAGCCACTGCCTTGCCAGGCTCTGGGCTTCCCATGGCTGTTCTCCTGCATACTCCACAGGCTCCTTCCGACGGAGGCCAAAGGACTTCCTGCTTCTAGGAGGCGCTTCCAGCAAGCCAAGAGACGCTGATAGGAAACATGGCCGCCTGCCTGGGGCCCTGAGTTCCGGTATATCAGGCCTGCAGCTCCCAGCCCACGTTCCTGGGTATCTTAACAAAGGAGATAGTTGAGGGCAACAGGAGCCCCGCAGTGCCTAACTGTTCCTCGCCTGCCACTCCCAGCCCAGCCTGGCCACCCAAGGCCCCTCTAGAGGGTCAGTTTCCCTGCTACGACTGTGTTTTCACTCGGAGGGACCTGCTAGGAGTTGTGGCAACCTTCCTTGCCAGCTCTCCTGTTTGTCGGCTCCACTAATCACCAGCCTCAATCACTGGTGTGATATTTTATGAATTAATAAAAATGATCACGGGCAGTCCGGAGGGACCCAAGCGAGAAACGAGTGCAGTAGAATTTTAATGAGCACCGTGGGGAATTTCAACCTTTTCTGGCTTTTTATTAGTATTATTATTATTTTTTAAAATTTCCCCTTCTCTTCTCTGCCCCTCCTCCCGACCCCAACCCATACCATCTTTTTCTAGCCCAGCCCCCACCCTCCCTCCAGCAAAATCACAGCTGGAGCTGCTGCTCTCAGAGACACTCCTGCAGAGGAGGCCTCGCCCCTTCGCCTGTCCTCAGGCCCATGCGTCCTGGCCCCCCCCATCCCCCGCACACCTGCTCTCTGTCCTAACTGAGCACACGATCTGCCGATTTGTCATGCTTAGCGGGGACCCCCGCCCTGTCCCCCTCCCCAGTGCCACCAGCCTGGCTTGCCTGGGAAGGCGGATGTAAAGCTTTGCGCCTGTGAGTGTGTGCGCGCGCGTGTGTGTGCATGTGTGCGTGCGTGCGTGTGTGTGTGTGTGTTATGACAGATCTTGTACTCATTATTGAATAATTCATTGTTGCGTTAATGTCTTTAGATACCATCTCTCACTTGCCCCTGCTTCCTCCCTCTCATCTGGCTGGCTGGGGAGAACTTGATTGTGCCTGCTTCTCTGACGACAGCATATACAGATAAAAGATAATTGCTTGGCTTGGCTCCTCCATTGATATGAAAATAAGATTTAAATTATTCACTCCGATTTAAAGGTTAGTTGAAGGTTATTACAGGGGATGAAGGGGGAAAAAAATCACTCTTCATAACGTTGGAGGCTGAGATAAGACAGGTTTGAAAGGGCCTAATTTGCACTGTAGGCAGAAGCGCCTTGTGGTGAGCGCCCTCTGAGGCTCTCCAGAGATTTTAATCTAGAAAAGCCAATTATTTATAGGCAAATTATGGCCGGCTTTTGGTATATATAAAACACCCCGCGTCATAAATAAGGACAAGGCGGTGTCTGGTCCCTGCTCGGTACCCCGTTTTTCTTGATCTTGAAGCTTGGACAGGATTAATGAGGCGCCGCCGCGAGGGAGGCCGGCTGCCCTAGTGGGGGTTCTTTTTAATAGGTGGTGGTGGTGATGGTGACGCAGCAGTGGTGGTAAGGTGGCCTCTGGGGTCTCTGTCCTTGTCCTCCTGTCCCAGTCCCCCACCGCGCATGGTGGGTGTCCCCAGAGGGTATGTGGGCGTGGCATAGGAAGGCATCTCAGGGTTGCTTACTCCCAAGGAGGCACCTCTCTCTCGCTGAGGATCAATAATTAATGGCCTTCCATGTTTCTGGAAGTTGCGTGCTGTTTGAGAAAGTATCCTGTGGCCTTCTCCGCCGCTCCATGCATTAGTCATGGGCAGCCAGTTTTTATCAAAATAAAGAGGTCGGGAAGGGAGGGCTGGGAGCTCCTGGAGGCCGCCCTGCCTCCGGCCCAGGAATTCTCTGCACGGACCCCACAGTGACAGGGCCCCAGGGCTCAAGTTGCATGGAAGCCCCTCTTTCTGCACTGGGGAAACTTTGCCCTCCCGAAGCCTGCAGAGCAGGCACCTGGCAGCCAGCCCTGCCGCTCCCTAGGGTTGGTTGGTGGTCTCAGAGGGCACACGGGTAGGGGAGAGGAAGTCCTGAGACTTCCCTGCAGCCGAGGCATGAGGCATCCCAGGCTGCCTCTCAGGCAGGGCTGCAGGTGAGTGGGCTGTGGTCTCTCCAGATCACCGCAACGCCGCTGAGCTGGCACCTGTCTATAGGATTCCTTTCAGAAAGGAGCCTGGGCCCGGCCAGGCCACCCACGTCTCAGGCCTGCAGTTGGCCTGCAGTTAAGTTCTGAGGTCTCCTGGATCACCTGACACCATCCGTCATGCCTTTGTGGAGAACGAGTGACCCTACAAAAACTCTGCAGACAAAACTAAAGGGCTTCTGAGACCAAGGCAGACAGACAGCGCTAAAGCAAAATGCAGACTGCGGCTTCTTCTCACTGAGATCCAGAGAGGCCAAATGACTTGCCTGAAGTCACGCAGCAGATTAGTGGCAGAGCTTAGAGCCAAAACCACGTCTTCTGATACCCAGTTTGTGATATGTTGGTTATCAAATCACGTCCCCTTCCAGGCCAGGGCAGGAAACAAGTGTTTCTATCAAACGCTTGATTGAGTTTCTGAAAAATAAAATAAAAGGCGAGCGTTGTTTCCTCCTTAGAAACTTGCCCCCACGGAGGTGTGGGAGGGCGCTTAGTTCTTCACCCAAGCGGACTGGGCAGGGGTCATCTGGGCCCCTTCCAGCTTGGAATTCTATGAATACAGGCGTAGTGGGTGCTCCCCAAGGCATATTCTCTAGGGCAGAGACCCTGCCTTAAGTCAGTAGATGAAGAGAAACATTGGCTGAGGAAACATTTACACAGAATGAGACAGCCGCAGGCCCTGCGCAGGACGCAGCTGACGGGATCTCCTCGCTCTGCAGGAAACTCACTAAAATAAATCAGTGACCTTTGAGTGCCAGGTATGGGCTGTGTGTGAAGCTGCAGGTCGGGGTCCAGAGCTTCAGGGAGTCCCAGGTGGGGAGGGACCTGCAGGGGCAGGGCCAGCTGGGAGGGAGGCTGAGTTGGGAGGGTCTACTGAGCAGAGGGCTGGGGAAGCAGTGGGCAATGCCAAGCCAGGTGCATGGGCTCTGTGGTGACTGTCTCTGAGGCTGTGTATCTGAGGAGCCCAAGGCAGGCCAAGCGGGGAGACTTGGGGAGAGCTGTGGTGCTCGGTGGGGAGACAGGGGATGTGTCAACAGCAGTGTCTAAAGGAAGAGCTAGAAGCAAGACAAGGCCAGGGGTGCGAAATGTAAGCAGGAGGAGTGGGAGTGGGGGGAGGCGGGATCGGGGATAGGGATAGGCCTTTCCACAGATGGGATTGTACCAAGGGCCAGAGAAAGGGGGAAGGGAGCCCTAAACCGCACTCAGAAAGCAAGATGGCCGCGGGGGAGGAGACGTGGGACACGGGGAGAAGATCTGTGATGGTCGGGGGAGGAGGATCAGAAGAGAACTGGGCTGGGAGACACTTGTTCCCTGCCCTGGCCTGGAAGGGGACGTGATTTGATAACCAGCTCTTATGCAGTTAAGCCACCGCAGGACCCTGGTGGCCTTCCTGCCTCCTCCAGGGGATGCAGGGACAGAGGGAACCGTGCTGGTCCAGTGGCTTGTCCTGTCCCCTGCACTCAAAAAGTCAGGGGGCGGGAAGATCACAGCCGTTCACTAAGATAAAGGCCGAGGATTGTCTGAACT
This sequence comes from Ctenodactylus gundi, assembly GCA_004027205.1. NCBI lineage: Eukaryota > Metazoa > Chordata > Mammalia > Rodentia > Ctenodactylidae > Ctenodactylus > Ctenodactylus gundi. Next base: position 149,499 of record PVKB01001942.1, read on the forward strand.
GCATTTAGGGGGGCTGGAGGCGCCACACAAGGACCATGTTAGTGTCTTCCAGTCTCAGGACCTGGGAGTCGCCCCACAGGTCTGGGGCAGGGCCCCTCCACAGGCACCAGGATCGATTGTCTGCAGGGCCCTGGGGTTAATGAGGCCCGGGCGAGGGCAGGATGCGACATCTATCTGATTGGTGGGTATTAAAACCTTCCTTGTCATTCTCGCAGGCTGACTCCCTAATGGGATCCGGGGCGCGCCTGGATTTAAGTCCTCATTACCCGTTTCCACCCACAGGTAACAGGTCTCGCTCATTCACCACGGGCAATTTCCTGCCCCATTACCTGTGGAAAGCAGAGAGCAGCCGGCTGGTAGGGGAGCAAAGAAACTCGTTGTTCCTCCTCTTAAAATCGCAGCCCAGGCGCCCTTCCTGCAAGACCGGGGCCTTCGTGGCTCCAGTGCCAGGCCAGAGTGTAGCCTGGAGAAGCCAGAATAAGGCAGCACCCAGCAGGTAGAGGCCAGCCTGCAGTTCAGCCCTCAACATCACCAGACAGGCCACGCTGAGGGTGGGCACCCTCCACCCCCTGCTTGGGTGGTGGGGATTAAATCCAGGGCCTTTGTGCCAAGCTTCGCCCACAGTCCTTTTAAATGCTTATTTCTTAATTTCATACAGCATCTTGCTAGATTGCCCAGGGGGGGCTTGAACTTTCTGTCCTTCTGCTGCGGCCTCTCAGAGTCCTGGCATTCGAGGTGAGCTCCGCTGTGCCGGCCCCTCTTTTCTTAATCATAGCCCTTCCCATGGGAGCAGAGTGTGACGTGCTTTGCAGGATAACCTCTCAGCTGCCACCTCCCTGGCCTCTGGGTGCAGTGACCGCACAGTGTCCGCTGCTCCCAGCAGGGGGCTCACGGTGGCTTCTGATCTCACGCTGCCTCCTCCTGTGCCCACCTCTCCACACGCTTTCTTTCCTCCGAGACCAGGTGAAGGAGGGCAGAGATCACCTCGGTATTTGTCACCTACTGCTGTGTAACAAGTGTCCCAAGTCACTGCAGCGAAAAACCGTGACAAATACTTATTACCTCTTTTGGCTTGTGAGGGCCAGGAAAAAGAGGAAGGAGCTTCAGTTCTTTGTAGACCTGGCCTCAGAAGTCACTCCAGCTCACAGAGATCCCTGTGACAGTAGGCTGCAGAAGGGTGTCATCTCCAGCAGGCACTGGGGACAAACCTGGAAGCTGACTGCCTCAGCCACCTAATAATTCCACACCCTTCGCAGGATACAGGACCTATCGCTTACGGATGTGCCCAGGAAATGACGGGGAACTCACTGAGCCCTTCAGTTGTTGATTCAATCCATAAAAAGCCCAGGAACGAGTTTTATTTTCCCGAGGAAGAGGCAGGCTGAGAAGGAGACTGTCCAAGCCCCAGCCTCACAGAGGCTGCTGAGCGGGATTAGAACTCAGGGCTGTGTCTTCAAAGTTCATTTCTCTTTGTGCTGCTAAGCTACTTATCTGAGACGACGGTTGATGTTTCCCTATTATTGATTCTGAGATACAGGCATTACAGGGGTGTGATCGTGTACCTGCTTTATTAATTAATTAGTTTATTTAGTTGTTTATTTTTGTGCTACTGGGGAGCAAGCCCAGGGCCTTCACACTGAGCTATGGCCCCAGTGCATATTAATTTCTGACACCCAGTCTTGCTAAGTCACCTATTGCCTGAGCAGGGCTCGAACTTACAACCACCCTGCCTCACCCTCTCAGAGTGGTGGGATTACAGGGTGGCGCCAACACCTGGCTCGTGCACACGTCTTAGAGGTGATGAAACCAAGCACCCAGAGTGACTTCATGGCGCCTTGGGGCATGGGGGGAACCCAAACTCAGCTCCCCTGTATTCCAGGTGAGGCTCCACCCACCGAGTGCACTGCCTGTCAACACAGACTTCACTTTCTCAGAATCTGTCGTCTTCCAGAAGAGGACACGGAGGTCTGAGGTCACACGTGGAGCAATTGGGAACCTGACAAATGATGCTGTTTCTTTCTTGGGTCAGGACTCATGAGATAGGAAAGAATTAGAAAACTAAAGAGCAAAATATTCCTAAGATCGCCGCAGGGAGTCTGGCCTGCTGTGGGCTAAAGGTCGGGGGAGCAGGACCAGCTGACATCCCAGCGGCATCTGCAGCATGCTGAGTGACTTCCACACCCAGGATCTGGGGGGAGGATCGCAGGGTGGTCACCGCCTGGGTGTGACCCCAGTTCCAGTATGGCCTTAGAAGTGACTCACGCCCTCAGAGGTGAAGAAGGGCCAGGAACAGAGGGTGACTTCCCAGCATTCACAGGCTAGAAGTCTCTGCAGGCTTGGGGTCTGTCTTTCCAGTTCTCCTGGCTAGACTCGGGGGCATGGGGCTAGACTGGGGGCACTAGAGCCGGAGAATACTGCAGTGGGGAGGCATGGGGGGGGAGGGGAGGCGGAGAGACAGGGCTGGCACGAGCAGAGCGAGAAGGCTGCATGTCTCCGGGGCAATAGGGCTGGCATGGGGACCTGAGCTAGGCTGCTGACCCACTACAGTGACAGCTAGCAGGACCTTTCTCTTTTTCCATGGTAGTCACCCAGGTCTTTGAACCCCCAGACTTAAATACTACAAAGCCCTGTGGCCCATAAGGATTCACTGCTAACAGCCTGGGACCTGTTCCTTCCAGTATTCTTCACCAAAGCGCCACACACCTCTGCTTGCCACCCCCGTGTTCCCTGTTTCTTGTCCAATTTTACTCTGTCATGCATATCTGGCATTCTTTCCAATGTTGCTAATTTGTCCCACTGCCCGGTCTGGAATGCCCGCTCTGAGAGGGCAGGCTGTTGTTTTGGTATTTGCTGGCACATGGACCAGCTCTCGGACACCCCCAGTGCTCACTGGCTAAACCTCCTCCTCACTCAGTGGCAGATGATGCCCTAATGCCAGTTCCGAGGGAGGGAGACTGGGGCTGGGGAGATCACAGAGCGCCCCAGGCTTGGTCACTGAAAGATGAACACTCTGGGGCACCGCCCACCTTTTCACCAAGTTGCCTGCTGGAATTGCCCCTGGGTGACGTCATGAGGGAGGTCTTTCTCCCCTGGCTCATAGCAGGGTGGGGTGGGGCATAGCCACTTCTCCCAGGACCTCTTCATTCTTGCCTCTCCATCCCAGATATAAGATTATGGCTAATGTCACCCTTGCTCTAGGGAGCCGGTAGTCAGTCCCAGAGCACCAGAGCTGGAGGGACCTTGGGCTCTTATAGTCCATTCTTCCATTTCATGGTTGTGTAAATTGAGGCCAGAGAGGGGAGGAGGCCCAGCTACATCCTTCCAAAATAACAGCATTTTGGAGGCCTGGGAACTCCTTTAGACGTCCCTTTCTTTACTCTTCCTCCCAGTACTCAGTTATTAATAAGCCTGAGTCGTTTTTCCTTCGGTGCTTTGTGTCCTACTGGTCCCCACTCCCCTGCCACATGAACAGAGTCCACCTGGAGACCCACATCTCCAAGTCCGACCCCGGGTTGGTTCTAACTCACTGGTTGAGCTTGGAAAACTCCATTTCCTCTTCCGTGCAGGAAGAGGGGTTTGCACAAGCGCCTTTGCAAGGCCCACGGCTCTCACTGCACATCTGAGATCCTGGGTTTGTCCCTGCAGGCTGGGACCCCTGTCCTTTGCCCTTGGCCTGGGGGCAAGGAGCTGGAGCTTTAGATAGCTCTCCCATTGCTGGGACAGGCTACCCAGCACCCACAAAGTCAAGGGGGAGAGGTTTATTTTGGCTCGTGGTTTTAGAGGATACAGTCTGTAGTTGGCTGACTCCCAAGTCAGAAATGACATGCTGGGCGGGCATGATGGCAGAAAGAGCTGCTTACCCTGTGGCAGCTGGTAAGCAATGAGAGACAGGAGAAACCAGGAACAAGAACATGCCATTCTAGGTGATGGTCCCAGGGACCCCCTTCAACTAGACATCACCTCTGAATAGCACATTCAGCTCCTGAACAACAGATCACTGACCCCCCCCCCCCCCCCCCCCCCCCCCCCCCACACACACACACACAAATCCAATCACCATTCAAAAGCCTCAGCTCAATACATGAGACTTTTGGGACCATTTTTGATCTAAACCATAACAGCTAGTCAAAAGCAGTTCTGCCTGACCTTGGGGGCCAGTATTTACCTTGCCAGGAAGACACCCCATTAACCAGAGATAGAAGGGCCCCCCTGAGGGGACAGGGCTGAGATCGCAAACCCTCAACCTCATGGCTCTGCCTGGTCTCCAGGACCTGGCTGATCCTTTCTGAAAAAGTTTGGAGGGGTTGGAATTGCCTCAGCAGCCGAGGACTCATTAACAGCAGTGTAGCTCAGAAGACGCAACCTCTCACAGCCGTGCTCAGTGCCTGCTGTGTTCCAGCTCTCGGTCCTCCTCCTCTTCCCAGCACACCTCCATCTTCCTTTTCCAGAAGAAGCAACTGCAGCCCAAGGAGAGCAAGGAGCGTGCCCCTCTTGGAGGCAAGGCTAGTCTAGCTCCAAAGCCAAGCAGGAGCTCTCCCCGAATGCCACCTCAGGGAGCCGACAGCACTTGTCCATCCATCGCCTAGGGAGGAAACACCCTCAGCTTTTACTTTGGGGTTCCTCGGACCAGAACTCGGGGAGAACAAATGGATGTAGTGGGCTGGCGAATTCTGCAGAAGGGGGGGCATGCAAACGACTGCTCACGTGCATGCATGTACCCATGTACACTCCAGCATCCATGCACACGCACACACATGCACACACACAGAGGCCCGCATGCCGGCCCCTCCCACTGGCGCATGCACGCACATAAATATGCACGTGGGGACCAGAACTCACCCTTGCTGATGCCCGCATGTACCACCGGGCCACACGCGTGCTCTCTGCCTCTCGCACACGTGCTCAGCTCTAGGGCTGTCCTCACGAGGGTCTCTCCAGCTGTCCCCTCTGGGGGCAAGCCCCACCTCTGTCCCTGGCTCTCCCCGCACTTAGCGTGCTCTCTCTCTCTCTCTCTCTCTCTCTCTCTCTCTCTCTCTCTGGGAACAAAGGCGAGCAGCATGGCGGGAAGGGAGGCCGAGGCAGGCGGTGCCATCCCCGCTAGGCATCCTGGCCCCTCCCTCCCAAGCGTGGCTCCGGCCTCCGCTCTGCCCAGCAGTGCCCTGGTTGGAAACAGCGTGGCTCGGCCGTTGTGGATTACAGCAAGACGCTGTGTGGCGGAGAGCAGCTCGGAGCCAACGGGTATATTAAGCAATCATTTCTATAGCAGATGACATAACTCCCCCGGCATCGGTTTGTCCTAATGGGCTTGGTATTACTCATGTGCTAATTGATTGCGCACGCAGGGAAGAAAAACTAAATTCACTTGTGAGGCGATTTTATGGTGGAGCTCATAACAGAGGTAATTTGCTGAAAATGTTCCGTCCCGCTTGGGCTGTGTGAGGCAGCTGGCTGGGCCCGATCCCGCGCTGGCCCAGCGGCGTGGGCGCTCGGAGGCGGCTCCCCGGCCTCCCAGGCTCCCGCACCCTGGGGAGCGCTGACAATTAGTGCCTTATGCACAACTTTCTCGCCTCAGGGGCGGCTTTCAAAATATCTCAGCTTCTCCTGGTAAAAATCCGCCTCTGTCTAAGGGCAAAACAGTTATTTTCGGATCAGCCATCTAGTGTTACAAAGCTCTTGTTCAGAAAGGAAGAGGAGGAGGGCGGGGCTTTCTTTTTCAGAGAAGGAATATTTTGCCTGGAAGAGGGAGCGGAGGAGGCTGGCAGGGGCTGGCGCGCCTCCCTCCCCCCACGGCCTCCCCTCCCTCCTCCCGCCTTGCCTTCCGCTTCCCCTTGCTCTTCCCTCCCTCCTCTCCAGCCCACCTCCCTCCCTCTTTTCCTCCTCTTTTTCCCTTTCTCCCTTCCTTGCTTCCTCCTCCTCCTCTCTCTCTCTCCTCCCTGATGCAGTCTGCCTTACCAGTAAGTGGGGGGTCTTTGTCCCTTGGCCTGGGCCCACTTCTGGTGCCCTGCCGGAGGGGCAGACCTGGTTATTCTAGTCTTGCCCTCAAGGGATTCTGGGTGCCGGGACTGTCATTCCAGGTGTGTGCCGCTGAATGCTCTCTGCAGGCTCTGGCGGCTGCCATGATAAGCCTGGCTTCTGTGCCCAAGGGGTCTCCAAAGCTGGGGGACTCCATCCTACGGCACGAGTAGGCTGCCCCGGGCCATCCTGGGGCCTAACACGGGAAGCAGGAAGCCAGAGACCCTCTGGATGCCTGTCTCAGGGAAAGGGGGGCTGCCATGGCTTCTGAGAGGTGCAGCCTGGGGTGGGCAAGGACGAGGAGAGGTGCCTGGAGCCATGGGGTGAGGGCCAGGGAGCTGGCTGGCTTCCTGGGAGCAGCGGTTGCACTTCCAGCACATGTAGCCTGCCTTTGGGGACATGTAGGTACCGGCCTGGTGGCTCTGCTGGGAGCTGCAGGGCAAAGATGACAGGGGAACACGACCCATCCCAGGATTTTAGGGGGGCTGCGTGGAAGGGCCCTGATGGTATCTGTGCCCAGATGTCCCCATCCCTAATTATCCTGTGATAATGAATAGCTCTAGAGCATTCGCTTGAGAGGAGGAGAGGAGTGAGGGAAAGGGGTCTGGTTGCTTCACCTGGCTGGCGGGGGAGGGGGTGTTCTAGGAGAGCAGAGGAGGCACCTCCTGCAGAGGGACCCTGAGACCTCTGAGGGGCCCCATCCCCAAAGGGATGCTCTGTGTGTCCTCAGGACGGACACTTTCCTGGGCCTATGAAGAAGCCCCTCTGTGTGAGCTGTGAATACCCCTGGAAGGGCATAGCTGTTTCATCCATGACAAAGCTAGGGGGTTTCCTTGGTCACCACTGAGGGACAACTGGGGAAGGGTGTGGGGAAGACTTCAGGGACAGGAACGACAACATGAACTTGGGGGCAAAGCAGAGCTGAGTCCTCACGCAGCCTGGCCATCTTCCTGTGCTGTGACCTTGGCCCTGAGTCCTACCCGGGGAAATAAAGTCACAATAGCTACTTATGCAGGGAGGGACTAGGAAGGTTAGTCCAGGCTTAGCCCAGGGCCTCGCTGTAGAAACCACTCCCTATCCCAAGGTTGTTGTAACTTGGGGACCAGTAGGACTCAGGGATGTCTGGAGGCCTAAGAAACCAGACTGACTTTCCAGGTGGCCACACTACGCCAGCCAGCTTCAAGACACATGCCCTTCATGCTGACCTGCAGTGAATGGATTCCTCCCTGTGGTGAGGTGCCTGGAGGCCAGCTTGCGGTGTCCCTATGGTCAGCTCCCAGGGGATGAGGGAAGGGACAGACAGGGTGGGGCTCGGGGCCGGGTGGAGCTTCAGAGAAGGAGGAAAGGTTAAAGGCAAAGATAATTTGGGCGAAAGAAGAGAGAGGACTCAGGTGAGGACTTCAGTGTTGTCTTTCAAGGCTTTGAAGGATCTGTGCAGCTGGGAGGGCACGACAGGAAGTGAGCGGCTGGGGGACAGGACCCAACTAGGGGTGGCATACCTCCTTTCTACCTGAGCTTCCTGGCAGGGGAGCAAGTCTATGGGGGCTGGAATTTTCTGGTTTTGCCGCAATATACCCAATACATAGAAGAAGCTCTGGGTTCAAAGCAAGGGCTGAGTAAATAGTTCTTGAGTATGTTGGTGTGAGCTTGGAAGTGATGAGACCTTGCCTTTCATAGGTGTAAGCCCACGCATGCTGTCAGCCCTATGCCTACAGGACACTGTATCCCTGGCCTAGAAAGTGAGGTACCTGGGTGCTCAGTGTTAGCCCACGTGGACAGATAGGTTCAACGTCCTGCATCCTGGCCTGGCCACAGAGTTGGGGGGGGGGGGTTTCCCTCCTCTCCTCCCTCTGCAGGCTAGAGAGCTAAGAGCCATATCCGTTCTCTTCTTGGTCTCCCACCTTCCCCAGGAAGAGGATGGCCACTTACACCTCTTCCCCAGCATGCCCTGTGGCTGGGGAGTGCCTTTCTCTAGCCTATAGCTCCTTCCCCCTGCTGGGGGACATGACTTGAGGGTCAGGGACCTCAGTCCAGGGCCCACAGGCAGGTGGACAGGTTGTTCAGCAGTGCCCACAGAAGGACACAGTGTCAACAGGCATTTGTTTCAAAGAACACGTTTGCATCCTGCTCCAGGGGCTCTCGTGGGCCTTGGCTCCAGGTCGGGGCTGCTTCCACTGTGGGCTGCTCAGAAGGACGATGACTGTGTGTCAGAAGTTTAACCAGAGCCTAGAATGTCAAGGAAGCTTAGGGAAGGCTGGTCAAGTGATCCTGGTGGCTGTCACTTGACCCTAGAGGAGATCAAAAGCTTTGGCCCCAGAAGTGTCCTCATTTTTATTCAGCCGCCAGAGTGTGAGACATTTACAGGGACCCCGTGACCCTGGGGCTGGACACCCAAGGGCCTAGGAGCATGGGGTCTGATGTGCAATCCTTAACCGGCCACGTGGCACTGGGCAGTCTCCGTCCTTCTGTGACCCTGTGGTTTTGAGGAGATGCCTGCCCTGTGAAGTCTGTCCCTGGACTCTCACCCTCTTCTAGGTCTTGTCTGGTAGGAAAAATGAAAATGCCAGCTATCTGCCCTGATGGGTGGGACACTGGGCTCATCTCCAAGACTGGTTTCCCTAGAAGAAGGCAGCATGGCTACGTGCTGGGTGAATGGCAGACCTTGGAAAGGAGGCAGCTGTTGGCCCTGAGCATGGCTGGCAGAGGCCTCGGGGAGCCCCATGGGCCCCACCTGTGGGGATGGAGGGGAGCCAGCGAGGCAATCCCAGGGCAGGCTGGGACTCGGAGGCTCGGGTAGCACCCAGTGGGGCTGGAACCCTGCCCAGGAGTGGGTGCTGCTGCTTGGACTGATTCCTTCCTGGCCCCCTGAGAACCTCACAGGTGGCTTTTTCTCACTCTGTCTGCCAACTTCAGCCTCTGGGTGGAGTTCTCCATCGCCCCTGGTGGGCTCAGCAGCCAGCCTCTCCTGCCTCCTCCAGGAAGGCACTGCTTTTTCCGTTTCCTTGTAGAGCTGGACTCTGTTCTGCCGCTGCTAAATGCCTCGGCCAGAAAATCCATGGAACTTTGGCTCGGGTCGCCTCTGTACCCACAGTGTGCTTCGTACACAGCAGGCACTTAACACGGTAAGTGACCCACGGTCGAGTACAGGCCATATGAGATTTCTGTAAGTGGAGCGTGAGCCAAACCTGTGGTGTCTCTGGAGTGGCTTGAATTTGGAAGGTTTCCTGGGCATCTCTACAGGGCATGGGCAGGCAAGGTCTCATTACTGGAGTCCTGAGAGGCAGTCAGGGTGTCTCCGGGGTCATTTACAAGAGAGAAGGCTGGGGGCTATCAGGCTAAGAACTATTCCAGGACTCCCTCACCCTACCAAAACTGGGGTGAGAACCCAGGCCTTTGACCTTGTGCCAGAGAGCAGGTTGCCAAGCCTGGGATAGGGACAGCTCAGTGTCTCTGGAATCAGGGTCATTATACAAAGGCATCTTGTTTTGGGGGGCTTATATTGCTGCTTAATAAAAATAAAGAGAGAAAAGAAAAGAATCTACAATTTACTACCCAGAGATTTCCCATGGTATTATTATTTTTAAGCAATCCATTCATTTCAGAATGAGTTAAGGTATCAGTCTAGCAATACTCTCCTAATTCAGTTGGGCATTTTTTTTGCGGGTGGGGGGCATATATAAATGAATCTGCAAGGGGTAGCTACTAAAGCTTTATTTATCCTTAAATGTGTCAATACCAAAACATATTTCTAATGTTTAATAATTATAATAATAAGAGTAGTAGCAGCATATACCATACATATCTGGTGCTAGTCACTGTTAATTATCAGAGCCACCCTAAGAAGTAAGATCCACATTGTCTTCCTTTGACAATAAGGAAACTGAGGCACAGAGAGGTGAAATCACCTTCACAAAGTCACATAACTAGTGTGCTCATTTGCCAGGGCTTCACTATTAAGGTTCTAAGGACTGATGGCTTAACAAGAGGATTTATTTCCCTACTGCAGTGCAGACTGGAAGTCTGAGATCAAGGTGCCGGCGGGGGTGGTTTCTTCGGAGACCTCTCTCTTTGGCTGCTTTCTCTCTGTGTCTTCCATGCCTTTCCCTCTGTGCGGGTCAGTGTCTTCGTCTCCTCTTCTTATAAGGACACCAGTCATTACTGGAAGTTTTAGTTGGTTTTTCGTTGCTGGGGCACAATAGCCAAGGCCCATAACTTAAGGGAGGAAAGGTGTATTTTAGCTCATAGTTTCAAGAGGTCTCAGTCCATTCATGCAAGTGGTGGAAGGGCTTGGCAGGGACCTAGCAAGAGAAAAGCTGCTCACGGCATTGTGGCTTGATGAGACAGGAAGCAGAATGAATGAGGCAGGGCGCAACTTGCATATATCCTTCCGGGTCAACCTTCTGTGATCCATCCATCCCTTCCGGGTCAAGCCCCAGTGATCTGCTCCTTCTGGTCAAGCCCGTACGATCCACCCCTTCCAACAAGGTCACACCTCCTTCCAGCCCAGGAAATAAATGGATTGACTCCCATGGTTCAATCACGTGCCAAACACTTTTGGGGGATATTCAAGATCTAAACCATAACATTGGTTTATGACTCATCCTCTGACCTCACTTTTATCCTAACTACCTCTTTAAAGGTTTCAGCTCCTGTTTCATGAGATGTATTGGGAGTTGTGAGTTTAACATATGAGGTGTGATGGAAACCTATGGTGAATATTTAGATTTTTAAAAATGATTGCAATAAAAGACTCTATTGCCATGAAATTCCTTCAAATACTCCTGTTTAATTAGAAAAGACTTATCCTGTCTTGCTACTTTCTGGGGCAGTTCTGAAAGTCCTCCTTCATGGGTGTCTTTTAGTTTGGCTGTTATGGCTACTTTGGCACCCCAAATCGATTCAAAAATGTTTATTTCTCATGGTTAGATTGACTTTGAGGAAGAGCTGGCAGTCTCATGTTGCCAGGCCCAGTAGATGAGGATCTGCCATAGTGTTCTGACAAGCCTGCCTTTCTGTGCGATGGCACTTATCAGCAAACTTTACTGATTTTTTTTTAGATCACACCTGATAAAACCATTCATATGAGTTTGGGAGAGCCATAATCCCATTCCACAGATAAAAAGGGGCATAACTAGGAATTCACACCCAAACACCAGTCCCAGAGCCACATTCTAGGCTAGTATGCAGAGAAACTGGCACACTCAGAATCAAAAAAGAGGGAGTAGGCCAGTGACAGTGTCCTTGTCTCAGGCAAAAGACCTGTCCAAGGGGACACTCTTGGCTGAGACTCTAGAACAGCAGACCCCTAATCTAACTCCCACTCTGGCCTAGGCATCTGATGAGACCAGCCATGAAAAACAGCCAGGCTGGGAATCCTCAGGGAATAGGGGAGGGTGGGCACAAGCAGCTGCCTGATGGAACGTGGGTAAAAGGAGATGGGGAACTGACTAGGGGGCAGAGTGAATTGTGGATATGGGTACAAGCACAGCACAGGAAAGGCGATCAAGATGTCTGAGGCCTTGGCAGCCAGAGCCGGCCATAATCCTGATTATTTTCTTAATGAGTGACATATAGTTCACATCTTGCACTACTAACCATTGAAAGAGGACAGCTCAGCGTGTGTATTCATTTTAGGGGGAATGAAGTCAGGACCCCCAGAACCATAAAGCTCTTTGCTGGCTCCAGAAATCCCATCTCTAAAACATTTGCAGCACCCCCAAAAGAAACCGCATATGTAGTAGCTATCCCTCTCCACTTCACCCTAACTCACACTACCCTCCACTCCAGCCCTAAGGAACCACAGAGCCACTTCCTGTCTCTATGAATGTGTTTCTTCTGGACATTTGACACAGAATCACACAACATCACTCTTTTGTGCTTGGCCTTTTCTGTTGTGTGTTCTCGAACTTCACATGCACTGCAGCTGATGGGTACTCTGTTCCTTTTCATTGCTGAGTAGTATACCACTGTGTGGATCCACAGCTGTGTCACCTTTTACATATAACTGTTCACTCAGTGGGCACTTACATTCTTTCCTCCTTTTTGGTACCTGTGATTCACGTTGCCTGGGACACTCTTGCACTAGCTTGTGTGTGGGGGTTGGTTTTTGGCTTTCTTGGGTATGTGCACCTAAGAGTGGGATTACTGGGTCACATGGTAGCTCTGTGCTTAATGTATGGGGGAACAGCTTGACTGTTTTCCAAAAGGGCCGGGTTATCTTGATCAGATTTGCCGACAGTCCTCCTGACGGGTGAGATGGGTATTGAGGGCTGATGGATGGGAGACATGAGTTTGTTCGAGTATGAGGTCAGGATTTTCCCCGGTAAACCCTGCAAGTGAAATACCTGGACAGGTAGAGTCATGCAAATGAAATGCCTGCCAGTTAATTAATGGAGGAAAGAGAAAAGTCCAACACTGGGGAGGCTGACTTAAGGGTTTCGCAGTCCCAGCGCTCCTAGCACGCCTCCCCCACAGAATCCACTTAACCTTGTCTACCGCCCGAAATCCGGGCTTGGAGCTGGCCCTGAGCAGATATGAGAATATTCTATGTTTGTGCTTTTAGGGGGAATCGAGTCAGGATCCCCAGAACCATGAAGCTTTCTGCTGAAACCATAAAGCTTTCTCCAGAAACCCCTATCTCTAGAATCCTGGCCTTTTGAGCCATAATTAGAAACCAGACTTAAAACACATTCTGCCCGGGAGCAGAAGCCGTCTACTCTAAGCAGCAGAGGGAAAAAGAGAAGGTTGGGGGTTGGGTGGGAGTGGAGGCAGGAGGGGGTAAGAACACGAGCACGTGGTGGGAAGGAGAGCCACTATGACCTCATGCTAGGGCACCCTCAAGTGGGTAGGACGCTAAGGAAAAAAGGCAGTGGGCACATACCTGTAATCCTAGCACTCGGAAGGGGTGAGGCAGGAGGATGGCAGGGTCAAGTCTATCTGGGCCACTTAGGGGGACCTTGTTTCAGAATCAATAAATACATACATAAAAACAGGGCTGAGATTATAGCTTAGTGAGAAGGTCCTTGGTTCACCCTCTAGTACCATAAAATAAAGAAACCATAAGTAAATAAATAAATATAAACAAATAAATAAACAAGAAAGCCCTACAGAGCAACTGACACTCTCTGACCTTAGACACACGGCCTGTTCTCAGTCAAGGTCACTTGCGCCACCTAGAGACCTATCTCCTTGGCTTCTTCTCAGTCCCCATAGGTTCTCACTTTTGAAAAATAGCTCTGAGGCCTAGACCAATCACCTTCTGCTCTATAAAAGATAGACCAAAAACCGAACAAGCCAATTAACTCATAAACAAAATATCCCCGGGGCTGGAGACACAGCTAGTCGATTAGAGCACCTGTCTAGCAAGCACAGGCCTCGGGTTCAATTCCCCAGCACCACATAAGCCAGGTGTGGTAGTGCACACCTGTAATCCCAGCACTCAGGAGGCTGGAGCAGAAGGATTTCTTGAGGCCGGCCTGGGCTACATAGTGAATTCAGGACCAGCCTGGACTATAGAACAAGACCCTGTCTCAAAAATAAGTAAATAAGTCCAGTAGAAAAGTGAGCAATTCCCGCTTCTCCCCTTGAGGACACCTCCACCCCCACCCCAGAACCTCCCACTAGATGGTCAAATGAGGTAATTTCAGAGCCCAACTTGATTTCAGGCAGATCAGATGGCAAAGTCCAGTTCTGGCCCCAACAAGTGCGTTTGCGGAAGTGAATTTCCCACTCTGAGCCTCCAGCCCTTGGCAGCGGAGATACCACTGTCTGTCCACGGCTTGCTGGAGGATTCTGTGCAATGGTCCGTGGTCAGTGGCAGCCAGCCACAGGAGCCTCCCTCCCTCCTGCTCTCTCTTCCTTCCTTCCCTTCTGTGCAGTCCCCTCCTTTCTCTCTTCCCTTTGCTTCTCTGACCCATCTGTCTCTCCATCTTGGCTGCTGAGATGTGCTGTATCAGTGACTGTTATCACTGGTGAAACTGTGGGTCCTTCTCCTGTGTAACCCACCCACGTTCATGTTTCCATCCATGCAAAAGCCAGTGCCCCCACCTCCCTGGCTCCTGAGTGGGGCAGTACCACCGGCATCTTGTTGGGGACCCTGCTCTGTCCTTACCTTCCATGGGTGCCTGCCAGCAGGTAGACAAACACACATCCCTTCTCCCTTTGGCTTCTCTAATGAATATTGAAGAAGCCCTCAGACCCCAGCGCTCTCCCTCCCGGCTTCTAGCCCCAATGGATTTGATCCTAGATGGCATAATTTTTCACTTAAATGTGAATGTATTTGTGAATTGATATCGCTCTGGCAATATAATATAGGGCTACCCCATCCTGGCTGCTATTTGGATGGTGACTTAAATGGATGAGGCCATCAATAATTATTTTATTGAACAGGCACATAAAAAATGGTGCTGCACTGAAGTAATTTCCTCGACAAAGCCAGCTCGTGCGCAGCGGGCCAGCTGTGTGCCTTGTTGTGCTGAGCCTGCCGGGAAGGCTGCAGGGACTCTTTCTCATCTGCATGTCTCCTGCTTTGGGGTCCCCACCCATGGAATGCGGTAGTGGAACAGAGTGGCCACAGCTGACTTGCAGGTGGTGACAGGGTACAGACCCCTGCTGCAGGACCCCGGGCTCCCCTAAGTATCCGTGCAATATCTCACGTGCCACTCAGGGCAAAATGAATAAGCAGGCCCCACCTCCTAATAGAATGTGAAATTCACAGATAATCTGCAACACACAAACATGAAGCTTTCGGGGGACGTTCCAGATTCAAACCCTAACCTCAGGCCTCCTGGTTCCTAGGGTCCAGGTGTCCAGAGGCACTTCCTGAGCTCCTTAGTTGCAGCTCTGTTCTCTCAGTGATTTTAGGGGACATTGGTGTGCCTCTCCAGGAGCCCAGGACCACCACCCCCCCCCCCCAACACACACACACCCTCTTGCAGGGGAGAATCCCTAGAGAAAGGCTGTTGGAGGAAAGATGCGGACCAGGCCTCCACTAGCTGCTCTGCCCCAAGGCATGCTGGGAGCACACTGTGACCTCTGATGTCGGGGGCGTGCCTACAAGAGGGTATGTGGCCGGCTAAGGACTCTTCTGGAATTCAACGAGTGGAAGAATCTGAAAGGGCTAAAAGCCAACATCTCTGGACTGGATTCTACCAGGCATGCTTGGCCAGAGGAGACCAGTATCTTTGGGAAGGGCTGGCGGTAGGGGTCCTGTCTTGGGCTGGGGATTTGGCACAATGTGAGTGATAGTTGTGGGTTCCACAAGAATCCAGGGTCCCAGCACTCCATTAGGTATCTTTATGCAAATGGGAGAAAGTGTCCCTCTGGTCGTTGCAGCTGGCTCCAGGGCACACACCTTCTGTGAGCAGCGCCAGGCTGGGTCGCAGCCCATGATGGGTCGCTGCACTCTTGCGCAGACACAGCCAGGTAGGTGCGCTCCTTGGGGCTCCTCTGGTGGCCAGCCGGGGCATTTTCCCTGTGACCTCCTGTTGCTCAAAGCATGACTTTCACTCTGCAAACAGCAGGTGAGTCTCACAGCCACGGGCAGCCCACGTCTTCTCTCTCAATCTCTGTCGCTGTGTGCAGATGTCCACCTCAGAGCCTCTTTCTCCATTCCTCCTCTTCTTTCTTTCTCTGTGTCTCTCACAGCTCCCCCGTCCTCCTTCTTTACTTCAACTTCCTGTCCGGCTCTCCTCTGTGGTCCCCACTGGGGACCCGAGGGACAGAGCGGGGCGGCTGGTCAGGGCCCTCACAGCGGTGGTGACCACATCTCTGTCCCCAGCCTCTGCTGCCCAGGCCCCCTGCTGGTCCCTGGGAGAGGGGCAGGACTCTCCTAGTGCTTTTCCTGTGTTCCTTGGTGTAATCTTCACAACAGCCCATGAGATAGGCCCTCTTATTGTCCCCAGTTTTTAGATGAAGGAACTAAAAAGTAGAAGGCAGTGAGCCGGGTGTGGTGGCGCACACCTATAATTCCAGTGCTTAAGGCAGCTGAGGCAGGAGGATTGCAAGTTCAAGTCCTAATTGGGAAAATGTATGGGACTCTGTCCCAGTATAGAAAATAAAAGGGCTGGGAACATATCTCAGTGGTACAGACCCCTGGGTTTGATGCCTGGTCCATGGTCACACAGAAGGCTCAGGGCTAAACACAGACCTGAACCAACACAACCTAGCTCTGAAATAGGCTCCCTTATCTCTCCACTTCTCAACCCCCTGCATCCTAATTCTCTGAACCAGCAGGAAGATAGGGGCAAAGTCCTCCTTCCCCTATCCCAAAAGGGACCTCGTCCCCATAAGCTGACTCCCTGGCATAGAAGGCCCGCATCTTACCCTCCGCTTACCCAGAGGCTTCTGTGGACACTCATGAACACAGGACCAAGAATCCAGCCTCCATAGGCTCTGAATTTGTCAGACGGTCTCTGACAGAGGAAATCCGAGGGGTGAAAAACCAGGCTGTCTAGGGCAGCATCAGAGTCTCGAGGAGGGCTGTCACACAGGTGGGGGGACCTCCCCAGGGGCCCGGCAGCATGGATTACAGCAGCAGAACTGGGAAAACCACACTGGTTCCTGGTGCTGCTGGTCTGCAGGCCACACTGCTGCCTCAAAAAAAGGGAAGCTGTTGGGCCTTCGCAGGAGGCCATGGGCAGATGAGGAGGGTCCCCGCACAGGGCCTGGCAGGGCCGGCGGCCTTTCCTGCCGCAGTGGGCGCTCTGGGCGCCTGTGCCCAGCCATGATGAATAGCTCTCATTTAAGTAGCATGGAAAGCACCTCTGTTCAGTTCTACCAGGCTTTTATTAACTGTTTTACTGTCAGAGTTTCAGAATCAATCACACAGTGTTGCCCTCTGGAGACGACTGGCGGGGGTTTGAGGCTGAGGCTCCAGGTACCCATTGGTCCAGGCTGGGCCCAGGCTTGCAGCAGGCCTGCGGGGGTGGCCGCGTCCTCCCACCAGCCTCCTGAACGGCAGGCTTTGTCCCCTCTCTCTGAACCAGAGCCTCAGACGGGCCTGAACCGCTCTCCCCGGACCAGATCTAACTGCACACGGTGGGTGTCGATTCTCCAGCCAAACCCGAATCTGGACGTCTCTCCTGAGCCACTTACCAAACCACCGTGCAAAACAAAACACACCAGGAGAAGAAAGGGCCCTTAGCAAGCCAGAGCGAAGCGGAAGAGAGACTCTAATTTCCAAAACCCTGAAACCCAAACAAACCAGAGACATCAAAGCCATCAGGCCTGATGTGAGTCAATATTTCAATTGGTCAGGCTCCCTGGCTCGGCCTCAAGCAGGCCCAGGTGCACAGCGCCGGCTCCCGGGCTCCGGGGAGACACGGGTCCCTGTGTTGAAGGAGTCCCATCCCGTGGGCTGTGGGCCGGGGGGGCTGTGGTTCCAGCGCAGCCCTGCACCACCGGGAGAGGCGCATCTGGAAGAGGAACCCGGAGCCAGCGCTGGGTGACAGCCAGGCAGGGACCCCCACGCTCCTCCCCTGGTGCAGCCTTCCCCCGGAGCGCAGGAGGGCAGGAAGGTAAAGGGAAAACAACGAGGGGCAGAGAAGCTCAGGACTAAAATCCGCGAGGTCTGCGGCTTTGTGGCAAACGGGACCCACCGAACTCAGCCATCTGCCTGTACGGGTTCCTGAGCGCAACCAAAATGCTTGGAAGCTGTGTCTATACCCACCCAGGCACTGGGGTTTGTCCGTGCTCCAGAGTTGTGGGCCCCCCACTCTCTGTTTCCTTCGTTCCTTTCCTCCCTCCCTCCCTTTTTTCCTCCTGCCTTCCCTTCCTTCCTTCCCCCCCTTCCTTTCCTCTTTCCCTTCTTCCTTCAGATCCCTTCCACACTTGCTCACACCTACCTGCCTAGCTCCGCTGAGACCCCTGCCGCAAGGTGGAAGGCATTGCCCTATTCATGAGTACGTAGTATTCCCTAGGATTCACGACAGACAGACCCAGAGGCAGAATTCAGGCCAGGGGTGACAAGGATTGGGGGACAGAGGACTGGGAGAGACTGATGAGCGTGGCATTTCCTTGAGAGGGTAGAGCGTTCTGAAACTGGATGGAGGTGTAA
Source organism: Ctenodactylus gundi (assembly GCA_004027205.1). Lineage (NCBI taxonomy): Eukaryota > Metazoa > Chordata > Mammalia > Rodentia > Ctenodactylidae > Ctenodactylus > Ctenodactylus gundi. The sequence goes on from PVKB01001942.1 coordinate 167,566, forward strand.
GCCACCCAATGCCCCTGGACTGTGTGCTCAGAAAGGGCTCCTCTTACATGGTGTCAATTTTAGCTCCACTAAAAGCACAATCAGAAGTTGAACTGGGTCCCCCCGCCTTCAGCATGTCACCCAGCCACCTGCCCTCCCTCTGTCCTCTCCCCCCGTGTGTCACCCGACCGTGTACACAACCTCTGTCCTCGTAGCTCCTCAAGCTCAGGACCGACATGTGCAGGGCAGCAGGCTCTGTCTCTAGGAGACTCTGGCTGACCCACAGGTGAGTGACCTTCCCTGTCTCATCGGCAGCGGGTGACCCAGAATGCGTGGACAAGAGGACAGAAGTACTGATGTGGAAAGGAGAGGACACAGGGAGGCCCAGGACCGCAGACAGAGGGCAGGAAGGAGCCTGCGGCAGGCGGCTGTGCCCTGTGGGGACCCGGGATAGCACTTCGTATGCAGCATCTCGGCCCTCGATTCCTGGGGCTGGTGTGTGGCGAGGTGTCACCTCTCCCAGCCCTGCAGGTGGGGAGGTGGTTCAGCTGCCCAAGGCCACTTGGCTGGGAAGTGGCGGTTGGGGTCCCAGGCCTGCGCTCTCTGCCCAGCCCTGCCCTGTGAGCCCCAGGTGGCGGCCCTTGGACGCCTCCTTGTCCTGGGCCTGGCTAGCCCCATGGAACCTCTCCTTGCCCCTGCCCTCCAGCGGTGCCCCTGAAATTAAGGGATAGAAAAGGCTGTGGGCTGCATTCTACCCACCCCGTCGCTCAGGGAGAGAATGGTGTTCATGTCTCCAGTAGCAACCACTGCTTCTGTCTTTGTCTTTAGATGGTTAGTAGTACTCTTTTTGCTTGTTCAATAAGCATATCGGGAAAGGATTTCTATTTTATATCCTTTTATCAAAATATTATTTTAAAATTTTACTTTGAAGTTAAGTTTTTCTGAATTTAAGTTTTCCCTGCCTTCCTTGCTTCTCAGAGTGACCTTCCCAGTGGGGCGAGGGTTTGAAAACACAGACACTACAAAGGAAGGCCCGGCCCTAGCCCAGGACTAAGGCGAAGCCAAGCTCCACAGCTATCATCGTTGGCCCAAGATCAATGGGAGTTATACAGTGTCTGCCAGAGGCTGCTCCTGGGGACTCCTAGGTGACCACCCAGCCCACCCTAGTGGTCAGCGGTAGATCCATATGTCATGAGGCCGTGGTGTCACCTAGTGAGCAGGCGTGAAAGGAGGCAGGAGAAAGTGTGGCAGGTGCCATAGAGGGGCTGAGAAGGAGGTAAGAAAGGATGAGTACACACGTTGTTCACACCTCAGGCCCGCCATGTTGGCTGCTTCCATGAGTGGGAGAAGAAAGGACAGAATGACAGAATGGAGGGTCCCACGTGGCTCACAAACCATGTGGTGTTTTCATAGCTCACTGGCCCAACAGACCGAGGTGGGCTGATGGGTGGTTGGAAGCAGGCCTGGAGGGAGGTCACTGGTGGGCAGCCTTCAGGGTCTCTGCTTGGCCCTCAATGTGTTGGTCCACAACTGATGGTGCTTAGCTTGGTGGACACAGACCCAGAAGTGGGTGTGCCCACAGCCAGGAGGGAGGGCAATGGCAGGGGTCCCAGTGTCCGGCAGATCCTGTTGAAAGGATAACGGTCTTTGCCTGCAGAAAGACCAAAGGAGAAGGGATGTCACCAGCGCTTAGATACATGAGGGTGCTGTCAGGGCTTAAGGCAGGGCTTGATCAAGGTGATCCTAGACGCCACAGCTGTAACTGTAAGCAATACTTACCAGCCACTTTCTGTGGAAATCAGGGGTCAGCAGAGGCTGCCTAGAAATGGGTTACCAAGTCAAGGAAAGGTAGGAAGTGAGTGTTCCATACCAGCCTTTCCTTAAGACGCAGAGTGTTCTATGCTACTATATTATTAATAGATACTTGAGGTGATCAAAATAAATGGTAAATGTTTAAAATTTTTAAACTACTACAATAGGACATATTGCAATGAATCCCCTTCAAATACTTCCTCTGCTTCAGACACGCTTATCCCATCCTCCTTGTCACTTCCTGAAGCAGTTCTGGATACTCTTTTTTGTGACAGTCTTTACAAGGTGTGATCAAAAATATGGTGAATGTAGCAGCCGCCTAATGCCACCCAATAGAAAGGTAGGGTTATAAAAAACACAACAGGGTGCCCCCACCTTTTTTTGCTGGATCTGGCACCCTGTAAATTCTAGAAGAGAAACTCTAGAGCCCAGGCTGGTCCTGAACTCACGATGGAGCCCAGGCTGGCCTTGGACTTAAGGCAATCCTCCTGTCTCAACCTCCACAGCGCTGGGATTAGAGGTGTGTGCCACCACACCCAGCTTACGTGGTGCTAGGGAATTGAACTCTGGTGCTTAGCACTTGACTTAGTGCTTGCTAGGCAAGTGCTTTAGCCGCTGAGCCATTCCTCCAGCTCCAGGGAAACGCTCTTGAATCATGACACGGAGGCAGTCACAAGAAGCCACTCAAGAAAGAAGACTTCCAGAACTGCTTCAGAAAGTGGCAAGGATGATGGAGTCAGTGTGTCTTAAACAGGGGAGTCATTTGAGTGGAATTCATGGCGATATCTTTTATTATATATATTTTGAAATTAGATACTCACCCTACTTTTTGATCACTCCTCGTTTGCCACATGAAACAGACCCCCAAAGCATAGGAGCGCTTGCCTCAGCTGGTTCCCTGGGCAGCAAAAGCTTACCTGCTGGACTCCCTAGGAGGAGCATCTGAGGAGAGGGGCGGGCAACCGCCCAGGAGGAAGAGCCACTGTGAAGATGCTATGTTGCACAGCTGTGGACAAGTGTGACAGCGTGCTGGGGTCCTAGGGACTTTCCCAGGGAAGCCTGATTAAACTGGGTCTCAGAGTTACCAATCTAGGGTCTGAGGGGCAAGAGCCTGCTAGGTCCTCTCTCCCACAGACTGAAATTGTACTCCACAGAGGTTTAGCTGTCCACGGCTTGTCAGCCAGGTGTGGGCACTCGGGCTGGAGTCCGAGGGAGTCCTGTCCACAAGGCTGTCCCAGGGAAGCAGGAGTTAAGGTGGCACTCTGAGAATGAGCAGAACACTCCTTGAGCCTGAAAGGAAGGGACTGATGGGCCACATACCATGTATGAGGTAGAAGAATTTTTTGATAGGCCTTCAAGGGAGACTCTGCCTGCCAGGATGGGCATTTATACAGTGAATGCTTGCTGGCATTTTCCATGGGAATGGCCCTGTTTTACATAACAATGCATTGTGGAGATCTCAGCACATACAGATTTGTCTCAGGCATTTGAATGGCTAGGTAACTGTCACCCTATTGGTGTGACTGAATTTATGAGAATGTCCTACTAGTAATGGAAATTAGGGTGTTTCTAATCTCTTGTGTTGTGGTCATTATGGCAATGAGTATTCTCACTTGTCAATCAGTTGAGTGTGTCTGTCAGCCACTGTCTCAGTTACTTTCTGTTTGCTGTGATTCAATACTCAACATCTACAACTTAGGGAAGAAAGATTTGTTTTAGCTCACAGTGTCAGAAAGTCACAGTCCATTCACAGGTGGGTGGCGTGAAAACGGTGGAAGCACATGGCGGGCCCACAGCTAGAGCCAGAACTGGAGCTGGTGCGGGGATCCTCCCTGCAGCATGGCAGAACTGAGACCAGTCTGGGAGGAAGGGCGGAACCAGCACATGCCCCTCCAGGCCAAGCCCCAAGCACCAGCCCCTTCCAGCCAGGCCCCAGCTCCCACCCTATACAGAATCCATAGATACATGAGGCTTTTGGGGGACACTTCAGATCCAAACCACCACAGCTAGCTCCCTAGAAATGAGAAAGTTGGGTCTAAGGCAGCAGGCTTCTGTTGTCTTGATAAATGTTGCCGTATAGTCTTTCAGGGTAACTGCACAGACTCTTCCCAAAGTGACACAGAGTCACCCTTGATTCCCTGTGTCACCAGAATCAATGCATGTCTCAGCACACTTGATTTTTGCCAGTGTGAAAGGGAAAACGGGGTATAGCAATGTGATTTCAATTTTCATGTTTAAGTTCTACACGAGGTGAAAAAGTATTGTTGTATATTTAAGAAAAGTTTACATTTTATTTTCTGGGAACTGTTTATGTTTTACCCATTGTTGATTTTGAAATTTTAATATAAAACATTTTAAATATACAAAAAAGATATGTATGTGTGTAAGTATATATACTTAGTTTATATTTATGTATATGTAATATATATTCATATACTGTATATATTCTATGTGTGGCCATCTGGCAATATTTGAAAGGGAGTGGTTTAAGGCCTCCTCTATACACCAAAACCCATCAGTGCTCAACAATTTTGTACAAGACAGCATACTAATTTGCATGCCTCCTACTCACAAGCATCCTAGATTATGTGTTAACTCCTAATACAATACACATGCTACAAACCAGGTGTTATAGTATATTGTTTAGCGAATAATGATGAGAAAATAAAATCTGTACATGTTTAGTGCATTAAAAATTAATTATTTCAACCCAGCAGATGATTGTGAATCCCACCAATATGGAAGGTTGAATGCATATGTGTGTGCGCTGTGTACTTTGCATAAGGTATAAAAATTTAAAAACAATAGAAAAAATGACTTAGGAAGTAGACCATTTACAGCACCTTCAAAGTCTCCTGTGTTGCCAAGAATGAGTTTTGTGTTTATTCGTTTGCTTTACTATATGTGTATATGTATAATATACTGCTATATATGCACATGGATATATACTTACTCTGTGTGTGTGTGTGTGTGTGTGTGTGTGTTGTGGTTTGCATATAGACTGTCTGCCCAAAGTCTCATGTATTTAGATGTTGTGGAATATCTGTGGAATCCATGCAATATTAGGGGGTGGGGCCTAGTAGGAAGAGGTGGCTCACTGGGACTTGACCCAGAAGGGGCGGAACAGCAGGCTTGACCTGAAAGGGTATACATTAGTTCCGCCCTTCCTTACTCACTTGGCTTTCTGTCTGCCATGCCGTGAACAGCTCCCCTCTCGCTAAGCCTCTGCCATGTGCTTCTACTGTTGCTAACTGTGCATGAGTGAGCTGGCACCTTCTGGAAAGGTGAGCTAAAATAAACCTTTTCTTTCTCTGTTGTGGATGCCAGACATTCTGTCCCAGCACCAAGAAAGTAACTGAGACAATGTGTCCATGTACGAAATATGGGTTTCTACATAGTATATATGCACATAGATGGAGATATAGATTAGATATAGATATATAGAGAGGAGAAAGTTTTTTAAGCAATATATTTTATATTTTGGAGGCTTTTATATAAATGGCATGGAACTCTATATATACCTCTGTGACTGATATTCTTTTATTCAACATTTTTCAAAGGTGTCAATATAGTTTTTGGAATCTTCTTGTCAAAAGAGGCAGATTATTGATTTTTCACCACTATAAAATAGTTTGTTATAATAATAAATCACAATTTATCCTTTCTTTGTTGATGGCTCATGAGTCAACCCTAGAGTCTGTCTGAGGCTATTCTGGTTCGTAAGTCCTGTGTTCACTGGTGAAGATTTCTAGAGTGTGTCTACATCTAGAGTTGGAATTGCTGGGTCTTCACAGAAACTAATAATACACCTTTTCCCACTTAAAAAATAGACAGCTAATCCTGTTGATTGTAAGGGTTCTTCAAGTAGGAAAGCAATTATCCCTTTGCCCATGATATAAGAATATTGGTGTTTAGATGCTCAGAAAAGTTCTTCAGCAGGAGGCCGTGTGGCAGGACATGATGGCCCATGTTGTAACCCCAGTACTCTTCAAGTTTGAGGGAGGAGAACTGCAAGTTCAAACCCAGCCCTGGTGTCTTAGTTACATTCTTGTTGCTTTGATAGAATACCCAACATGACAATATAAGGGAGAAAAGACTGATTTAGTTTCAGAAGGCCTCAGTCCATTCATGTGTGGCCAGCAATGGTGAAAACAAATAGCAGTGGTCTAGCTGGAGGAAGCTGTTCATGGCATAGTGGCAGTCCAGCGAGTAAGGAAGGGCAGAGCTAGCCTGTATCCTTCCAGGTCATGTCCCAGTGATCTGCCCCTTCCAGGTCAAGCCTCAGCATCCCAACCCTTCTGGGGGAAGCTGCAGTCAGTGATCTGCCACTTCAAGGTCTGCTACACACTCCTAATCCACCAGGTGCCTGTAGTCCCTCCTTCCCGATGAAGCCCCACCTCTCAGTAGCACATGGTTCCATAGGAATTCCACAATATCTAAATACATGAGGCTTTTGGGGGGTGTTTCAGATCCAAGCCAAAACATCTGGGTTCAATCCCTGTGCCACAAAAAGAGAAGAAAGGAAGAAAGAGGAGGAGGAAGAAAAAGAAAGAAAGAAAGAAAATCAGCTTAACTGGCCTTCTCTGACTACATTAACCATAAGCCCTTCTCTTCATTGAGTATCTCACAGGAATAACTCAGGAATTTCAGGGTTAGAAAATACACATCAGGGTAAGTTCCATCTGGGCAACTCGCAAATCCCAGCAGCATGACAAGATCCTTCCCCCACTGACAGGTCTCCAATGCTTTCATGAGAGGCCTTTCTGATCTGTCCTACTCCATGTTACTGTGGACCCGCCATTAGCCAAGCCTTGCACCTGTCATCCCTACTGGGTCTCCACAGCCCAGACAGCAACAGGTCTAGAGGAGAGAGCTCTCCTAAACAAAGGCAGACTGCCACATGAAGCAGAGTCCACCTTTTATCCACTGCATAAAATCCCAAAGGACTTGCTTTGACCCAAAACATCATCTAACACTCAACTCCCCGGGAAGCTGGGGCTGGAGCCATCTGTGAAGACAGATGTGGTCACTGATGTCTGAAGAATGGGTCATTTTGACACCCGTGCCCTGGCTCTCCCAACTTATAATGGCAAATCTGTGCCTTTTCCCCTGCTGGCTCTGGACTTGGCCTCAAATCGGTGCCCATCTGAATGACCAGATAAATGATGGCAACAACAGTGACTTTTTGGGGGGTGCTGGTGGCATCTAATAGGAAGGAAGCTTAGCACCTTCACATCGAGCTACATCCCCTGTTCATTTTTACTTTTGATCTTTTGAGACAAGATCTCGCTAAGCTGTTCTGTTGCCCAGAATGAGATCAAAGTTGCAATCCTCCTGCCTCAGCCTCTCAGTGCTGAGATGACAGGCTTGGGCACCAGATCGAGCGACATTGTGCTAGGCATTCTCCACAGGCAGCTCTGTGCTAAGAAAGTATAAGGATTGTCCCATGTAACTAGGGAACAGTGACATGTAGGTCCTCCATTTCACAATGAAGAAACAGAGGCTGAGAAGAGTTCGGTCATTTGACCCAGTGAGGGCTGAAGGCAGGACTTGAACTTCAGTGTCCCAGTTGGCCCCGCGTCACGCTACACACCTGCCCGGATGGACGAGCCAGATGGCCTCTAGACGGCAGATGCCACGTGCACAGTAGGACTCAGGAATCGCCCAGTGGTTGCACCACCCCAGAGACAGCCATTCAGCACCGCCGGGGCCCTTGAGAAATAGGCAGCTTGGGCAGGCAGCACCCCGGCCCTGGCCTCTGCTCCTTCCTTCCTCCCCTCCTGCCAGCTAGGGTCACAGGCCCTGCCGGGGGCCACTTGAGGCTCTGTTGAGAAAGCACCTCACAGTTTGCCGAGTTAGCAGTTGCTCTGGGCAAGCTGCGAGCCAACAGCTGTGACTAGGGTCCCCAAAGCTCTCTCCTTACCTGTGTCAACACTTTTATTTTTAAAGCGGCAGAGCCAGGGTGGGGGCTGGGAGTGGGCAACTAGGGGGGAGGGAGCCAGAGCCCTTATCAGCTCGGGGGTCCTTGCATATGTAACGCTGTCATATAATTAACAGTGAAGATCATTTACATTGTCGCTGAGCTAATTTTCATAATGTTTTCTTTATTATCAGAGGAAGAAATTAACCCAAGAATTTATTTACATAGCAGCCTCAAACAGTAACAGCTTGCTAATTGCCTGTTAGGTGATTAATAAGCTTCCAGCAGATGCTAATGCGTTGTGGGCTCCCCGTTTCAAAGGTGCTCTTGCCGCACGCTTGTGTTTTTGGCAGCTTAATTAGTGCAATAATTATGTACTTGTTGCTCTTTCTTTCGAGCAAATACTGTCAAATGCTTAAAAGATTAAAGTGAATTATATCCTGAGAACTCACGGAGCTGGAGGATGCCCGTTCTTGCTAACTTCTCTGCTGCGGTGCAAAAAATAGAACCGAAGGAAGCGGGCGGAGTCTGACTCATCCGCTGGGGCAGCGCGGAGGGCCGCCCGTCTGGTCCTACTCTGCCCTGGCACTAACAGACAGACCTGGAACACTGCCTCAGTTTCAGGGAGGAACAGACCATTAGCATGAGGACGGAAGAAGGGAAGTAGGAAACAGAGAGGCACAAGGGACACACCGTCCAAATGCAATGTGGATCTTTTGGGGCCAACTTGAAGAAACCAATTGCAAAACGCCATCTTTGAGACTATCGGAGACATCTGATGCCGGTCGCATAGTAGATGATCTCCAGAGGTCACTGTTGATTGTATTAGATGGGATAATGGCGTGATGGTTATGGAAAAGAAAAGTATGCCTATGGGTGACATATACCCGCTGAAGAGTTTCGGGCTGACGTGATAGGATGTCTGTGATCTGCCTTAAGAGTATCCAGCCTCCTCCCAAAGATAGATGGTCTGTGGATTAAGTAAGATTGCATTGAAGCTGGATGGTGGGCATGCTGCAAATCACTATTCCTCTACTGTTGTGCATGTTTGAAAATGTGTGTTAAAATCTAGACTGCAGGAAGGGAGGGGGACTTCTTCCAAGACCTCTCCAGACCAAGCCTTGTAGCCTTGGGCAATATTAAGATTAGAATATGGAATGTCTCCCAGAAAAGCCTTGAAAAGTGAGTGGATGATGGGGGTTAATTGGGTCAAGGGGATTGACCCACTGATGATTTCACGTGTTGGTAAGGGGTGATGGTTGGAAGGGGCAGGTCACTGGGCTGTGGCTCAAAAAGATCCATTTTTGCCCCAACTACTTCCCGGTTGCCCTCTGCTTCCTGTCACCACTTAGTGAACAGCTGTCCTGCACCTCAGCCCTCCAGGTCCTCTACCATGTCTTTCCATCATTGTTGCCCTACCATGAATGGGTTGAGACCTCTGAACTGTGAGCTATAAATAAAACTTTCTTCCTTTAAGTTGTGAGCAATGAGAAAGTGACTAAGACAGACATAGACTTAACCTTTCTGTGCCTCAGTTTCCCAATGTGCATCGTGGAGATGTCTGTACTTGGTGCTAGGACTTGCCAAGCCAAGGTGAACAGGTTTTGGCACGTGGCCAGGTGCACCGTGAGCTATCCCTCATCATAACTGTCGTCGTCGCTGAGGCTCTGGTGAGTTGTGGGGTCACGTGCCTCTGGAAGTTGGCTGCTTCTGTGTTGCTCCAGCCTCATCCCAGAAGCAGTGGTGGTCTCTGGGGGGAGGGGCTGCAGCCCTACCAGCTTTTCACATGCCAGCTCCTCGTGCTGAGACCCCGCAGGCCACCTCTCTCTCAGGACTGGGCCTTACCCTTCAGTTCTCCAAGGCCATACCCCTGGTCTCTGCAACATTTGACACTGCAAAGGCTGGTCTTACTGTGACGCACTTTCCCCACCTGCCCTGCGTCTGGCCAGGTTCCTAGAACCTCTGCCCTGTGGTAGCTGCTTGCTGGAATTGCCCTGAGGTCAATCACCCGGATGCCACCTGGTGGCCACTCTTCTGCTGGGAATCTGTGCTCTGGTCCTACAACCCCTGCCTATCCAGGAAGTTGCACTCAACCCCCAGCTGTCCCCACTGGCTGCCAGCTGGGCTGGCCCACGCTGTCATTTTCTTTGTCTAAGAGGGAACATGGCTGGGCCTGGCATGTCTTGCCCAGGCACTGAGCCACTGTGTGCTCAGGATCCTCCCACCTGTGACATGAGAGGTTGTGACAAGCTCTTGAGGACCAGGAATTGCTGACAGCCAAAATCCCGGGAACCTCTGCCACCCCAGGGTTCAGTCTAGGCCGACCCTGAGCTGGGCTTAGCAAGTGTTTGCTCACAGAGTGAATAGATAACCACCACCCGCCCCCCCACCCCCTGCACTGGACAGGACTTCTCGTCTCCTGCACCACTGAGCAGCCCACACCCACACTCTAAGCTCCCCCCAAAGGTCATGTCACAAGGCGGCTGCCTGGGATCTGAGCAAGGGGAGTTTGGTCCGACCTTGAAGGTGGATCTGTTCACAGCTTTACGCTCAGCCCTCCCCACCCACCTCTGTGTCCCCCCAGTTGCAATTCTGATTGCACAGACTTGCAGCAGTCTGGGCCAGAAGCAGCTATATCTTACAAGGTATTGGGGGGAGGGCCAGCCTCACGTCCTACTGAGCAAGGACATGTCAAGAACGCCATTTCTCAGACACACGGCTGAGCCTGCTCCATACCGCCCCCCACCCCAGCATTTTGTCCTGCTCTTCTGAGCACTTTTCTCACACACTCTCCAGTGCTGTACCTCTAGGAAGCCCCCAGTGATGTCCACTGCTTCCGGGCATTTCTGCCCTGGTACCTGTTCCTCGATGTGGAAATATGAGCCACTAGCTTGAGTATCGGTCACCTGAGTGTCACTGTTCTGCGCGAACTAGCCCATAGCATCGGTAAGTCACCCTGTCTTAGCTCCCTGCAGCCACTCTAACTCCAGCTCAAGGCCAAACAGAAAGCCACATAGACCCTTGAGTGTATAAGTGTGTACCACAGATTCCCCCCACCCCTGCTCCCTGGGGTAAAGGGGAAGGCCAGGCCCAGAAGGCTGAGAGTGTGCTGGGGCTTGGTTCCGGCCATGCCCAGGGCATAGCTGTCACCATGCTGCTCCTATAAGGCCGGCATATGCACTCAGGTGGCACTGACCACTGAGGCCCAGGTGCGGGACCCTGGGCTGTGAGGCCCCATGTGAGGGACTCCAAGGGCTTGATGGATTCAGGTCCCTGTAGGGAAGGAAGGCTTCTGAGACAAGGGGCTTTCAGAGCTGAAAGTGGGGAAGCCCTGCCCAAGCTGGGATGAGTGTTCCCTTCACAATGATGGCGCTCGATGCCATCCAGTGCTCTGGTCCCAGCTCCTTTCTGGCTAGCTGACCTCGGGGTCCAGGAGCCACAGGTACAGGATACACCTGGCTTGAGCTAAGCAGATTCTTCCTCTGATCTCAAGAAACCCCCCATAATGAGTTACCCTAAAGAGCTCATGAAAGATCATTATCCCAGATCCTGCCTGGTGAGGTACTCACAGGGGCTCTGGGCATGGCCACTGGGAGCCTGGAAGCTCAGACCGACATTGGGTTTTCTTTTATTCCACAGGCTTCAAGGGGACCCAATGTCTGCCTCTCCAGCTCTGCACTGACCACATCCCAGGTTTACCAGAACAAGATGTTCTGATTGGGTTTCCAGAGTTCCCAGACACTGGTCCAACACATTGATAATTGTTGCTCTGTAGTTCTAGAGGGGAGAGACCAGGGCTGGCTGTGGTGGCCACACACAGCCAGAATTTAGCCCAATCAAAGGACAAAGAAATCACCAGGAACATAAACATGTGTCACACACCAGTTCAACAGAGGCAGAAGACAGATGGTGCTGCTCACAGTACCAGAGCTTCTGGCACTGGAAACTGAGAAGACCTTGAGGGAGGAGTGCAGCTCAGCCCCCTCCAGGGCGCGGCCATTTTTTGGTAACAGACTGAATATCCTTAATGAGGGGACCATGAGAATGTGGCTATGTACCCCAGCCTTCCCATAGCGCTTCTCACGCTCCAGAGCTCTCCTAGCCCGACACGGAGGTGGGGGGTGGGGCGGATTATGATGCGGACTCCCAGTGCCCCTCCCTGGAGTTCCTGATTTAGTTGGTGGGGCTGAAGCTGATGAGGGTGATTTTCGAGTCAGATCTCCGTAGATGCCGAGGCTGCTGGTTGGGGACCATTCTTCAAAACAAGAGCTGGGAATCGCTCTGGAAGGTAGAATTTCCAGAGAGTCGCCATGCAAATGCACAGCAGGAACATAGGCCAGGAACATAGATGTCAGACTTTGGCTTTTTGGTATCTACGTCCCTTTCTTTAGTAATAACATTCTCTAGCCTCCTTCTCTACCAGCGGTGTTCTCTTAGCTGAATGCCCACCATATCCCACCCCAGAACACCAAATCAGGAAACTGAAGCTACTCAGTCACATGATTTGCACTGATCCAATGAGGTTACTTTCTGGGATCTTTACCAGGACCGTGAAGAAGCAGCAAGGCTGTTCTCTACGGGACCAGAGCTACTTCCTGTTATTTTACCACCGTGTAGAACGAAACTTTGAAAACAAAGCGGATAAGAGAAGAGCAGAGGAGAAAGCACTCTTGAATGCCCCTGGATCCAGCCACGCCTGAAGCCAGATTGTAGGCTGCTGTGAGCCAATAAATCCCTGTTTCTGCATAAGTCATATTTCAGGGTGGGATTTTCCGACATGTAATAGAAAGCTTCCCGTTTATACGCAGTGGCGCAAGAATTTTGAGGGGACAGGGGTGCTTCATGGGTTAGCCGGAGACGTGAGACGGTATCAGCAAATGTGCGCTGCTGAGAAGGAACAAAGGACAAGCAGAGGCCGCGGCAGCGACAAGCCAGGAGCCAACTAGCCATCTCTGCCAGAGAACACTGCTGCTCTCAGCCACCTTTCCCTGAAGGGGTCACCCCGATGCTGGAGATTCCCAGAGCCTTCTGGGCCCCTTGAATCCAGACTTCCTGCCCAGACGGGGCAGCTGCGATGAGGTCATCGCTGGGGAGTCTTTTATCCCTCTTGCTAAGCTGCTTCTTTCAGTAGCAATTGCTGTCTTGCTTAATCTCAGAATTATCTGATTGTCACAGCCGAGTTTTCCACATTAGGCAGCAAGCCAACAAGTTACTTAACCTATAATTGCCCTTTAATGAAGCCCATCTTCAAAACCGAATTGTCAAGAGGAAACTCGTAAACACACAGCGAGGTCCAAGACCCAGCCGGCCCCAGACGCCGCCGCAGCCCGGTCCTTGGCTCCTCTCAGGCGTCAGTCACGTTTGTCCGAGTTACCGGAGGCTTTCTCGCTAGCAGCCACCCACAGGACTGAAGAGTCTGGTGCTTGAAGCCGTCACCAGAAGCAGGGTGAGACTTTCAAAAGCAAGCCTGGGGGAGGCGGTGCTTGGTTGGGGTGCATACCTTGCCCTGGGCCAGGCAGCCCCCCTGCCAGTCTCCCCATGGGCTGCGAGATAGGAAAGGATCACCAACTCCATGACTTAAGCTTTGCAAAACCTAAGCAACTGCCATCTTTGGCAAAACCACATTGTGCTGGGCATTTGATCAGTGGATGGTCCACACTATGTAAAGAGCAGGTAAGGAAAACTGACATCAGAGGTCTTACTATTACAGCTCTCTGGGCCAGGCCTGCTCTGTGGTTGGGTGTCCACCCTCCCGGAACTCCTAATCCATCTTTGATTGTCCCAAGCAAAGTAGAATCATGAATGCACTCGGTTGCTCTGTGGCCCTTTCTCTTTCACCCAGGGTGCACCAGGACCAGGGAAGAAATACTTATGAAGAACCTACTCAGTGCTGGATACCTTGCTGGGCGTTTGGCATGCTTTATCTCATTTGATTATCAGAACCACCCCCAGGGATCAGGCATGTTATCCTTACTTTGCAGGTGAAGACTGTGAGGCCCAGAGAGGGTAAGTCACGTGCTCAATGCCACACAGCTTATTGGTGTAGAAAGCAGGACTCGTCTACCGTCAAGCCCAGTGAGTAGCTCTAAGGCACCTGCTGGCTCCCTTAGCCACGTAATGCTGGCCAGAAGCCAGCGAGAGGTGTAAATAAGAAAGCTGGAAATCCGTAAGACAAGCGCTCCGATGTCTGGGCTCGCTTCAGAGACATTGCAGTGGGGAAGCCGGTCCATGAAACTTCGCCGACAGAAGCAGGTGTAATGGGGGGCGAGGGAGCGGGCACACCCAGGTCACCGCGACATTCCGCCTCATTCTGTCTATATCTGGAAGTTTTCATGTCAGAAATGTTGAGAACTATCTCACGGTTTCTCCAGCAGCCAGCGTCCCTTCCTGGTATCTCATGACGCTTGTACACCTCTGTCACCCCCTGAAAACATTAAAGTCCCCTTTGCAAATTGCCAGTGCCCCCTGAGACCGTGAGCTCCCTGAGGATAAGGGCGGTTGCCATGGCATTCACCTAGTAAATGTTCCTAGAAGCAAAGGACCTGGCGCATAGCAGGCATTGGTACGTGCTTACTGAATGAATAAAAAAAAAAAGCCCCCGTAGAAGGGTTACAGTGAGGACGTGTGAGGCAGGAGAGCGGGCGTGCAGAGGCCCAAGCAGCGGGTCGAGTTCAGGGCAAGGGCAAGAGAACGTCCGGCCATGGCCAAAACAAGGATCGTGCGTGACACCGCGCTGCCCCGGCGAGCTGGCGCGGTCCCCGCTTCGTAATTTTCATTTTTCACGGATGCGGCCTCGACAACATTTATTTTATTTATCACCCCGGCAGGGTCAGTCTCCTGCGGAGGCCGTGACAAGCGAGGCTCTCCACGTCTCGGTCGCAGCTCGTTAGCTGGAGAAAGTTGGCCAGCGCTTTTGCGCCTGGCGGAGGACGGCTCCAGGCGCCTGTCGTCGCGGTGCTGAGGATTTGAAGGAAACAGGAGAAATTAATTAAGGGTCCGGCCTGCGGTTCCAGCTGGGAACCTGAATCCGGCTGCACTTCCTAACAGTCCTAGCCAGACAGAGCACAAGCGCCCCTCCCTCCGAAGTCCCCGCCAGGACGCAGCGCCCACCACGTGGAAACTGGGACCTGGACAGTCAGGGTGGGAATTGGAGTGGCTGGGGACCAAACGGCCCCGCCGCATGAATCCCTGCGGGCAGCATGGTATGGAGTTTCCCACCGGCCTTCCTGATAAAATCCACACTCCCTAAGTCGGACCTGGTAGTACACACCGGGAACCTCAGTGCTCTGGGAGGCTGAGACAGGAGGGTCACAAGTTTGAGTCCAGCCTGGGCAACTTGGTGATTCAGCGAGACCCTGTCTCCAAAAGCGGGGAGTGGGAGGTGCTGGGGATGTAGCCCAGTGTGAAGGCCCGGAGTTCGGTCAATAGAACCGGAAAACAATGACCAAAGCTAATTTGTCTGTCTTAGGTTAAAACGTCCTCAACAGGCCCGCAGGTGACTTAAGATACTACCAACGTCCCTCCTTACTCAGAAGAGCTTAGTCCCCACGCCCAGAAGCACAGACGAGCCAACACCTACCCTAGTATAAACAAATGTGCAAAGTCCCCTCCAGTCGGCAAAGAGCTGCTCTCCTCTCGTCCTCCCAATGGTTAGAGGACAGCAGGAGAAAGGCAGGCACAGAGGACCCCTGTGACATGTGCCCAAGATGGGGCCTGGGGAGCCAACACGGTCCGGCTAGTCTGGGGGTGGTTCCTTCCAGGACTCTGCCCTCAGGCCAGGCTAGGTGCAGGGCTCCGTTTCCCCACCCCTCTTGGCATGTGTCATCACAGCCCCTCAAGTCAGCTGGACACTATCTGCAGGGCCCTGTGGCCTCCTAGAAATGACCACTGTCTCCTGGAAACATCTGTGGCTTTTCCTTCCAGATTCCCTTCTTTCTGGACTGTGCAATTTTGTGTCTCTGGAATATTGATCAGTCTGGGAGGGCCGAAGCAACAGATTTCTCATAGGAGAAGGATATTGAACATAGATGTGCCCGCTAATTCCTTCTGTTGTGATAACACTTCGATTTTCTCCACCTTCTCTGATTTCCTAGTAACCAGAGGTAACTGGGTAAGCTGCCCCAGGTGATCACAAATGGTTCCTCCGGAACTGGAAGGAACATTCTGCGTCTTGTCTGAGGTCTTCCTTCCTGCTCTTCACTTCCTAGAGTCTTAACAACAGCGAGTTAACCTTTACCCGGACTAAAGAGAAGTGTATTCTTTTATTTACTTATTTTTTATTTTTGAGACAAGATCTCACTCTGCAGTCCAGGCTGGTCTTGAACTCACTATGTAGCCCAAGTTGGCCTCCAACTCATGGCAATCCTCCTGCCTCAGCCTCTTGAGTGCTGAGATTACAGGTTTGTGCCACTTCCCCAGGATTACATAGTGCTGGGGAATCAAAGCCAGGGACTCGCACTTGCTAGGCAGGTGCTTTAAACACAGGGCTATTATTACTCCAGCCCAGTTGGGGGAATTCTCACCTGGATTATTAAGGAACTGATTTTATTACCAGGTAGTAAATATTTTAAGTGTTTAAACACCTTATTTCTCGTTTTTTTTGTTGTTGTTCTTTAGCCTCTTTATGTGTCCAAAACTGTCACCTAATTTCCTCCCTGCCCCCTTAAAAACCAATGTGTTCATTTTTAGGCACCTGTGTTAGCAGGGGTGGGATGTTAGGTTGGGTGGGCCGATACTAGGGTGACTGAGACACCAGCCCTGCAGGACCTCATCACTTTTTGTTGTGGGCAGATGTTAATCTGTCTTCCCGGGAGACTTGAGAACAGAAGGAGGGACAGAGTCAGATTTGGGTCTGAGAGGGACAGAAGGGAGACAGGAGCTAACCTGGCATGGGGACCTGTCATGAGTCTATAGCCGTTAACTAAGGAAAAGGAAAGAAATTGTGAGCAAGAACAGACCGCGGAGAGATGGACTGGGAGGGAGGGACTCATGCAACTTGGAGGAGATGGGAGTCTGTGGTGGCCTCTACAATGAACCAGGGAGGAGAGGGCCAGGGGGAGGTCCCAGCTTAGACAGGTCAGGGGCTGGCAAGGCCTTTCTCAGAGCCAGGAGTGCAGAAGAGGCACCGTGGATGGGGAAGCTACGTTGTGGGCTGGAAACTGAAACGGGTAGCAGCTCCTCCATGGTCCTCAAAACTATGGCCTTGTGGAGTCCCATCCCCCTCAGTGCCCACGGGCGGAGCCTCTGCCTCCACAGCTTCCCACCTGACTCCCTGGTGGCTCTGTCTGACCAAACCCAGTGAATCTCACCATTTCTCATGTTCCCCTTCGCCTTTCACTGCACACACCCAGGAGGATCCTGAGGCTTCATGATAGCTACCCATCATCCCTTAGGAAGCCTCCAGGAAAGGCCACCTAACAGCCAGGGGAGCCAGGAAATCTGTCTTGAAGCCTGGTCTTAGCCAACAGGATTCTGTACGATGTCATTGTCCTCTCTGACCATCCCTTGCCCCAAACTTAATTTATAGTAAAATGGTCACAGTCCCATGTCTTGCATCGGACCAACTATCTCACGCAAAACAGTTCTAATGCATGAGATGAATTTACATATTAGAGGAAAAGACAAGTATTTGAAAGTGTTGGAACACTGCCAAACCAGGCAGGAACTGGAGTGCCTCTGGGAAGGGGGTAGGCCCCCTGGGTGGGATTCGCATTTATATGGCTTTTCTCCTCAGTGTCTGCGCCAACTGTGTGGCGGGGGTAACTGCGACTCGAGTAGAAAACCATGGGCTTCTGACCTTGGATGTCAGAGGCTGGAGCTGAAGGCTCATCGAAGGTTCTGGAACTAACAGGAACAGCCCGGAAGACAGAGAATTGGAGTAGGACTGCTGAAAATCTGCTTGTCAACTCCCCTTAAATCCTTTAATCCAGTGATCCTCGACTTTTTTAATACCAAGGGCTGGTTTATTCTCCCAAGGAGACGGGTACAGTTATGCAGTAGGTTGTTGGAGAATAACTTTTCCTTTTTTCCCAAGACAAGAGTCTCACTCTGTAGTACAGGCTGGCCCAGAACTCACTATGAAGCTCAGGCTGGCCTTGAACTCTCAGCAATCTTCCTGTCTCAGCCTCCTGAGTGCTGAGGTTATAGGTGTGCGCCACCGTGCCGGCTGATGTGGTGCTGGGGAATTGAACTCAAGGCCTTGCTCTTGCTAGGCGAGCGCTCTAAGGGCTATGCTGTTTGGAGGATAGCGTTGAAATAACCAGCAGAAGGGGAGAGGGGAGCAAAGCTCCGCTGCCTGTCAATCAACAGCAGCCTTAGAACCTAATAGAAGCAGGCTGACGGGAGGCGGAGCTTGCTGCCCACTTCCTGCTTTCAGCTCACCTTCCGGGCAGCCTGGTCCTTCCAAGGCCACTGACCTGGACCGTCATGTCTGCTATCCCAGCGTAGAGGACCCCTGCTTCAGGAAGCCCCTGGAAGCATCAGCGAGAAGCCCATAAGAGCCAAGCAGAGATTCTGGCTGTGGCCCGACTGCAGCTATACTGATGGGATTTAGAGTTCAACTCCCACCAAAGTTCACAAAGTAAAAAGTGTGCCTTAGAGAGAAGGGGTCCATCTTTAGGCTGAGCCAAGTGCTCCAGGCTGTAATGAAGGGCAGAGTCAAGCCTCTGTGAACACATAGGGATGTCATAGCAGCTTGACTGTGGGCCAGAATGAGAAACAACTTTTTTTTTAAGAGAGAGGGGATATTGAAGCACAGAGAGGTGGAGTCAGCTCTGATCTCTACGGCGCTCAAGGTTAATTACCCATTCCAACAGTGTGTCTCAGAGTAACTAGAAGGGATTGAAAACTCCCCACATATGAGAATAACAATGTTTGAGTGCTTATTATTGTGAATCGATCCACATTGTATGCATCTATTGAATTATTATACTGGATGCTGTAAGGTTGTATATGTATACATATTACGTCTAAATGAAAAACAAAGAGACCAAAACACACCCCCCAAATCAACATTTTCCAGAAGATAACAGAATCCAGAGATGCTACAATGTATCATTTAAAACATCCAGTATAAATCTTAAAAAGTTGCCATGCAAAAGAGAGAAAAATAAAATGCAATTTAAGATGAAGGGGACAAGTGGTCAGTAGAAATTGATGCCAAGATGACTCTGATGTTAGCAGACAATAACTTCAGAGCATTGTTTAAACAATCTTTAGCTAAGTAGGTAAATTGTCCAAGATGGGTTTGAACTTGTGATCCTCCTGCTTCAGCCTCCTAGAGTGTATGGATCATAACTGTACCACCATACCCAGCAAAGTGTGTATCAAAACTATGTCCACAAATCACAGGGAAAAGGTGGTTACGAGGAGTAAAGAGAAAATCACAGCAGAGAAAAAAATTGCAAATACTTAAACTGAAGACTATAATGGAAATAACATTTCCTTTGATAGACTTAATAGCAGAGTAGAAATGACAGAGGAAAGACACAGAGAACTCAAAAAACATGTAAATAAAAGTGCAATCTGAAAAGAACAGGAAAAATAAGAGACAGAGGGGAAGTTACAAAATGTAGTAGCTATAAATATTCCAACTTGGTACAAAAAGCACCAACCTCAGATGTAAGATGCTCAGAAAATCCTATGTAGAATAAATTTTAAAAACTACTTAGGCATGTCAGAATCAAACTGTGAAAACCAAAAATCAAGAGAAATCTGGAAATGAGTCATAGAAAAAAATAACTTACTAAATTCTTGGGAGCAAATATAAAAGTGATGTCTTTCGAGTACAATGAAATGACAACTTGAAAGCATTAAAAATGAAATGATAGCTTCAAAATATTGTACTGAGAGAAAACACAGAAGACCTACCCAGTTCTCTATTTCCAGTGAAAACAGTCTTTAAAGTCAAAGACAAAAATAAAGGCAATTTTTGGACAAATGAGGGCTGAAAACATTTGTTTCCAGCAAAAGTTCTTTAAGAAAAACAAAACTCAGATCTACAAAAAGAAATGAAAAGCATTGAAACTGGTAAATATGTTGTTATGGTTTGGATCTGGAATGTCCCCCAGAAGTCACTCATGGTTGGGAAATGATTCAATTTGGGGGTTTGCCCATTGTGTTCCATTGTGCTCCTAAGAGGTGGGGCCTGGTTAGGGGGATGGATTACTGGAGCTCAACCGGGAATGTATAATTCCTTCAATAGCTCCGCCCTTCCTCTCTCTGCTTCCTGTTTCGCTGTGCAATGAACAGCTTCTCTCTGGCTAGGCCCTCCTCCAAGCCCTTCCACTGTTGCTGACCATTGCTTATGGACTAAGACCTCTTGAAATCGTGAACTTCTCCTCCCTTAACTCGTGGGTGTAAGATATTGTATGTCCCAGCAACGTAAAAGTAACAAAGGCATATGTTAATAAATAAAAAATGCTGTCCACAGCCCCAATTTTATAGATGGTGTCATGGTTTAGATTTAAAATACCTCTCAGAGGCCTCATGAGTTCAGAGGTGGGGCTTTGGGGACGTGACTGGATTACGGTGGGCTGTGCTCATCAGTGGATTCGTCTATCAATGTGCCATGGGAGGTGGGGCCTGGTCAGAAGACAAGGTGACTGGGGGGGCGGGGGGAGCGGTGGTGGTGGAGGGTGCCTTCTTGACCCCATCTCCTTTCTCTGTCTCTGCTTTCTGGTTGCCATGGCTGACCAATTAATCTGCCATGCCACTTCTGCCTTAGAACCAGCCAGACTTGCATAGACTGAGCCTCTGAAACCATGAGCCAAAATAAACCCCTTCTTCTCTAAGCTGCAGGTATTGGGAATTTTGTTCCAGTTACAGACACTCAGTGCAGATAGATATACAAAGAGTAAAAGTATGCAAAAAGATTACAGATATTAGCAGGAAAAAAAAATCTTTGACAGGAAGAATTATCATTTCTGGATAATAAGAAAGTAAATTTATTAGAAGCCATAGAAATGGTAATTGTACTAAGTATGCATATGATAATAAGGTTTAAAAATGCATGCAGAATACCCTATAGAACTAAAATCAGAAGTAGAAAAATGGATGTCTTTGGAAATACTGAAATTTTCAGTGATTGTTAAACCAATCAGCAGCCCCCTCAGAAAAATCGTCAGTAAGCATAAGATTTGAGCAATATTATCAACAACCTAGAACTCATTGACATCTGTTATACTATGATACCTAACAACGGCAGAATACACATTCCTTCGAAGTACAAAAGAAAAACCAGTAAGGTCAATCAAATGCTAAACCACAAGACACATTTCAGTACATTTGAGAGGACTGAAATAGTTCACAATATGTTCTCCAAATACAATGGAATGCAGGAAGTCAATTGCAATAAGATATTTATAGGTACCAAAAATCCTGATATTTGGAAATTCCCAATCCCCTTCTATGTGAAGAAGTCATTGCAAAAGACAAAGAAGCATTTGTGATAAAAGCTAGAAAATATTTTGAACTGTATGAAAATGAAAATTCACCACACCAAGATTGTGGGATCCAGTTTACTTTGTACTTGAGCTGTGTTATTGTAAATGACTATGTGAGTGGAAAAAAAGGTCTATGCTAAGCATCTAATTTAATAAGCTACAGAAAGAAAAAAATTAAACCCAGGACAAGCAGAAGGAAGAAAAATAATACAGATTAGAAATCATAATTAGAAAAAAAGTAAGAGAAAAACAGCCAATCAAGCTGACAAAGGAAAGCTGGCTCTTTAAAAAAATCAATACAATTGATACATCCTTAATAAAACTAACTGAGAAAAATTCAGTTTTTCAATTTAAAAAAATGAAAAAAGAGATCACAATAGATCTTACAGACACAAAAGGAAAAAGAAGAGGAAGTAATACTATCAAATTTCACAATGTGTAAAAGGACAAATTATTTGAAAAAATACAACTTGCCAAACCTGGCACCAAAAAAGACAAAAAACCAAATAGTTCTGTATTTATTTCAGAGATCAACTTTGTCACAATACTCTTCCAATAGAGCAACTCCAGCCTGATGTTCTCACTCATTAATGTCATTAAAAGTTTAGAAAAGAATAACGTAAGTCTTAGACAAATCCTTTTAGAGAACAAAGGAAAAGATGGCCTAGTTACTTGTTCATTGCTGGGAATACTTGACATGCACAACTTAAGGGAGGAAAGTTTCAGACGGTGTCACACAGTCCACTCATGGGTGGCCAACAACGGTGGAAGCACATGGTGGAGATGCAAATAGATAGCTGTTCACGGCACGGCAGAAGGAAGGCCCAGGGAAACGGGAAGGGTGGAGCCACCCTCCAGGTCCTGCCCTAGTGATCCACCCCTTCTGATCCGAGCACCATCCAACCAGGCCTCACCTCTTAACAGCACACGGGCATTTTGCACCATTCAAATTATGTAAGGTTTTTGTGGCCACTCCAGGTCCAAACCACACACACGAGGAGGACTTCCAGCTCATTTTATGTGTTCTGAACAATCATGGTACCAAAATTGAAAAAAAAAAAAAAAAAACATAGAAAATCAGATAGCACTAACTTTCATGAACACAGAGATAAAATTGTTCAGGGTCATAGTCACAGAGTGAATTTACTAACATATAAAAAATGTAATATATCAGGTCAATGGGGTTTGTCCCAGGAATGCAAAGTTGGTTTAATATTTGAAAACAAACAAACAATGCAGTTCACCACAACAATAGAATAACTGAGAAACAAACAACATAAAACACAAAAAGTGTTTGGCAAATTCAACATCCATTCACTGTAAGATAAATTAAGAATAGAGATTACCTTCCTCACTTTGATAATGGAGATGTTTGGGACTTATATTAAGGTAAATTAAATAATGTATATAAATGCTCTCTCTTCACAGTCTTGAAATATAGGAAGGATGTCTA
Source organism: Ctenodactylus gundi (assembly GCA_004027205.1). Classification (NCBI taxonomy): domain Eukaryota; kingdom Metazoa; phylum Chordata; class Mammalia; order Rodentia; family Ctenodactylidae; genus Ctenodactylus; species Ctenodactylus gundi. The sequence goes on from PVKB01001942.1 coordinate 190,172, forward strand.
TACCTCTACAGAACTGTATCAGAGATCCCAGACAGTGCAGTGGACGGAAAAATAAAATGAAAGCCATTAAAATTTGAACAAAAGAAGCGAAACCATCCTCAGGGACATCTTTTTTCTGGTAGAAAAACATGAGAAGTCTACAAGATGTCAATTTAGAAAGTAAGTAGGATCTAAAGTCAGTATACAAAAGTCTACTGTCTCTCTATACATTAGCAGTTCAAAATAGGAAATTAAAAATGTAATGAGTCATTGTACATCAACATCCAAAAACACAACTAAAGGACTAAACTTAATAAATAGGAGCAATATTTTTCATGAGAATAATATAACCTTGCTAAATATCACTTAAATAAACCCTGTGAATATAGATATAATCCCTATTCATGAATTGAAAGACTCAATATGCCAGATCTCTCAGAATTTGCCTGTAGATTGAAGCAAATCCTGATTAAAATCTCAGATTGTTTTTTAAAAAACACATATAATTAAGAATTTATGTGAAAAATCAAAGATATGTACTAGTCTAGCAACACCGAAAAAGGTAAATTTAGAGTACACAATCTGATTTAAAGACATACTATTGAGCTACATAACCAAGCAGGAAAGTACTGGGATAAGGAGAGATATTTAAGTAAAATACAACAGAAAGACCAGCACCAGACCAGTGAAAATGTTCTGTATCTTGGTTGGCAGGGTGTGTATGTTTGTCAGAAGAAAAGATACATGCATTTCATTGCATGTGCACATCCCTCCTATTTAAAAAATTAATAAAATGCTAAGAATCGTGCATGAAAGGTGACCCTGTGGGAGGGCAGGGACCCACTTGGGGCTTCATGGCCCCAGGCTGTGGTCAATGCTCTTCTTTTCCCACGTTAGCTAGAACTAAGTAAAGAAATTATCAGTATCAATAAGGACTGGAGGTGTAGCTCAGCAGTTAGAGCATTTGCCTGGCAAGCACAGAGCTTTGCAGCACATAAACTGGGTGTGATAATGCTTGTCATCCCAGCACTTGAGAGGCTGAGACGGAAGGATTGCCATGAGTTTAAGGCCAGCCTGAACTCCACTGTGAGGCCACAGAGCCTGTGGGCCTGTCCTGTCCCTAGCTGCCTGAGGGAGTCATTTCAGCTCAAGGAGCGCCTCTGAATGACTACTGAAATCCAACCGAGCCCTCTTACCCACCGGTCTTTTCTGAGGCTGGGTGGGCTTTATATTAAGCCTTGTGCTCCACTGCCGTGGCCTTCGGAAGAAGTAAGCCTTCTCTCGGGATGACACGTGCCCTGCAGTCAGGGGGTAAGTCCTCCGGCCAGCCCAGGCTGCTGACAGAGGAACATTTCCTGGAGGGTTCCGCCACCAGCTGGGTCTGGAGGCACTAATGCTTCCTAGAGCCCTGGTGTCCCAGGGGCAGGAGGAAGGCCAGGCAACCTAGGAAAGATAAGCAACTACAGTCCCCCTGCCCTGTCACTGGCATGCATCCAGTCAGACCCTCCGGGAGCTAGCTCTCCTCCTCAGGGACAGCAGCACCTTGGTCCCCAGCCCTAGAGACGTCCCATCACTGGAAGACAGATGGGTGAGGTGCCTGGGGCAGGGGGCGGTGCTGAGATGGAAGAAAGAAAACAGCCAAGAGAAGAGTAGGGGAGTGTTGTCAGTGGGCGGACCAGAACCCCTTCTCACAGACGAGGAAGTGGCGATTGGAGTGGTCAGGGCGCTTGCTCAAAAGCTCACACAGCTGGGAAGAGAGCAAAGAGGGAACTGAGCCACATTCCGTGGCCCCCTTCCTGCGGGGGCGTCTCCAGGGGCCCCTCCTCTCTGAGTGCACAGCCACAAAGCCCAGGGGGACTCCTGTCTGCAGGGCTTTATCCTGGGCAGTGGTGAGGGAACTTGGTTTCCAGCCCCGAGCCTTTTTAGAAAATATAACCCCCTGCAAGAAACACTTGGCTTTGATGGGAAGGAGAGAAGTGAGTCTACTAATTAAAGGTCATTTAGACTTTTTTTTTTTTTTTTGGCTTTAAAAACAGAGTAGATATGTTTAATTCAGGTTGACCACAGTTGCTGGAGCAGAGTCTCTTCGAATGATCCCTTGTATTTATTCTCTCTCTCTCTCTCTCTCTCTCTCTCTCTCTCTCTCTCTCTCGATTTGTTTGGAGTGTGTTGCTGTTGTTTTTAACGCAAATCCTCTGGAGTTGAATCCTTTTGACTTCTTTGATGCAAAGGAAGCCAACCATGGGCTTCCAAAGTTAGACAGAAAAGAGTTGACATTGGCAGGAACTAAACCACAGCCGCAGAAGCCGCTGTGCCATGGGCCCTGGGCCACAGCCTCTGCGGTCAGCACGGTGTCATTATGTTCTCTGGAAAAAACGAAAGGCCCAGAGACCTGCTGGATACACCGCCCTTGGTTTCCTGCTGTGCTGAGTGCCAACAGGGAGCTGACGTCACCCCTGCCTCGGTGTCGGGAGGAGGCCCACTTGGTATGAAAACTCAGGTGGCCAGGGTGCATCCAGTGAGTGTGACAGGAAGGAATGCTATTTCTCCGGGAACCATGCTGCATAGGCTCCTGTGGTTTAACTCCATTCTGCTGCCCTTACCTACAGATCCTGAGAACACACCCTTTCCTTCCCATTGGAAACTCTTTCTATGAGCCCTGGATGCTGACTGGTTCCTGGTTATATGACGCAGACTTATCCAGTCAGGATAGCCTATTTGACCCAGCTCCATTGATTCATCATGAGCACGTGACTTAAACCAAGCCAATCAGAAGCCTTCCTTTCATATGGCCTGGGTTTGCCGCTTTGGTAGGGCTTCTGGTATCTACCTAGCCTATGATATGAAGATAATTTAGTCTGAAAGATGGAGAAAGAGAGAGAGAAGAGATCAAACTCCACTGTTGTTTCTGGATACAGCCCTGCTTGAAGGCAGCTTATATCTATGAGCTGATAGTTTCCTCTACCTTCTGCCTTTTTTGAGGGAAGAATGGAACTGCCCTGGATTTCATTCTAGTGACATGTTACTGAAAGACTCAAGTGATATGAATCTCAGTCAACTGTACATCTCCAGCCTTCTACACAGGACAAGTTTAATACATAAACTTCCTTAGCCTGGAGAGTCCTGGAGCTGGGATAAGGGAGGGAAGAGAAGATCCTGGATGCCTGTGGGCTCCATGTGTCAAGCGCATGATGTCACACTTTCTGGTGAAGTGATCATCATGATACACAATCAGGGCCAGTTCTCCACCTGAAGGTTAGATCGAGGGAGGAGGGAGGAGCCAATGAAGTGTGGCCTCACAGCCAGGTGCTTCTGGGACACCTCCAAGCTGGATCTCAACATTCCTCCTCCCCACGTGACCTGTATTTCCTGGCTCTTAAGCCTCTGGGGAAGCCTGGGTCAGGGTTCTAGAGCTTTGGCTCCAGGTCTGTCTCGAGTTGAACGTGATTGAGAGGAGATCTATCGTTAGTTGATGAACTCAGCAACACAGAAGTAGATTTCTTAGACCCAGAGTCCCCAGACCATCCGCTTTCCTCCATGACTTTATGGCTCTCCCCATCCACTTGGCCTCCACCAAATTCCCACCTTGAGTTTCAGTTGTTCAGTGAGGCTCGAGTCAGGCAAAGGCAGATCTTTTCCTGGACGGAGCTGTGGGTGCCAGAAATCTCATATGCAGACGAATGCAGAGAGGGGAGCCTAAGGCTGGAGAACAGGACAGGAACTCTGAGGATAGACATGAGCTCTGTGTTTGTATTTTCATCAGAATTTAAATGACCCTGAATGACCGAATAGGAAGTGTCTTAGCTACAAAATAACCAACATTCACAACTTACAGGAGCAAAGGTTTATTATAGCTCACCTTTCTAGGTGGTCTCAGTCCATTCATGTGTGGCGTGCAGTGGCAGAAGGGCATGGCAGTGGGCCTAGCCAGAGTAAAGCTGTTCACAGCCCGGAAGTGGAGAGAGCAAGGAAGAGTGGAGTTAGTGTATAACCTTTCAGGTCATGTCCCAGTGACCCATTTCTCCTCGGTCAAGCCCCAGTGACCCACGCCTTCAAACGAGGCCCCACTTTTATTAGCACACAGCATCCATAGGTAATATAAAACATGGGGGTGATGGCTCCTAGGGGAAGTCATTCACCCCCAGGCCTGCTGCAGACGCCTCATTTTGGAAGCTGTGAAAATGGGAATTTAGAAAAGTGAAAGGACTTGTCCAAGGTCATGTGGCCCTCCTGGCTAGAAGCTGAAACCAGCTCCCTCACGCCTGTCAAGTCTACCCTTCTTCCCTACGTGCTGACTCAGGTCCATTAATACATGGTGCCACGCCAACTCGATCCAAGCTATCCGCAGACTTAACTGGAAAATAAATCAATCAAACTGATGGAGCTTGGTGCTCTCGGAGCAGAAATTTTATCTCTACCCTGGCTGTCAGCTACCTGAATGACCTTGAGCAAGGAAATTCACCTCCCCAAGCTTCAGCTCCCTGCAGATTGTGAGGACAGAGCGAGCAATCTTTGTGACCTCCAAGATACGGTCAAATAGGACAAAGCTGTCATTCTGTGTGCCTAGCACTGCAACAAGAGTTTTTCAAGGTACAGAGACAAATAAGAAGAAACAGTTATATAATACAAGAAGGGACAAAAAAAAAAAAAACCTCAGTATAATCTTTCATTCATAAATTAGGAGCCAAGAGGTGTGAACTTCCTGAGACTCTCCTGGGGTGGGAGTTCTGAGTAGCAAAGGGGCTTTCTTGTGGAGAGAAGGGTTAGAGCCGGCCTTGAAGGCTGGGAAGTGAGGGGAAATAGCGCTGTGGGTAAAGAAAAGAAATCAAGAAGAGGCAGGAAGGGAGCCAGACGGGCCGGATTCACAGACACACCGGAGAAGGAGGGAGTCCCAGGGAATCGGAGATGAGGGTGGAGCCTGTGGGTGGGGTGGGGGCTGCGTGTGGGGTGAAGAGTAGAGCGAGGTTCTATCCTACTGAGAATTACAGGGGAATCTCTTGTTTTGTGGAATGGATTCTTTGATGCAAGTGACAGAAATTCAACTCAACTGGCTTACCTGACACGGTAGATTTATTAAACTCCCATAACAGCAACAACAAGCCCAGATGTAGACTTCAGCCATAGCTCGACTCAGGGTCTCAGGATAGCTCACTCGGAATTTGCCCTTCTCCATGACCTACTCCCGCGTCGACTTCCTTCACGCAGTTTTTCCCAACTGGTAGCCAGACGGTTCTCCTACAGGTCCCAACTTACATGTTGCCCCTCAAGACTCTCTGGAAGAGCTCTTATTCTACTGGTTGCTGCAAAATGCAGGGTGAATGCTCATTGGCTCAGGTCTGATCACGTTGCCTTCTCTGAACCAATCACTGAGGCTTGGGCTACAGGGACTGCTCTGATTGGCCAGGTGTGCATCCCTAAGAGGAGTCAGTAGGTTCTACCCCTCAGGAACCGTGGAAAGTGACATTGAGGTGGGAAGGATATTGCATGATAAAAAAAGCATAGTGTATTAGCAAAAGTACCAAAGGGTAGACCCTAGATCTACCTGAGAGGACGCTGTGTGCAGAGTGTTTTGTCAGGCTCTCTGTGGATGAAAATAGAAGCCTTCAAGACAAAGTGAGACTTGGCTATGACGGCCTGCTTCGTGCAGGAAACTCTGATTCCTCGCTCCCAACCTCCGGTCCCCCACGAGGCCAGGGTTCTGAGTGGCTGGGACAGTGGGTGGAGGGGACAGAAAACCTCCAGGCAGGACTCATCTTTCTTCAATTAATACTTCTCGGAGAGCCCCAGCAGCAGGGCAGGAATTTGTTAAATTACATAAACATTATTGTGACCCGTAAAATTCAATGAATCTCGGCCTGTTTACCCGCGGCTGGCTTTAATGTTTGCACAGTGTAATTTAATGTGTCAATTTGCTCTCAAATAAAAAACATCTGGCCCTCTGACATGCCAAAGAAGCTGGAGTGCTCATGTTCAAGCTCCGCAAAAGGACCCAGTCAGAGGGGATGATCGGAGCGGAAGGAGAGACAGGGAAGACAGCCTGTGTGGTCGGGGACCGCGCCTGGCCTGGTGACAAGCCCTTGCTGGTGACCCCAACAGACCAGTCGATTCGACCGTCATTAGAATCAAGAAAATCCGAAAAGAGCACATAGCATCTTTAGCTGGCAGCCGGCGGGCAATTAAATTTCCTGCCGCTGGCGCTGCCAATATTGATGTTCATGCCGTGGGACTTTTAGCAATCTTATTGCCACCGAGAGGAGCAAAGAGAGAATCACACTTCTCTGCATAGATGGTCTTCACGGCTGAAGGGCCACTTCTTACAGCCGCTGGCCCGGGGCCTGCCTAAACTCTGTCCCTGAGGAGTCCCGGGAGTGGGCGGAGCCTGGGGAGGGGCGGGGCAGACGCAGCGTGTGTGTGCATTCCTAGTGAGGTCATGCCTGCGGCCCATCTTGGTTCCTGTCCACCCAGGAACATGTCGTCCTCCCCCCACCCCAAAGCAGACGGGGCGGGGCTTGGCAGGCTGTGCGAGTTGGACTGCAGCTCCCCGGGGAGCACCACAGGGTCAGTAGCTGGGTTCTCAGGTGGGCCTCCTAGGACTCCTCCTGCCACGAGGTGGCGGGGTGATGGGGGGATGCGGCTCTGAGTCTGATTTCTGAACCCTCACCTGGGCTGGGCAGGCGGAGGTGGCCCGGTGGCCCCTGTCCACTTCCCTCCTCTGCAACACTCAGGCCAGAGGAGGCTAAAGGAACAGGGGAGGGAAGGTTTCCACTCTCCTGCTTCTCACCCCAATAAATGCTTGAGACATCCCGATGAAAAAGGACTGGGCCTGGAGCCCGGGCAGCCGCCCTGCTGGAAGGAGCCCCAGCCTGTTTTCCTGGCCCGAGAATGAGGAGGTCAGCTCGAGTTCAGCTTTGCTTTAATTGAGTAGAAGATCGTTGGTTGCTTAAGGGAGTCTTGAAATAAGGCTTGGGCCTGTAGGGTGACTTCCCATGTTGTCACAAGGGATTAGCCAGGCCGCTCTGTAAACACAGTGATCCTTCTGTCCCCTTCGGGACATGCAGATAGGCTCTTCTTCAGGTCCGCAGGGGCTGAGCTTGCTCCAGTGGAGTCCTTTGACATTTTAGTAAGACCTGGGGAGTTACACGTTTTCCATGATTGAGCCATCCGTAATTATCCATTTTTCTCAATAATCACTGTCTTCCAAATCCAAAATGTTTAGAGAAGTGAGACTATCAGACATCTGTCCAACAATCCAAAAAATCAGGGGTGGGGGGTAGGTCCCCTGAGGCAGAGGTAATGTCTTCCTAATAGGAGCCACTCGCCAGCTCTTGGGACGCACTCTTTTTCCATTCATTTGGGAAGTGACAATTTCTGGAGCCTCACCAAGGGCCAGGCCCCGTGCTAGCCACCAAAGACAGCCCCGACCTGTCCCTGCCACCCTAGTGAGAGAGATTACATCTGGGCCAACAGTGATAATCCCAGCACTCCCGGAGACTGAGACAGGAGGATCCCAAGTTCAAGCCCAGGCAGGGTAATTTAGTAACTTAGCTAGATCCCGTCCCAAAATCAAAAGTAAAAGTGGGCTGGGGTTCTAGGCCAATGTTGAAAGTTCTGGGCTTGATCCCTAGTACCATTTTTTTTTTTTTAAAAAGCTACTGGATCTTAATCAAATGAAAAACAGCAATAAACAAAGCTTTGGGTGGACAAGGCGGCCTACGCAGAGGAAGGAATGCAGGGTCTCATTGGAGGAGTAGGAGTTGGCCATCCTAATTAAAAAACAACAGAAATTCCCAGTGCTATCCTAAGGGCTCTACCCAGATCCAGTCATTGAATCTTCACAACAACTGTATAAGGCAGATCCTGTTTTCACCCCATATTCAGAGGAGGACATGGAAGTACAGAACAGGAGAGAAGACAGGACTGGGTTGGGGACCTGGGTGGGGAGTAGGTGGGTGAGGGGATGGCTGCGGGAGAAATGGCCCCTGTGAGAAGGTGGGCCAGGTGGCAGACAGCAGGGAAGGGCCTCTGCCCCCGGTTGAGAGAAACACTGACCTCAGATCTGTGGTGTTGGGAAGATGCCACAGTGGTTCAGGAGCCAGAGTAGGAGACCAGTGTCAGCGTCAGAACACCTCAGGGAAATTAGAGTCTCTCCAACTCTCTATCACCATGAGGGGCTGGTTTCCTGCCCACTTCCCTACCAACTCTAGTCACCCTGGCTGTGGCACTGAGCACGGAAGCTGACCTACGGTGTGACCATCCCCAGGCGCCAAGTGGCCTGGAGACACAGCTCACTGGCCAAACCAATATCTGTCATCTCCAGAGCAGAAGTAGGAGGGGCTTCCCAGCTCCCTCCAGGAAGCCTGAGGCAGAGGACCGAAGGCCCCAAGACTGGCCTCCAGGAGGTGACTGCTGTGGCCTGCAGTAGCCACACAGAGGAAGTGTCCTTGCCTATCCTGATTGGCCTTAGGGTGGGGGGGTGGGTGGGGGCCAGATACTGAGCTCAGGATCTTCACATTAAACTACATTTTTTAAAAAATTTAAGATAAGTTCTCACCAAGTTGCTAAGTTGCCCATGCCAGGCTAGAACTTGCAATTCTCCTGCTTCAGCCTCCTTGAGTGCTGGGATTATAGGCTGTGCTATCCGGCCCAGCTGGCTTCCATTTTCTTAAAAGATCTGTATTTAGACTCCTCCTTCTTGGAACAATCCTCCCTTTGTGCTCGTGCCCGCGCACACACTTGCACACGCGCGCACACACACACACACACCTGCAGCCTATGTCCACTCCAAACACCATTTATGAGAAGTCTTGTAAATACAGCCCAAAGAAACGCCGTGCCAACTGTTCTCCCGATGAGCTTGTCACCCTGACCTTCCCAAGCGTCGAGCTCTACTTTATACCTCGGGAACGCACAAATATTTACAGTTGTTGGGAAGGGAGCCGGAGTCTGCCTGAGGGTCCCAGGCCTGGGAGCCCAGCATTCCTACAGCCAGGCTGCGTGAGCACCATCAGCGCGCCCTCCCCACGTCCTCTGCGGTTGGTGTCTCGGCGTAGACCCCGAGGCACGGGGAGCAAGGGCATCACCCTGAGAAGCTCTTCCTAGTGATCCTGTCACAAGTACATTCTGACGCAGCGCCAGAACTACCTCCCAGTACCTTTGCTCCTGCTTCTGGATGGGCCTCCGGGCCTTACAGCTTGGGTAAATCGCTTTGAAGACTAGAACTCGGCCTTGCATTTTCCTCCTTCGTATCCTCACTCCCTCACTCACTCTTGGGGGGCCTCGCTCATAGGCCCCTCACCACCGAGGTCATGTTCCTTTGCCACCCCAACACCCCCTGACTGGTCAGTGTCCACCTGAAAGCGTGAGCCCCAGACCCATCCTGGCACAGCCAGGTGGCTTTCTAGAACCGGAACCGCTTCTCTGAGGTTCAGCTTAGCTTCTCGGCAGTGTAAGCGTGGTATAAGGGGAGGAGAGACGCTGCCCTGAATCCCTGCCGTGCTGGGCCCTGCACTAGTTCATCCAAAACACTTCCGGGCTCAAAAACCAGGAAGTAGCTGACCTTCCTCCTTTCATATAGGAACATGGGTCTCTGACCTGGAACTAAAAATGAGGGAACAAGCAAATCAAGACTTTGAGGAGTCTGGTCAGAGGTCAGAGACTCACCAGGCTCCAGTGACTCTTCCTCTACATTCGTTGCTACCCGGATTTATCTGCTCTCTTTCAATTCTGGCCCAGCCACTTTCTAGCTGTGTGACCCCAGGCGAGTTAATTAACTTCTCTAAGCTCAGGTGACCAGCCTGTCCTGGTTGGCCTGGGACCATCTTGTTTTGAAAGCCCCACATCCTGGGAGACTGCTGTGTCCTGGGCAAACTGGTAAAGTTGAGTCACCTTGTTCAGGCCAGTTCCTTGTTATGAAATGAAGCCGATTACCATCGGTATCGCCAGGCTGCTGTGGAATTTAGCTGTGATGACGTAGGTGAAGACTCACCGTGGCGCCTGGCACAACCCCAGCGCTTGGGGTTGTTTCATTGAGAGCCTGGTTGACTGTGGCAGTGGATGACTGAGAGGTGACCATGAGCAGTTTAAGTGAAGAGGTTTTAAAACCTCTTGGGAATACGAACAGAGACACTAGATGGAGGGTCACGCTGTGCTCCCCTGTAGTGTACATGTCCTGCTGGTGTTCAGCTAGGCATGATTAAGGCTGACCCTGAGTGGAACTCCTGTGACAAAGGAACAGGTAGATCTTAGGCTCATCTCTGAGGAAACAGGGCAGGGTGGGAGCCACCAGGCTGTAAGGGCCACAGGAGATTGCACAAGCGCTTTGGGTCTTTCAAGCATCCAGCCACCCTGGCAGGTTGGCCGCCACGGCGCACACCCAGAGGAAGGAACACAGCAGAGCGGGTCGCCTGAGAGCCTCCGTCCGCACTTCCCCAACTGGGTAACCGTAGACACGTGACTCCCGAGGTTCCGGTGCCATCTCCTCATCTGTAAAATGGGGAAGAGAAAGCAGACAAGGTGTCTAGAGGAAATATAGCAGGGTGGTCAAGAGCAAGGCCGCATCACCCACTGGACATACGACCTCAGGCCACCTCTGCCCTGTCTCCTAGTGTGCTGGGCCATAGCCTCCTATGACAGAGACTTTATGAACTAATGTGTTCTTGGTGCTCAGTGAGTTCTTAGCAAAGGCCAGCTCTTTTTCAACATCCTTTCTGGCCTGGACACTTGATGGTAAAGATTGTCACACAAACACACGCACACACACACACACACACACACACACACACCATCACCAAGAGTTAACATAACATCAGCTTTTACTAGGATGTTTTGTGAAGTTTCTTTCCCTCTCCCCCAGCCCGCCCCATCGCTCAGCTGGCTCATGTTGCCCTTGAGACAGACTAACCCCCCCCTCTTTTTTTAATGTGAATTGTAGACAAGCCAGATCTCCCTCATCCTGTTCTTGTGCAATTGATTTTTGGAAACTGCATTCAAGACGCGAGATTTATTGATGTGAAATTTCATCTGGTTGCTTTTGACCCGGCATTCTCGACTGCCGAGATCATCTGGAAACAAATCTCTCAGCCCCTCCAGCTTTGAGTCATCTGCAAATTTGATGCACGTGCTTTCCATGTCTTCATCCAAATTATTGGCTTAAGAAAAACTATTTTGTAGATAAAAATAGTGCTAGAGATCTAGACCACTCTGTAGATCAAGAGGGACCCCTGGGTCCAGCTGACCCGGGGGACTAGGTCTTGTGGGAAGCAGGGCTCAGCCTTGGGTGTGCAGAGTCACTGCTGTAGCCTCTTATCTTGGCCCTGATTTCGACTGATGACAAGGAGGGTTCACCTCTCAGCCACTCTAACTGTGGCCCCTTCTAAGCCAGTAAATCTACCAGAATAGTTTGTATACCTTCCTGTGAGCAACAGACATGGCCCCATCACCCTGCCCTTCTCTGTCATTGCTTATCCAGCTAAGGCCACCCCCTCCCCCGGGGCCTTGCCAAATACCTGGTGTTCATCCAAGAAGTCAATTCTCGTTTGCTCCAGAAAGCACAGACCAGAGTGACTCAGTGTGCTTCCCATCAGATGTTTCCATGTTACAGGCCTCTCTGGTATCTGAGCCACAAGGCCAGTGCCTGGGTGGACCTGTTAGCAGCCACCTGCAGCTTTATGGAGCTCTGAATCCAGCCCAGGCCCCCAGGGGCACTCCGTATGACAGAACAGAATGGCTGGCCATGTGGCTTGTGGGCACAACTGCAAATCCTCACGGAATGGCTTAGGGAAGGGGACAGGGAAAAGGAGGGGGAAAATCTAGGATTCCTTTTTCTATAAGAAGTGGCTTAAATTTTTACAAATCCAACAATTTCTCTTTCTCTGGATAATTTGGCAACTTGAGTCAAATAGCCACTGGTCGTGGAGCTTTTCAAAACCCCTTCAGGCTCTGGTGCAGCTGCAGACACTTGGCCCACCCAGGACAGCCTACAGGTTCTGGGAGAACCAGCCAACCCATCTTTGATGACTTTGGACCTTCTCATTTGGCCCGGATGTCTTCGTTAAGAAGAGTTTAATGATATAGCTCCGAACAGTCAGCCCAGACTGAGTACCTGCTCTGTACCAGGCATCACACTAGACCTGCGACCAGACAAGGATTCTGAGGTCTCTATTGAGCATGAAAGATGGAGGTTCGTTAATGGGAAAGTTCATTCCACAGAGCAGGAATGGCACATGAAGAAGGCTCATAGCTCCTGCAGAACACGCATGGGGTCTCTCGCAGTTCTGGGGTTGTGGAGGAGGATGCAGGGTTGGGGACTGATGGAAGCCATGGCTCAGTGGGCTGCCTGACTCCGCCCAGTAGGGAGGGCCACAGAAAGTCTTTGGAAAAAGTGTCATGGCATCCAATCCCACTTTAGGGGTCAGAACCATAACATTAATGAGGCTGGACATGGGCTGCATGGCCTTTCAGTTGTGCAGAAGAACAGGGTGACCTTGATCTGTTAGTTTTCTGATAGGCTTTGACACCGTCCCTCTCATCCTGTCTGGTTGGGTCTCCTGTTGCTCACTTATCTTTACTTATCTCCTACCTCAGGTCTTCTAGACAAATCATCTCCAACCTAGCTAACAACCTCGGGGGAGATTTTTATAATCCCCACTTTACAGAGGAATAAACAGAGGCCACAGAGATGAAAGTAACTTGCTTGTGACTCCCAAGAATAGCCGGGCAGAATTTGGGCGCTGGTTTCCTCTGATCTTGAAATCTCTATAGCCATGGCTGTGTCACTATAGCTATCGGAGAATTCGCACTGCCCTTTCCTGTGACCAAAAGGCTTATAAGGGTGATAGGAAGCTAAGACCAGCAGCAGCCTGCATGTCCCCAAGATAAGTGTTGTGACCAGGATTGCAGGCTGTCTTGAGGCAAAGTGGAGCCTGAGATCCACTTCTGACGTGTGACAGAAATCCCATGTCTCTAGCGTGATAGTCTCTGGTCTAGAGGGAACCGTGATACCAGGGGTGGGAGCCTTCTTGGCTTTGAGACAGAGGGAGTAGAGGGTGATCTTGAGGGCAAAGCTTCAGCCCTTGTTTCCTGGCTAAGCATTAAATCTGTGCGGAAAAAAAAAAAATCGCTGGCTTCTCATGTAACCCTGGGTGGACTCTTTCCCCATCCTGAGTAGCCGTCCCACCCTCTCCCTTTTCTGTGCTACTGGAGATCCAACCCACGGCTTTTACACTTCACTAAGTCACTAAGTTACCCACCAGGCTGGCCTCTCGCTTGGGATGCTCTGCTCTCAGCCTCCATACGTGCTGGGATTACAGGCCTGAGCTACCAGGCCTAGCTCACTTCCCCATTTCTAAGCAAGCTCGGAAGTAGTTCTTTAGTGAAACACCATGAGAGCTAAGTGAGGTCATTTGCATAAAGCTACCAGCCACCTGGGCACATCACAGTGCTCACCCACGTGGCCTCGCTTCCTCTGTCACTGCAACCACCTACCTGTTCCCATGAGTGGCTCCTTCAATGAGGAGGCACTGTTGTTCCCATCCTATAGACTGGAACCTGACCTGCTCAAGGTGATTCTACGGGTACTGAGCCAGAGCAGAGCAGCCCCCAACAGTCCTGTAACTTCCTGTCCCCACCAGACCACTGCTGAGCCCAGGTGCACACTGCCAGCCCTTCTCAAACTTGATCTTGATCTCAAAGTTGCATCTTGGTCACTGGGGCCCTTGTTAGCCTGTGGGTTCTGGTGCAGGAGGGCTGGGCCCGGCTGAGGTGGCATTTCCTCTAGGGGGCATCAAAGCTGCTGGCCCCCATGGCCCTGTCTCGGTGGAGGGTCCCCTTCCACTCACAGGGGACCCTTAGGCAGGCTCAGGGAAGCAAGCAGGCAGCCCTGGGAACTACAGGAGCCCTTGAAGGTGGTTTCTTAGTGTTGTCCCCCTAGAAGAACCTGCAGTCCCCAGGCCACCAAAGTGGATCCTTCCTCTCAGAACTGTTCTAACGGGGATGGGGCTCCCGAGTGCCTTCCAGCCCAGCTGCAACTTGATGTCTTCTCCTCCTGCTTCCTCTCGCTGCTACGGTCAGAGCCTGACAGTTACAGCAAACCCCCCCTTGCTCTCCCACCCTAAGCCGGTGCTACACAGCGGGGCCAGGCGCCAGCAGCAGTGAGAGGGAGCTGACATTTGTCTTAATTGGAGTTACCCGTGTAAATCCCTCATCCCCTCCCTACGCCCTCGGCCTTTGATGGGCGAGGGGCTCAGAGAGAGAGAGAGAGGCTCAGACTCTCCCACGGGGATACACCGTGTTATTAATGCAGACACTAGAAGGGAGTGTTCTGACTTGTCAGCAGAAGATGTAAAAAAAAGAGAGAGACAAAAGAGAGAGAGAGAGAGAGAGAGAAAACACAGACAGCAACCAGAAAGGGCAGCTCTATGCTTGGGTATCTCTACACTAGCCTCCAGAGCAAAGCTACCCTGCTCTCCCTGTGGGGTACCTCAGCATTTTCAGACCTACCTCAACCTCAGCCTGATATCAAACTCCGTAGTCAACTAAGAAACTTTTAGGGGGTGGGGGACTGTAAAAATGGCTGGTGTCTGGCTCCTTCTCCCAGAGATCTTTATTTCATTGGCCCAGGGTGTGGTCCATGGACCTTGGCGTTTTAAGGACTCTGTGATGCTCCCAGGAGGCTGGAATCCTTCTGGTTTGCTTAGCCACAAGCTGGTTAACAGGCACCTGGGAAGAGTTTCTGTTGTCTCAGAATCACTGACACCTCTTACAGTTCTACCAGCCTTGAATCAGAGACGCAAATACCGCCCCTAACAGGCATGGATCAGCCTGAGGAGCAACCGCACGTACCTTCTGCATTCGTTAAGTTCCAAATCCCAGATGAGGAAGGATATGCGGCTGCTCAACAGCCACTACCCACTTCACTCAGTCACTTGACCAGCATTTATTAAGCACCTATTATGGGCAGGGAGCTGTGGGAGATTTAACTACACGTGTACTATGGACCATACTTTTCTGTGATGAAGGCCTCGTAAAGACAGATGAAACCCCACCGAACACCTCAGCACCAAGGACGGAACCTGGTGGTGGTGGGATGTGAGGTCAGGTGGTAAACAGGCTTCACGAAAGCGTGTTCCCCATTTACGATGTCCTGGGCCACACTCCAGGTCCTTCCCAGTGCCGTAACAGTCGAGGCTGACCGCAGCTCTCAGGAGAAGGTATGGTCTCCACTTCACAGATGAACAAACTAACACTGCAAGAAGCCCACGGCTTATCCGTGGTCACAGAGCTGTTGCATGTTCAAGTCTGACTTACAAGAACACGCAAGGAAGATGGCTTCAGTTTCAGGATCTGTGAGAACCTTCCAGAGTCCTGGGGAGGTCGCTACCCCAACACAGGAGGGCATAGCCCTGAGGGAGCAGCATGTGCCAGGACAGGCCACAGGATGGCTCAGAGCAGCAGAGATCTCAGGCGGGTGTTTCTGAGCTTGAACAAGGCCTGCCAGGAGAGTGAATGCCTCTCACCTCTTCTCTGACCTACCTTTTCCATCCTCAGGGGCGTTCCCTCTTGTGTCTCGCACGCTTGCCACACCCCAGCAGCCCACTCTTTCCCTCCTCTGGTCCTCCTCTTCCCAGCCTGGACCCTCACCTGTATTTCCTGGGCACCACCAGCCAGCCGGTCCTCAGAGCCGGGTATCCAGCAGGGAGCCTCGGCCCGCCCACATCCCTCACACCTATACCCATTAGCAAGCTTTAGCTGCAACAGCTCAAATGTCTCTTGAGGCCCTTAGTCTCTTCTCTCCCCTCCCGTCCTCTAGTCCTCAGGGCAACGGGACCCGCACCCCAATAGACCTCTGAGCCCTGACTACCCTTCCTTAGGGCCACCCTTCATCTCCCGCCAGAGGCGACCTTCCCACGGGCAGAACCAACAGCCCATGTCTACCTTTTATCCCAACTGTTGCTCATAGCCAGAAAGCTAAGGGGGCAGGTGCCAGCCAGGCCCTCCGTACCCCACGAAGCTGCTGAGGCTCCCTGTTCCTGCCTCCTGCTGCCTGCTTCGCTTCCTCCATTCACGCTGTCTCCACGTCTCCCTCCCCTCTAAGTGCGCAGTCCTGCTCAGCTCCTACGAAGCTGTCCTGTCCCCGACTCCACTGGGGCATCACCGGGGCCTCCCCTCCCCTCTGCACATTCAGGTCTGCAGCACTGCTTCGCTCACGGCACTGGGCCCTTGGTTGATCCATCCCACTCCCGGGCTACGTCAGGAGCTTCCCCAGAGCAGAGGACACGCCACTTCCATCTCTGAATCCTGGGGAGCCTAGCTCAGGCGTGGACTCGGTGCTCCCCAGATTAGAGGTTAGCCCAGCTGTGTGGTGCCTGGAGCCAGGCGGAGTGCTGTCCCCTCCCACAATCCTATCTGGTTCTTGTAACCTCCATATGAGGTTGCAGCCAACATTTGCATTTCTTTATCCACGGGACACTGAGGTCCAGCACAAACGGTGAAATGTCTTATTCAAGGGTGCACGGAAAGGTCACGGCGGGGTCAGCTTAGGCCTCAGGGGTCTTGACTCCAGTGTGGGGAAATGGGTTCATTTCACCCCAGAAGCTTGTTTTCTGTCCCTGCGAGAGTCTCTGTGTCTCGGGAAGCCACTCGCGGGCACTCTCAGCACGGGACTCCTGTGTCTGGAGGGAGCGGGGGCTTCGGATGCCGGCGTGGAGTCAGAGAATGAGGACCAGCACTCAGCAGGCCCAAACGCACGAGGCCGGGGGAACCAGAGACGCTACGAGCCCCGGAATTGTGGGAGCTGGAAAGCGGGTGGACAAGTGGCAATCAACTTAGCAGAAGAAACGAGAAGGACTGTCAAGCTGGCACCGGGGAGAGCTGAGGAGCCGCTCGAATCGCGCCGCAGAATCCTCAGGCGTTCGGGAACCGGCAGCCTCCGCACTTCTGGAAGCGGGTAAAGTGATGGCGCTGAGCAAACGGAATTCACTCGGAGGCAAGTGGCGCGCCAGATCTGTGCCGCCTGTCCCTACCGCTCAGCCACCGTCCGCTCCTTACCACGTCAAATCCCGGAGAGAAAATACAATCAGGACTTCAGGGCGAGGGGTGCGAGGCCCAGCCGAGGGCTCAGGTCCGCGCTGAGCGTTCCGGGCTTCCTGCTGAGCGCTCCCTGTGCTCCCAGCTCGCTGCGCCTGGGCACCGGCAGACGAGGCTCCGGAAGCCCCTTCTCCAGGTGAGTACAGGAAGAAGATCCCCGGGCCTCCATATTTCACTTCCGCTCATTTTTGTCAGAAAACTCCGGAGGGTAGAGATTGCCACCACAGTAAGGGAGAGAATCCAGAAACAGATAGGAAGCAGAGATGCAAAGGAAATCTCCAAAATGGTAGTGGCGATGATCATGAGGCAGGCAGAGACAAGGCCAGGCTCCACCATAGGAGAAGGACCAGAAAGTTCCATGCCACCGTCACTCCTCCAACGCTGAAGAGAAACCCGTAGGCTACTGAGTGCGTTGGTATGACCAACTCCCATCAGGCAACTGGCAGTCATTTTTAATGTTGCATTAACAGAAAGCTATGCAAGGAACAGGAAAAACAAAAGTAATTGTCAACTCCAGAAAAAAAAACAAAAAGCGTGCAGGAAAGAAAAAGAAATCCCAGTTAACTCTTAATCTACTGTGATGTTAGTTACTTAGTTACAATGCCGTCACCACTGGTAGCAAAATACCCACAGAACTGAGGTGAGGACACGCACGTGTGTAGTGGGTGTGTGAAAAAAAAGAGAGAGAAATAAAATTCATTCTTTTTAACAGAAAGTCAATAAGAAATGCAGCCAGGCCCAGTGGCGCAGGCCTGTAATCCCAGCACTCTGGGAGCCCGAGGAAGGAGGATTGCAAGTTCTAGCCTAGTCTGGGAAACCCAGCAAAATCCTGTTCCAACATCCAAAGTAAAAAATGGGCTAGCTCAATGTGAAGTCTCTAGGTTCGATCCCAGCACAGAAACAAAATAAAGAAAGAAAAAGTAGCCATATTAACATATTAGATAGAGATAGGAGGCTAAGTATAAAACAAATCTATTAAGAAGTTTCCAAGTAGCTAGCTGTCTGTGAGGGAGGAGGAAGGGGGTTGTCCTTAATAAACTTTGAGGAACTGATGGCAACGTTAAGCTACGTGCCCTTCTCGCTTTTAAATTCTTTTCAAGGCAGAAAAGATAAATAAAAAACAAACTAACAGCAAGAGCGCAAGAGTGGACTCAGCCACTGTCATCCTGCCACTGTGTGGCCACAAGCAGGTTGGGTAATCACTCACCCTGAGCCTCAGGTACCTCATCTGCAAGACGGGGCACAAGCATCTCCTGCATAGCCGCGACAGTCAAGACCACGTGAGGAGGATCTAAAGGGCTGGGCACAACTGTCCCTCACTAGACGCTGTGGATTGTCAATCAAGACAGGGCAATGGATGCCCTCTCTCCTCCCCAGCCGCCGGGCACTCAGCGGCCTACTCCAGCCTGCACCAGGCCCAGGTAGTCTTCAAGTACCCATTCTTTTGTTTGTTCTTGCTGTTTGCATTAGTGATTCTCTCCCACCTCGCTTCTGCCCAGATTAAGGCAGGAAGTGCGAACTTGCATGTTCCCCGGAGGGGTGAGGAGGAGGGTGACTCAACTTTCCTCCGCAAACCTCACCAACACAACAAGTTCGCTTCTTGTTTTGGTCTCTAATCCTGTGTGATCCCACCCCACTCCCCCACAGCTGCTTTTACTTCACCTCCCCTGACTCTCGCTTTTTCCATTGCTTAAGTAAGCCAGGCCTGCCCTCCTCCCTTCCTCCTTCCCTGCCCTCCTCCCTCCCTCCTTCCCTGCCATCCTCCCTCCCTTCTCTCCCTGCCCTGGTAGATCTTTGCACTGCCAGCTGCTTGCCTGCAGAGGAGGCTGAGCCCTCAGAGAACCTGGCCCAGGGGCTCCTGGGAAGGGCCCCGGGCTCTCCAACTGCACGTATCACTGCCTCTGAGGCAGCCGTAGCATCTGTAAATCCAGCCCCTGCCCTCAGCCCCTCCCACCCACGGTGGACCTCCACCCCCTGGCATCCCCACCTCTGTTTCTCCTGGGGTCTATGTGGGCTCTGAGCTCATGCCCTGCTCTCTGCTCCTTTCTCTGTGTTTTCCCATTGTCTTCTAAGGGGTGGGGGTTGTGGGTGCTGCTCAGAAAGAGCTGGCAGGGGAGGTGGGGTGGGTCCGGGAGGATGGCGAGTTGAGGTCTGAGGTCTAGGCAAACATCTGTAGGCACGTGGAATGGGTGGAGTGTGGAGAGAGCCTGAGGACAGCCGGGAGGGATACCGGGGAGTCCTCAGAGGGAAGAAGCTACCAGGCGCTCTGGGGCGGAGGCCTTCACCACGAGTACCAGAGTGAGAAGAACTGGGGGGCAAGAGGTGGCCCTTGAGGAGACTCCCTGGGGAGTACAGGAAAAGCCCTTTGAGGGCACCACTCTGAGAGCAGAGAGAAGACCCTCTCGGGAGGCAGGAAGTGGCCACCTTGTCACATGCTGCAGAGACCACATGAGGCAAGAGCCCATGCCAGGGACAGAGACCAGGGAGGACATTGGTGCAGAAGCTCTAGAAGTGGATGCGGCCTGAGGAGCTTGGCTGTATGAATTCAGCAGCAGAAGGGAGTGAGGGAGTCGGGGTGGCGAGTACATGCAGCTCTTCCGGGAAACACAGAGGAGAAAGGAAGGGGAGCGACGGGTTGGTGGCTACGGGAGGTGTGGACACTTCTGGGTAGGAACAAAAAGCAGCATATCTTAACTAAGGGAGAATGCCCGTGGCCCCAGGGAGCGGGAAGGGTGTGGCCCAGGGCACAGGGATGTCGATGTGATATTGAAAGGGGGAGGTTCACTCCTTCCCTTGGACACAAGGAACATGGCCAGGAGAATACTGGTGTCTTAGTTACTTTTCTGTTGCTGTGACTCAATACCTGACATCCACAAATTTAGGAAAGGAAAGGTTTATTTTAGCTCACAGTTTCAGAAGGTCACAGTCCATTCAGGGTCGGCCAGCAGCAATCGAAGTACATGGCAGAGAGAGAGGTGGAGGCAGCTTCTCCGGAGGTCACAAACAGGAAGCCAAGTTGAGACTAGTTGAGACTAGTCCTAGTCCCAGTCCTAGTTCCAGTCCTCCAAGGAAGGCAGTAAGTAGCTTAAATATCCTTCCAGGTCTCTACCCAGTGATCAGCCCCTCCAGGATCCAGGTGTGGAAGGTGTGGCCACTACACACCGTTAATCCTAACTTAACTGTAAGCCACGCCTCCACACTAGGCCCCAATCCACCAACAGCACATGGTTCCGTAGACAATCTACAAGATTCAAATACATGAGACTTTCGGGGGACATTCCAGAGCCAAACCTCAATAACTGGGTAGAGACCCTTGGACAGAAGGGGACCTTGGAGGTGCCCTCCTGCCAACAATGTTTATTTTCTTTTCTATTTTAAAATATTTTCCCACTCTTTTTTATGAGTGCATATTGGTTACATGGATTAACGAGTTTCATTCTGCAGGTTTGTACGCACACATCACATGCTTCCATGGTTGTCTTCGCATCACCTCCCTCATCCCACCCTCCCCTCTAGTTTCATGCCTTTTGGTTGGGGTGGAGGATGGTAGGTTCAATTCATGTCCTCTTTAGCTTTTGATCAAGCACCTAGTACTGTCCCCAGCACTGTGCTAGGTGCTCTAAGAACATGACAGTTGTCCCTCATTATCTGCAAGAAATTGGTTCCAAAGTGGATCGGAAAATGCTCAGGTCCCTTGGATAAGATGGCTTTGCCTTTTCCTCCTGTAGATTTTCAATCATCTCTGGATTACCAATAATACCTGATACTATAAGGATGCTGTGCCCAACCATTGCTATGCCATATTGTTTACAGAATAAAGACACAGAGAAAAATCTGTATGTGTTCACTGAATGCAATTGTTTTTTTAATGTTTCATTCTGGAGTTGGTTGGATCCATGTTTATGGAGCAGCAACTGCATTTCTGAGCCACACTGAGACTCCAGGAAGCAGGCATTACTGAGCTTATTTGGCCCAGTGGGCTGGAGAGAGGGTAAGCATCAAATCCATGGTCACAGAACCAGGGAACACTTTCAAGTTTCCAACTCAGCTCAGAGGAATTCCTACCACGTGCTCTCACTTCCCCACCCGCCCCCATGACCTCTGAGTCACTCAAGGGAGGCTGCATGCTCTTGCCTTGGCTTGGAGGCCCCCTTCTCGGGCACAGACTTGCCCTCCGGACCATCTGTCCCCACCACACACTGTGCTTCCGTATTCCTCACCCACACCTCTGTGAAACAATCTGCTTAATCCTCACTCCAACCCTGGAACCGGGCCTGTGCCTCGAGCACCCTGCTAGAAACAGCTTGCCTCATGTCTTCTCTCTGTTACCAGCCCCCGGACAGGTGGCCAGCATCCAATAGGCTTGAGAAAGCTATTTGTCAACTTAGTGAATGATAACGTTCTTTTAAAGTCAGTGAGGGCTGGGTCTGGTTGTGTAGACTTAATAATCCCTAATTGTATAGGTTTATAATCCCAGCACTCTGGAAGGCTGAAATAGAAGGATCACAAATTCAAGCCCAATCTGGCCAATTTAGCAATTGAGCAATACCCTGTCTCAAAGTCAAAAAATTTAAAAATAGGCTGGGAATGTGGGAATGTAGTTCAGTGCAAAGGTTCTGGGTTCAATCTCCGGTACCGCCCCCCTCCCTACACAAAAAGTCAATGAGGACAGATTGAGCAGGGAGGGAGAAATATTTGCAAACCACAGTTTGGGAAGAAAAAAGAAAAAGAAAATACTGAACTAAAATAGAGACAAAGAGAAATATTCGCAAGTCACATATCTGACAAAGGCCTTATATCCAGAATATATTTTAAAAATCACTAAAAAGAAAGAATGAACAGTAAAACAATCCAATTTGGAAGTGGACAAAATTATGAAGAGAAATTTCACCAAAGGAGATGCCTCTCTGGGCGATAGGCACATGAGGAAATGGTCAGCACCGCTACCCATGAAGGAGATGAAGTTTCAATCTGCAACAAGACACCTGTAAGAGGGCCGAAATAAAATAAGCAGTGAGGAGACCAAATGCTGGTGAGGACCCATGGAAACTGGGGCATGCGCACACTGCTAGGAACAGAAGTTGTTGGATATTTTCCCAAAAGTCTCACCCTACACTTACCATGACCCAGAAACCTCACACACCGGCACCAAAACTAGAGACGGACCACACAGTCACCTGAAAACCTCTACAGGACTATTCATACGAGCTTTCTTTGTAAAAGCTTCAAACTAGAAACAGCCAAAATATCTTGCCGTAGGCGAGTGATTAAACAACATGGCGCACGCGCACCATGGGATGTATTAGGCAGTGGTAATTCGCTTCTCTTGATGAATGGATTACTGATATTTGCAACTTGGAAGACACTCAAGGACATTCTGCTGGGGCAGAAAAATCCAATCTCCAAAGGCCATGGGCTCTGTCATTTCATTTGTATAATATTCTTGAAATGATAGAAATATTGAGCTGGAAAACAGAGCCTGTAGTCTGTTGATGGTTGGCAGGTGGCTGCCAGAGAGGAGGCAGGGTTGGGGGAGGACAGGGCCGGGAAGGAGCCTCTTGAGGGAGACCTCTGTGGGATGGGACAGTTCTGCAGCGCTCACACCTATCTACACAGTGACAAGATGACAGAGCTACACACACAGTGTCTTAGTGCCATTTCGTGGATTCTTATGTTGCCCTCTTATCATGCCAGATGCAATGATTGGGAGAAGCCGAGGGCAGTGGAAGTGTGTAGAACCTCCCTCCACTCTCGTTGCAACTTCCTGGGCACCTGTGGTCTTCTCAAAGTAACACAGTACGTAGATTAATCAGTAATAGCAGTCACAGATGATCACGCAGAGCAAAAGAATGCTTGAGTGTCTGCTGATCTAAATAAATGAATTAGCGAATAAATGAACCCAAGAATGAAAAAGCTCTTGTCCATAGGACAATCTCAAGAGATCAACGTAGAAGGGTTGTTGGATTAGAATGTCACTGCTTGGCAACCACCACGGCAAGACTCATCAGCGGGCGTGAAAACTGGAGGGCGAGAAGATGATGAAAAACAGAATATTTACATAGTCTCAAAGTATCTTCTCACACGCTGGTTATTATTTTACAAAGGGGAAGAGAATAACTTCGCAGCGAAGATTCCTGGCAACACCGCCCGCCCTAAGTGATCCAAGTTAGCACCACTAGGAAGGGACAAATCCAAGTCCTGTCCTCACGGTTGGGAGGCACTGAGGGGGGCGCCGTGGTGCTGCTGGGGCCCTGCCGACACGGTCTCATCGGAGTCTAATCAAGAGGACACATCCCACAAGCCCATAGGAGAGACGTCCTACGATATGACTGTTGGTTTCCCCCAAATGCTCTGAGTTCACACAAAACAAAGGCAGGCTGAGAAGCTGTTTCCAATTAAAGGAGAGGCAATGTGGACATGATGAAGCACTTAGAGGCAAGAGAACTTCTGAAATTTGCTTCGATGGCTTCGGAAAAGCAGCACACATATGTATATGTATATATACATATGTATACAGAGACGCACACATGTGAACATGGTAAGACAGAATTATAAAAGAAATTATAAAGCAGAGACGCAAATTGGGCAAAAGGTTAACATTTGGAAATGTGTATTTCTGCAATATTTTAAAAACCTGAAAGTACTTTTATTACATAAAGTTTAAAACATAAAAAGTTACAGGGGATGCAATTACTGGGGCTCACAAATTAGAAACTGCTATTATTTATGTACTTGGGGATTCAAAATAAGGCTGTGTTTGTAAAGGCCTCCCTCCTCCAGGATGCTGACGCAGAATGCCAGCGAGGTCTGGCCCTTGCCACCGGGTTCTGGGCCAAAGGAGAAAGAAGCAGTGGTGTACCCCCCCTGCCCCCTCAGGGTAGCAGTGGACTTGCAAGGCCAGTTCTGGCCAGGTGGGGGTGGGATAAGACCTTTCTAGAAGGCCTTGTACTTCTTCCGTGCACTTCCTTCTCAGAGAAAATAACAGGCTGGACTGGTCAGCTTCTCGTCCAGACAAAATCCTTGACATACACATCTTAAAGCAGAAGAGGCTTATTTTGGCTCTCGGTTTCAGAGGTGTCAGTCCATACTAGATCAACCCCAAGGTAGAAATGGCACAGTGAAAAGGTATGGTGGAGGAAAACAGCTCAGCTCCTGGTGGCCCAGGGAATAGGCAGAGAGAGAGGAAGGGGCCAGGGACAAGAACATCCCCTTCCAGGTCAGCTCCCCAGTGACCAGCTTCTTCCAACTGGGCTGCACCACCTAAAAGCGCATTTGGCTGTGGACACACCAGTGGGTCTATAGACTTCCCAATGGGTCTATGGACTCATTAGTGGATCGATGGACTTATCAATGGGTCTATGGACACATCAATCGGTGGATTCCCTGATGAGGGTTAGTATCCCCATAATCTGATCACTGTTCAAGAGTTCTGCCTCTAAACACAGGAGTCGTTAGGGGGTTTATTTTTAATTGCAAGCATAACGAAAGGCCATTCAGACACAGAGGAAAGATATGATTCAGACGTGAGGAAAGATAAGGTTCCCCTTCATTCTCGCAAGTCATGATGCTCATGCAGACACGGGGGTGTCATGAAGGGTCATGCTATCCCCGGGACAGGCACCACTACCAGTACTTGTTTCTAGAATTCAGCATCTGCTCAGCCTTCTACTCATGTATCCATGCATCTGTTCACCCACCCGTTCTTTCAACATCTGTCTGCCCATCAATCCAGGATTCTTTCGTGTATCCATCCTTGTATCTAGCCAAGCAGCCACCGTCTACCATCCGTCCATCCGGCACTTCTCCGTCTCACTGCTCGTTCTCTTCCTCATTGATCACACTGTGTGTCGGGTCCTATTCACTGCCAGGCACTACCCCTATTCTGGGATTCAGCGGTGAGTAAACTCCAGCCAAAGTGACAGCTCATAATCCAAAAGGACAAATGACAAACGGAAGCAATAAAAGCTCCTATGAAGGATGTAGAAGATCCTGTTGAAACTCATGTGTGGAGGTGGGGAGGTAGGCCAGCACTGCTCAGCGCCGTGACCTGGAAAGGAAAGCTGGAGGGGACAGCTAAGATGCATGTGACAGATCAGGAAACAGGGGTCCAAAGAACAGCCCGGCCTGGGCGTAAAGTGGCAGAGGGGACCGACAAGGTGGTGACGCTGGGAGGGTTTCCAGGTAGGGAGCACCACAGGCACAACATGGCTGACAGTTAGCAGCAGCAGCGTCCCAGACTAGCCTCTGTCCGAGAGGGAGCACAGCGTGTCCCCACAGTTCCCATGGCAAGCGGCTTGGGACTGCTCAGTCCTCGTGTCTGCAGCAACTGGGGGCACAGACCGCGCAGCTCCAAGGTGGATAGTGGGGTTGGCAGGGAGGCCACCACAGCCACTGGGTCAGAGCTAAGGTGGAGCCAGCCAGCAAGGGTAGTTAGTACCCAGGGACCCGAGCGGAAAGCCACCCTGTTCCTTCGCTGGCTGCAGCAAGGCAGGGCCCACCCCCCAGGAAACTGAGTTGTGGACTCAGCTTCCCCCTGGCCGCCTAGCCCTGTGGGTGAGGGCAGATGGGCCCACTTCCTCAGGAGTTTCTCTCCTCATGTGTAAAAAAGAAAGGAGCGAGCAAGGTATGTATGGGAGTGCAGGCCTGGAATCCCAGCACTTCGAGAGGCTGAGGCAGGAGGATTGCAAGCTCAAGCCCATCCTGGGCAACTTGAAGATGTTAAGACCCTTGCCTCAAAATTTAAAAAATAAAAATGGGTTGGGAGTGCAGCTTAGTGTGAAAGGCCCTGGGTTCAATTTCCAATACAAAAAGGAAGAAAAAAAGAAAGAAAGAAAGAAAGAAAGAAAGAAAGAAAGAAAGAAAGAAAGAGAAAGAAAGAAAAGAAAAGAAAAGAAAAAAGAAAAGAAAAGAAAAGAAGTGAGCTGGCATCTTCTCTGTGAGACTGGCACTTCCACACGCACACTTGGTGGTGCAAATCTTCTACTCCATAGATGCCCAGGGACAGGACGTACCACCACAAAGCAGTGATGTTGCTGGTCTGCTTTCCTCTGAGTCTCCATTACGAGGGAATAGTGCAGCCACAAGCCATAAGCTGTGATCTTGGCCCTGACACGTGGGGCTTTTGGTGTGAGAAGCCGAGCAGACCGAGGCAGCAGCTAGGAGCTGGCAGGGGTTTGCTGAGACACAGCTCGGCTTCTAGGGAGGGAGAGAGGGCATTTGAGGTGACTTTGGAAACACTGAAGATAAACTCTACATATTGCATGCCAGAGGCCTGCCTGGGGCCTTGGGATGCTGGTTTGGGGATTTGAGCTTGATCTCCTAGAATTTATTCTAAACCTCACTACCTGCTGAGGCAGCAAATGAAAGTTCCACAAATCCCCAGTCAGTAGCTAATGAAACAACCGTCGCAGCCACCCGCCAGCCTGCCCACCCGCCTGCCTGCCGGGCCTCTGTCTGACACCTGTAACCACTTCATCTTCCAACGGACCACCGCTCTCCCCCCAGGGAGCTAGCCTGCGCTGCCCCACGGAGGCCTCCGGGCCTTCTAGCATGGGTTTCCATCTGAGTGGGCCCTGCTAGGCCTCCTTCCTGGGTCCCCAAGGTACTATAGGCTCCCTTGTTTCTTCTTTCCCCCTTCTCTCCGGGCAAACCCTCAGATGGTCGTCTACACAGCTTGCCACATCCTTGTACTGTGGCCGCAGGGTTTCCTGTTGCCAGGGACTTGAACTCTGGCCACAGCAAAATCGGTGGTTGCTAACCGCCCTCAGTGAGCTGTTGCCCTGGTGGGACGGCCCTGCTAGGTCCTGTAAGAACGCCGAGGCCTCTGCTGTCCTCTGGGCTGCCTGCGTGGCTGGGGCTATGCACCCCGCTGGAATCTCACCCCACTGAAGGTCTAACAATGCAGGTGTAGCTGGGAAAGCATTGGTCGATGTGGTTGATATCGCAGCTGCTTGAGTTCCAGCACAACGGATGATCGTGCCTGGCTGGGTAGGCCTGGCCCTGGTCACTTAAGAAGCCTGAAGAGCAATTTTGAGGTTTTCCTGAAAGTGAACACACTTCCTTGCAGCAGGGGCTGTGCCGCCCGCCAGCTTCCTGCCTGCTGCTCCGCTCTGCAGACTTCCGATTTGCTTATTCCTTTGCAACAGGCTCGTCCAACCTGGGGTGGCATTGAACGCAGCCCAAGACAAATTTGTAGACTTCCTTAAAACGTTATAAGGGGTTTTTTGTGCATGTATTTTTGATGGCTTTATTTCACAAGAACAAGACCAAACATCCCACAAGTTTATGTTTATATTGCTCTCTTTTCCTGGGGAGAAGTGAACAAAAATCTGTTCACCCCAGCTGGGCACAACCAATAGAGCAAGGTCACAACTGTGCGAAACTCCAACTGAGCGACCAGTTACGTGATTGGAGCTACTTACAGGTGTGTGGGTGACGCTGAGAAGCCCACACAGCACACACAATGACTCACAGAAACGGCATCATGCCTTGTGGACTTGCTTTCTGGCAGTCCAGCTCTTTTCTTGAAACTCACCTTCTTCCTGGCTACCCAAGGCACAGCATCCCTGCATTAGATCAGCCTAATGACTCCGTGGCTGGGCACCCCTCCCCACCGCATGATGTACGCTCCCAGCCCTGAGGGACTCGCTCCTCCGACTCTGTGCACCTGTGAACTGTTTACCTCCTGAGTCTCAAGAGCCTCTCTCATCTCTCCAGGTGGGTCAAAGGACTTTCTCCACAACATCTATTAATAATAAAAAATATAACAAAGGAAATGTGGTTACTTATATACAGAACTACATTAAATATCTTCTATGTGGCCCAAGACAATTCCTCTTCATTCATTGTGGCTCAGGTAAGCCAGAAAGATGGACACCTCTGCTTTAACTAACCTCCTGTGTGTCCCGTTTTTCCGACAAATATACCGTCTCACAAGGGAACCATTATCTAGAAATGAAGCTCAAATATAGGCAGCCCAGTTTCTGAACACAGCTTCTTAACTTCTGCTGTTTTACTCAAGTTAACACATCGTATCCATAGTTCCATCTTCCTGAGGAGACTCAGAAAGGTAAAGTAACTTCCTTAAGGTCACCCACAGCTTAGCACTGGATGTGCTGGAATTCCAGCCCCGTGTATTTGATGACAGGGTTTGAGGCCTGATCACTACTTCAGTAATGTGCTGGTGTCTCCAGAAACAGACACACTCGCATTCATATCTACACACATGCACTTAGTACAGATGAACTACTGTAAAAGACGGTAGCACAAGATATCCAAATAGTAATAAAAACATACAGTAGTCTATTTTCCGTTCCACCTAGCAAATTGGTTCTCACAGAATGCTTTTGTTGGTGCTTCCTAAACTCGTTTCCATAGCTAAATTGTTGCTACAGTTGCCACATGCGTATAATTCCTCTATGAACGTTTGTGGATATTCTCATGGATGTGGATGAGTTAGATGGAGGTAGCCAGGGAGGACATATATTGAGTCTTATTTATTCAGCCATAATAAATGGCTTCTTTGCTGAAGAGGGTGATAGTTTTGAATATTAGCTGAACATGTGTTAAACTTTTGGTTCCATTTATAATGGCCCATCTAACTGCTCAAGATACTTTTCATTCTAATCTGCATTAACTCTTTTTCCATTATTTCCTTAAGTCTACATAGCCAGAAAAACAACAGTGAAGGCCTGATCTGTAGTGGTCACCAATTTCTATGGTGTAAATATTCCTCTCGTAGCTGATTTGAGGGCACTAACATGAGTTGAGAAAGGAGCCACCCAGAGACACGAGATACCATGGCATTAAAATCTATTTTTGCCTGCTGCTCCGATGTCTGTGCATAACCTCATGGGCATACTTGCAAAACAGGATAAAACAAACAGCATTTTAGTGTTAATTAGCTCTGGTTTCTATTTCATTGAGCATTTACCTGAGTTAATTTTTAAATGATAACTGACGAATCAGCTCACAAAATTCCTGAAAGTCTTCAAGCAAAATGAGTCTAAATGAGCTGAAAATCTTCACAATACCACTTTAAGAAATATTCATGACCAACCCAACAACACTCAAACTTTTTCTTTCTCTCTCTCTCTTTCTTTCTTTCTTTCTTTCTTTCTTTCTTTCTTTCTTTCTTTCTTTCTTCTTTGTTTTGCAGTACTCAGGATCGAGCCCAAGGCCTTCACACTCACCTATATCTCTAGTCCCCACCTTCCCCAGTCATTTTTTCTTCCTAACAAGATCTTGCAAATTTTCCCAGCTTGGCCTTGAACTTGTGATCTTCCTGCCTTGGTCTCTTGAATATCTGGGATTATAGGCACGCATCACCATGCCCAGCTTTAAGTACCACTTCTGCCGTGAACTCCTTCTTGACCTCTGACAGGCTATTTGCAGCTTCCCCTCTGGTGGAAACACCACTCAGGCACTTTTTGTGTTATCATTATTTATTTCCATGTTTGTCTCCACAATAGATGAGTTCTTGAGGACTTGGACCATAAACCACAGTTTATTCATCTTTGTAATAACCACAGCACCGAGGCCGGAGTGCTCAAAAAATGGTCTGTCGAATAGAAGAACGTGACAAGAGTCTTTCAGGTGCGTTTCCAAAGCCCAAGAGTTCTGCTGAGATCTCTTGGGATCATCCAAAGTTTAGCAGGAAAGCTGGACAGCAGAGTTCTAAAAATCAGAACAAGGTGCTATGGAAAAGGATCCATCAGTAGACAGAAAAGAGCCTCTAGAAGTTAAAATTAATGTTGGCAATTTTACAAAAATCAACTAAAATCTTGGACGACAAATTTTTTTTTAAATCCCAGAACATGGAGCAGCTAGACTACAATATGAGAGAAAAAATGGGATCAACTGAGAAGTTCGACATCTAGCAAGCAGTAAAAATACCAAAGAAGAAAAGGAAGAGGATGGAGGAGGAGGAACTAATGTAGAATAATTACATTTTTAAAATCTCCAGAGCCCAAAGGGAACGCTGTATCTTTAAATTGAAAGAATGCCAAGTAAACAGAGAATTGAGCAATTTAAATATTAAAGAAAATGCTACCCATTCCTACAGAAATCACAACATTGATTTACAAAATAATAATAATAATAATAACAGAACCTCAGACTTCTTCAGCTAACAAATAAGTATGTGTCAGACTTACATCATAGTCCTCAGTCATGACAGTGGCGGCCAGAAAAATAGTAGCATTATGCTTATTATATGAATGCATTGTTTCAAGTACTATACATATATAAATCAATTAATCGTCATCATAGCTGCATGAGGTAGATACTAGTTTTCTTTGGGCTCATAGATGAGAAAACTGAGATACAGAGAAGTTAAGCAAACTGCTAGATACAATAAAGGTAGAGTTAAGATTTGAACCCTGGCAGTCTCATTCCAGATACAGAGGTTTTAACTTCTTCACTATAACCCATCTCTAAGTGCTAAGAGTAAATAACTTTGAGTCTAAAATTGTATACCTAGCCAAACTGTCCATCAAATGTCAAATCTCATTCAGACATTATTAAGTACTCAAAAATTATTTCTTTCTGCGAAGTCATTTAATATATCAATATATATATTTCAGTAAAACTGACTTGGAAATCAAGGACAAAGTTGTTGGGATAAAATTAGTAGAATCAATTCAGAGATCTAGCGAATAGAAGCTGAGGAATAAACTCTACATGGAGCTGTCCCTCTGAACAAATGAGAGCAGAGAATCAAGGAACCACCTGGAAGAGGAAAAGAATTGATTGATTCCAACAAACATATAAAAAGAGGCTGGAAGATTTTAACAGTGTGGTGAATAAGCCTATGTGCTCATGCACAAAACACTTCTTGGGTCACAGGGCACAAAATCATAACTACATAATGTAAACATGAGCCCTGGCAAAATGGGAAAGGATTTGTAATCAGTACAGAAGAGAAACAAAGGTGATCAGCTTTGGGAAGATAAACACAAAGATAAAAGAAATATAAGATTAGGCGGTAGAAGAAAACAGGTAGAGGAGAAATGAGGATATTAACACCCAAATGGACCCAGAAACAGCGCTAGAAATAATTATAAGTTTACAAAGTTATGCAACAGAAAAATAAAAACAAAATTAGCAAAATGTGGGCATAGTAAGAGATGGGATATAGGAATTAATTCCTCACCCACTTTGTCTGGCCATAACATAGATAATGATAATTTGACTATGCACCCTGATTTGCCCAAGACAGTTAATTTTGTCCCTTTTCACTTTCAACAGTTTTTAGTCAGAGGATTAATTATATGCCACCTTATGTAAAATTGATGAATTAAGGAGTATCAGTGTAAACACACAATGAAGAAAAACCACCAGAGGTTCTGACAAAAGCTGTTAGGAGTGAATGTTTCATGGAGCTAAGAAAGGGTTAGTCAGAACTCCTTCAGGTGTACAGTTTAAACGTATACCACTCATGGTGTGTAATGAAATACAATGTGGTGTGGGAATGGCAGGAATGGGTACGAAGCCATTCTCTGCTATTTGATTTTGTTTAAACAACGTAGATTTTTACCTTGACAAGATATTTTCAAATTACACTCAAAAATACTTTAAAAAGAGTTTCATGTGTGTGGGCTGGGTGATGGCTAAGGTTCTTAACGACTTGAGCGCCTCTTGAGGTTTTAGGTCGGAACTGGGGAGCAGGGTATTTCCTCTAAGACCCTTTTTGCCTCTTCAGGACAAAAGTAGAATGTCAAGAATTAGACTGTTTGTTCTCATTAGATTCTCCAGTGGAGGCCAAAAAAAAAAAAAAAAAAAAAAAAGGTTTTCAAATGCTTGGGACCCTTCCCCGAGAAACTCTAATGTAATTGGCATTTTTAAAAATCACCTTGGTGGTTTTCACGGGCAGCCAAAAAGGAGACTACTGGACTTGGTGAGGGAGCGCTGGGCGCCATGATGTGAAAAATTTAACATGGAAGACAGGTTGAGTTACTGATTGGGTATGGATAGTCAGCTGATCACACTCGCTTTTGTTACAGGTGGGGAAATCAAGGTTCACTGGCCCAGGAAGGAGCAGTGTCTCACCCAAGGTAAGGTGGTAAGGGATGGCCCAACTGAGGCCAGAGCTGGCTCCTAGCTGCTTGCTTACACCTCCGCACCTTCAGGGCTCCATAGCTTTGACCTGAGAAGAGCAACAATAGATGGACAGCCATGGGCTGAGCGCTCACCCAGCCCAATGCCAGGCACAGGGTTACTCCTCTCTTTTCCCTCTGCCGCCATCCTCCAGCCCCCGTGTGGCATTTTTCACTAGCTACTTAGAGAAGGCAAGTGACTTACCTCATCTTATGCAATTCTTTCTAGACTCTAACCCAGTATTTCTCAACATGCAGCCCTAAGCAGTATTTTTCTCTAAATTTCCTGGAATGCTTGTTAAAAATACAGACCCCTGGGCCACTCCCCAGGCCTACGGAAACAGGATTTCTAGAGGTGGGACTCAATAAGTTACACTTCAACAAGGGTCTTGTGTGGATTGTAAGCCCACAAACAACTGAGAACCACCACTCAAATGACTTTCCTCCTGACATCTCAGACCGTTTGGCCCTGCTGTACCCTCGGGCTGACTAACAGCCCACATGTGCAATTCGGTCTCAAGCCTGGCTTCCTCCTGGAAGTCTTTCAATTCTTTAGATGACAGGAGAAGGTCTTTCCACCATAGACTCCTTTGTACAATAGACTTTTCCTCCATGGGACTTATTGCAATAGTAACTTATAAACAATGTGCATAATGTTTTGCTAATGTCTTCCCTGCTCCACTGTGAACTGAATGTCCCTGTGGCCACTGGGTTGTTCACTGACCATAGTCCATGCCTAGAACCCAGCAGGGTTAAGCAGGCAGCCCAGTCACAGAGCCGGAAAGGAGCAGCACCAGGGCTCAACCCCTAGCTGTCTGATGTCTGATCATCCCATCTACCTCTGGACCACTGTGTTAATTGCCCCAGCAAAATCATGACCCAACCAGACATGAAAATCTGAACCACTTCATCATTCTTCAGGTCTCCAAATCACTCTGGTCACACACAACTAGTACTTTTTAAAATCTTGATAACCAATAATTAAAGGTGGTTAAGAGTTTAGATCTTTTTCCTCAGGCTCAACACCAGGCACTGTAGGCAAAGAGTCAACATCAATGTACTGGGGGTTACTGCAAGGGGGCTGGATGGTCAGTCAAACCCCACGAGCCCACTGGAGTCCTGGATCTCTCTCCCTCCAGGTCTTCTGGTAGCATCTTGACAACAAGATCCACCTAAGCCAGAGCCCACAGCCCTTTCAGTTAGAAGCAGGCAGGTGAGAATGTGTGAGACCAGGTGGGCTGGGCCCGTTCAGAGTGGAAGGCCAGGCAACTGGCTCAGAAGTCTGCTCCTGTCTCAGTTCGGAGAAGCTGGCCGCCTGAGGTCAGGCACACTTCTTATCAAATTCTAATGTATATTAAAAGAATTGCGTACGACCAAAAAATGGAGGAAAGAAGGAAAAAAAGAGACATTGCTGTGTGTCCTGTCCAGTGTACCGTGGGATTTGAGTTTCTTCTCAGCCTTTCATTATTTAAGCTATTTTTTTATAACTCTACAAGTTACAGAAGGCTGACAGGAATGCAAATGATTCTTGTCCATACAAATATAAATTATGTCCTGTATCATGCAAATGATGATTACCCTTGAAATTTTTTTTTACCAGTTTCACATCTATAGTCAGTCTTCCACACCCACGGGTTCTGCGTCTGTGGATTCAGCCAGTTCAGATCAAAAACAGGAGAGAAAAAAATTGTGTTGGTACTGAATATACAGCGACTGCTTGACTGTCCCTATTTCCCAGCCAATAGAGGGAGGTGGGGCCTGGTCTGGAGAGTCTGGCGGATCACTGAGGAGGCGGCCTGGAGGATATTGCTGCCCCAGCTTCTCCTGAAAGATCTTCTTTTCCTGAGAAAAATCCTTTCTCTTGGATGCCATGAGCAGCAGTTTGCCAAACCCTTCCACCATTGCCAGCCGGCCACGCATGGAACGAGACCTCCTGAAAGTGTGAACTAAGATAACCCTTTTCTCCCTCAAGTGGTGGGTGTTGAGTAGTGTGTCCCAGCAACAAAGAAAGTAACTAAGACATTGAGGAATGGCTGTATTTGAGCATTCATTGCAGATTCTCGGTGACACTTCTATGCCTGCTCTATGCATTCTCCTTTGGACTGATTTTAACATCTTAATGGTCTCCTCACCAAAGTAAATGAAGTCTCTGGCCTGGATTCCTTGTATATTTGTGTGAGAGTTATGGTCACACCTTCTCACGTGTGTGTGCACACCCACCGGGAGTCTCACTAAAGCAGGTGCTCTGGGATCAAAGCCAACTCACAACTGACGTCCGTGCTGCTGGCCTATGGGTGCCACTTAGATGTGAAGCTGTTCTTCGGACAATTTGCCTGCCAAAAATGATGTCAGGTCCCTTTAAAGAAATTATTGCCTATTCCTTAGGCTTGATTCTTTAGCTTAGGAGTGTTAGAGGGGTGTGTGTGTGTGTGTGTGTGTGTGTGTGTGTGTGTGTGTGTGTGTTTAATTGGTGAAACGATGACATTAACAAGACACTCTGGTCTTGCATCAAGAAAGTATTGGAAGGTAACTAACCCCACCCCAAGCTGGG
Source organism: Ctenodactylus gundi (assembly GCA_004027205.1). Taxonomy (NCBI): domain Eukaryota; kingdom Metazoa; phylum Chordata; class Mammalia; order Rodentia; family Ctenodactylidae; genus Ctenodactylus; species Ctenodactylus gundi. Next base: position 224,879 of record PVKB01001942.1, read on the forward strand.
ATCCCAGGCTTCACGAGGGTTCAGCCACCTAATCCCCAGGGGCATCCCATAGGCTTGTAGGACCCTGCATGGCTTCCCACACCCCAATGGGCTCACTGCTCCATATTGAAATTAACCCATGAAGGAGGAATGAGGCTGGGGGAGGTGGGGTAGAGGTGGCTGTTAGGGGCAGGGATCTCTTTTGACTTGGACTTGGTTACCTCCAGTAAGAGACAGAGGGAATTCAGTGCTTCCTGGAATTCCTGCCTCTCTCAGACCAGAGACTGGGTTCTAGAGCCCCAGGAACTCTCTTTTACCTCCTGCTGCCCATGTGCCCTAGGGCTCTGCCGGTTCCTGCTCAGGCAAACACATGCCTGCGCTTTCCCTGACTTACTATGAGCCCCCAAGGCTGGCAGGTGGACCCCTGGTGTTCTGAACCCCGCACATCCGTGGTCTCAGCTCCTGGGGCAGCAACTTTGGGTGCTGCAGCTGCCACCTTCCAAACCCTGGGTCCCTAAGGGAGGCCGTCATGAGCCCGTCCTGAGAAGGATTTGGAGTCCCCGCGGAACTGAGGGCCCTTGGCTGCATCAGAGCGGGACCTCCACACAGGGTGCAGGTTTCCAAGGGTTCCGACGAGACGTTTTTTTCTCTCCAAGCCCCAGTTTCTTCAGGTGCATATGGGGACAACTATCTCCAGAACCCAGGCTTGTCACACAGCCAAGAGGACAGGACCCAGGTGAGAATTCTGGCGAGTTCGGGCTGCCTACGACACTCTTCTTGCTTTGTATGATGGGCCATTTCCTGTCACACAGGTCCCACACGCCACGTCCCCAGGAAGCCTTCTGTGACACATACCTGCTCACACTCGGGGCCCACCATGGGTGACATTCTTGCCAATGCTTTTGTTTTCACTGTGTCTTACCAGCCCTGTCTTACCTGCCCTTCCCTGTTCTCAGTGTGCCCCGGCTCCTCCATCAGGACTGGCCGCAGAGAAGGGGCAGGGGGCCACCGCTGCCTGGATGGAGGCGTCCAGCCCCAGTCCTGGCACTCATTAGGCCCATTAAAAAAAGAGAGAGAGAGAGAGAGAGAGAGACCTCAACTTTCCTCCCCAGGACACTTGGCACCTGGGGCACCTTCCAGTCAGTTCTCCGTGCTCTGCCAAAGCCAGCAGAGAAAATCGCTCTTCTGGCTCTTGTCAGTTGTTTCATGTTTTTCCAACAGCTTTGGCCTGACCTCAAGGTTCCCAGTCCTGGTCATTCTGTCCCGTGTCATTCTTTCCCATACTGCTCTCAGAGCCCCGGAAGGTCTGAGAACAATTGGAGATCAAAGCTGCCTATAGCCACGGAGCACACACAGCCTTCTGGGAACCCTGCAGGGGCCAGTGGGGCCAGGAACTCCAAATGAACCAGCTCGTTTCACCCCTGTTCCCCCCAGAGAACAATAAGGATCCCCCATACTTCAGATGAGGGAACTGAGGCCTGTGTAGTTAAGAATCTTGCCCTATCTCACCTCTAGGTCACTTCAAGGCCAGGTCCCAGCCCAAGCTAGGGACAAAAAGGGTCTCAGGACAGAGGAGCGGAGGAGACCAGCTGTCAGAAGCTGCCTCTGATGGAGGTGACTCCCACTGTGATGTGACCGGTGACACAGCAGCCCCAGGCGTCCCCTGCGGCCTGGAACAAATTACCTCTTTGGGCACTGAGGGCCTCTTTGGTGTGCATGTGTGTGTGTGTGGTGCTAGGAACTGAGCCCCAGACCTTCACACTGAGCTACATTCCTAGCCCATTACTCTGTATTTTCAGTTTTGACTTTAAGACAGGGTCTTGCTAAGTTGATAAGTTGCCCAGGTTGGGTTGGAACTTGGCATCCTCCTGCCTCAGCCCCCCAGAGTGCTGTGAAGACTTCGCTTAAATGTAGAGATTCCTCTGTGTCCCCACACTGCTTGTGGTTTTTGGCCAGGCAGTGACCTTGTTGGAGGAGCCATGCCTGCCTTTCCAGAATATCACTGGCACACACAAATCTCTTTCAGAGTCCCCAAATGTGCCCCCAAGCCTTTGGTGTCCTGCCCCCAGCCTTAGCCCCTGCCTGGGACCCTGGTGATCCAGATCTACCCCATCGGGTTCAGCTTAAATCCCCACCCTGGATTCCTTCCCTCCATGCGGGGACTGAACTTGTGTCCATTTGACAGGTGACGGAACTGAGGTCACCAAGAGGGGAGCCCTTGAAATCTTACCACAGCCCTTAGTGTCCCCTAAGAGTCTCCTTCCCTGAGGACAAGAGGGAAGAGACTGGGTTGCCAGAAATGACCCTACAGGAAGTGGCTCCTTCCGGGGCAGGAGCTGTCCATACCCGCAGGACTAAGGCGGGAGGTGGCCTCCCGAGGCCTACGCCAGATCAGATTATCTTTTCTGTCCCAAGGGTACAGAGGCGGTCCTCCCAGCAGGGGAAGGGCGGTGGGAGAGACGGAATCCAGCCGGAGACAAGGGCCAGGGACAGCTCGGGCTGTCTTGGTTCCTCCTGCCCTCCCAGGTGTGTCACCAAGTCACTAGGCACACCCCAGCGTGGGTACTACTGTTTGTCCCACGGAGCAAGCCGCCAGGCCAGCCTAGTGCCCTCAGTTCCCTGGTCTCCCCTGCACCCTCCTTCCCGTTCCTGCCCCCCTCCTCCACCCCAACTCACACACACTCACCCTGTCCTCAGCTCGGATCTGACCCCGCCCCACCTGGGACATCTTCCAACCCCACAGGCTCACGGTGAGGAGCGTGCTGATAATGGTGGAATTCCGGGCATCTGGTCTCCAGCAGGCCAGGAATTTGGCGCTTCCGAGGCTGCCAGGCTTGCTGCCTGCACCTAGCGGCTACGGGAAGGCCTGTACCCCAGGAGCCGCGGGTCAGGCTTGCTGGGCTCACGGAAAAACACCGGGACTGACGGGACCGGCCTCGGTGGAGCCCGGGGGCTGGGGCAGAGCAGCCCCAGGCGTCCGGTGAGCCGGGTCTGCTCTGCTCCCACGGGGGCACCTGAGTAATTCCTAATTTGTAGGAGGGGAGGCGGAGTCCCATGCCACGGGGGCGGGGGGCAAGGAGGCTGCGAGCGGCAGGGAGTGCCGGGGCCTGGGCCAGCTGCCCAGCCTGACTGTATTTCCGTTGGAAACAAGCGTCTGGTCCTCGCCCTGAGTGTCCGCCTGGGTCAGCGTTTCCAAAGCTTGCTCTTCCTCACGTTGCATTACGATTGGCTTTCTTAATTTTTGTTTGTGTGGTACTACGGGTGAGAACCACAGTTTTCACACTGGGGTTCATTCCCAAGCTTTAAATTATTTATTTATTTATTTATTTACGCATTCCTGAGCATGTGTGAGGGGAGAGCCTTCGCGCTGAGCTACATCCCCTGCTTATGATTATTTTTTGATTTTTTTTTTTTTGAGACAGGGTCTTACTAAGTCGCTAAGTTGTCCAGGCTGGGCTTGAACCTGTGACCCTCCTATCTCAGCCTCTGCTATGATTTGGATGGTAAGTGTCCCCCGGGAGTCTCTGCCATGTACGCGGATGTAATGAAGTGCTTTTGGAGGTAGGGCCTGGCTGGTATGGGTGGATATTTAAGGCCTGACCTGGGGGGATGGGTCAATTCATTGAGACTGGGGGGAGGGGAGCACTCAAGGTGGAACTCTCCCATCAGGAGAGTGTAAGGGAATTATGGGCCAGGGAGGGGCACCCACCCCAGGTGCTGGAGAGGTGGCGGTGGCAGTTGGCAACTTGAACGTTGCTACAGCTTCTTCCTGGGGAAGGTCTAGTCGGCCTGACTCCTCCTTCCTGCTCATGTCAGCTGAGCAGCTCTGGCTCCCCATAAGTGGACTGAGACCTTCTGAAACTGTGAGCTAAATAAATCTTTCCTCCTTTAAGGTGTGAATGTCACCACCGATGAATAAATAACTAAGACACCTCCCAGAATGCTAGAATTACAGGCCTGAACCACCGGGCCCGGATTGTTACTATTTTTATTATGTTTTTGAAGATGAAGTTTTTGCTACGTCTCCAAGCTGCCCAGGCTGGACTTGAGCTTGTGAGCTTTTGGCCTCGCCGAGTGCTGGGATTTCAGGCCTGCCGCACTGTGCCGAGTTTTCCTTTCTTCCTGACAGATTCCCCCTTTGGCTGGAGCAAATCCTGGACTTTCACAAGGTTGGCGCACATGCAGGCACTGACATCTGGGAAGTAACTTGCAGAGACTCCAAGAGAGGCCTCTGCTGGCACTCACGACCTGTCACCAGGCTCGAGGGGTGACATTCTGCTCATGTCAGCCAGCCATCAGGGCTGTCCTCGGCTCTGACTCGGGACCTGCCCTGGAAATGTGTTCTTCCCCTCCCCCACGAGCTGCCTCCTTTCCAGGTGAACAGAGCTGGCTCCCAAAGAGTAGGATCCCGGGGCCTGGGTGTGCCGCGGGGTGGAGAGGAGCGCGGTCACTGGGGAGAAAGGGACCCAGAAGATCGCCAGGGCCTGAGGACAGCTGCCTCCCCTGGTCACAGGGAGGAGCTGGGAGTGACCTGGAGAGGGCATTCAGGGCCCCGCCCGTCGGCCTTCTGCACCCACTGGAATTTCTTTTCTTTTTCTGTCGTGACCACGCTGATCCCACACCCTGAGCGTGTCACTCCGTGGACCCTCACTATGTCACTCCACGAGGTAGGCGCCAGTGAGGAAACTGAGGCACAGCTCCTGCTTGGGCTCGACATCGGAAACCAGGCAGGAGAGATGAGAATTAAAGAGGCCGTTTGGGTGGACGCCATCTGGCTGCTCCTTCTGCCGGCCCATTTCATGCACCAGGGCAGGAGCTGGCGTTCCAGTCAGGCACAGACCTGGAAGCAGTGCCTGGGGACAGTGTGGCAGGCGACCATGAGACACAATGCATACATGAACGGCAGTGTCCCACAGGCGTCTGGGGGAGTCTGGGAAAGCATCTTGGTGGAGGTGACACTACACAGGAAGGTGCATTTCTTAAGGTGATAAAGGTGAGTAGATACGAGAGTCACGTGACATTGGAGAGGACTGGGACGTGACAGGGGTGCCAAGGAATGTAAGAAGGTAAGCTGGGACACTAGAGACTGCTTGCCACACAGCTGCTGTAGCCATGATGATCTGCGTTGGAGCCCTCAAGCCCCACTCCAAGCAAGGGACAGTGGCTTTGGCCACTAGACGGACCAGGCAGGTGAGGAGAAGCCACTGAACTCCTCCTCTCCCCAGGAGATCATGGCTAAGGACCAACAATGTCCCCTCCATGTGTGCAGCTCTTTAGCCTTTCTGAAGCACTGTGACATGCACCAGGGGTCCTCAGCCCAGGCTCACGTGTGGATCCTCCAGGGAACCTTCTGGAAGCACCAATGCCAGGGCCCCACCCACCACCAGAATTCTTACTCAACGAGGCTGAAGTGGGATGTTGGCATCACAGTCTTAGAAGCATCCCAGATAGCTCCAGAAGGAAGGCCAGGGCCAGGAGCCACTGGCTATATCTAGGACATCATGTGTCCTCTTCCAAGTAACTCTGTGCAATGAGAGGATCTAGGAAGACCCTGGGGTTGGGGGAGGAAAGGCTGCAGACAACAGCCATGCTGTGCCCCAGGCTGGTAGAGCAGCACCAGAGCTGTGGTCCCCCTCTTACTAATGCTAGAGTCATTTTCATGACACCAAGGACAGCTGGCAACAAAGTCCCAGGCTGAGAGGGTGGCCACCCACCCACGGCCAGGTGGCTAGAAGGGGCAGGGCTGGGTCAGGAAGGCAGAGAACCTCAGTCGAGGGAAGCCCTCCCCATGCCCACCTCCAAATCCTCACGCTCACTGGACTTACACACTGGAAGAAACTAGAGCTGAGTGTTATTTTTGGCTGATGTGCTACTGGGTGACATTTTTTCCTATATGCTTGGCTCAGTTACTTTTTGTTGCTGGGACAAAATATCTGACACCCACAACTTAAGGGAGGAAAGGTTTATTCAGGCTCAGAGTTTCTGGAGGTCTCAGGCCATGCGTGGTCACCTGGCAATGGTGAAACAGCATGGCAAAAGCTTAGCTGGAGAGAAGCTGTTCACCGCTTGGCGAGATGGGAAGGTGAAAGTATGAGGAAGGGTGGAGCTAGTATATACACTTCCAGGTCATATCTCAGTGGTCCACCCCTTCCAGGTCATGCCCTATTGATCCACCCCTTCCCAACCAGGCCCCACCTCCTAATAGCACAAGAAATCAATGGATTTGACACCTTGGTTTCATCACCTTCCAAACCGGAGGCTTTGGGGGGAATAGTGCAGATCCAAACCATAACAATGCCTTTCTGACTTTTTGCGGGGAGGTTGGTACTAGAGATGAAATCCTGTGGCCTCACACTGAGCTAGATCCCCGGCCCTTTATTTATTTATTTTTTTACTTTGAGGCAGGGTCTCGCTAAATCACTAAGTTGCCCAGACTGGGCTCAAATTTGCAATCATCTTGCCTCAGTCTCCCAGAGTGTCTTATATTTTCATTGCTGGGGTAGGATACCCAACATCTACAGTTGGGAAGATTTTAGCTCACAGTAAGAAAGTTTCAGTCCATTCATGGGAGGCTGGCAATGGCGGAAGCACATGGCAGAGGCCTAGCTGGAGGAAGCTGAACACAGTATGGCAGACAGGACGTGGGGTGGGGGTGGGGGGGCGCGGAGCTAGCGTACGTGCCTCTGGGTGAAACATAGAGTGCTGCCCCTTCTGGATCAAGTCCCAGTAATGCACCACATGCCCAAAATGTATTACATGCCACTAATCCACTCCTCCTGACCAGGCACCACCTCTCAACAGCACATAGTCCCATAGGTACTGCACAACCTCCAAATATGTGGTAATTTGGGGGAACAGTCCAGATCCAAACCAGAACACAATACACATAGATTACAGGCTTGCCTTTCTCGTGTGTATGTGTGTGTGTGTGTGTGTGTGTGTGTGTGTGTGTGTGCGTATGTGTGCTGTGATTGATTTGTATTATGCTTATAATCCCAAGCAGAGAAAGCCCTTTCAAGGATATTGGAATCACTAGCATGACCATTTTCTGGAGAAACAAACTGGGCCCCAGGACATCTCAAGCAACTAGTGACAGAATGAGGGCCACTCCTTTCTGCTGAGCCCCATGAGGTATTTGAGACCTCTCAGGAAGTCAGACGGATGTGACCACCACATATAGGATGGGACTCTGGGAAAGTGCAGGGAAACATCCCCATGGAAAGATGCTTTTCCCATTTTAATTGGATTAGTTATGCCCTCGCAGGATACCCAGGATACCCAAGAAAGGGAAAGGGAGCAAAGGGACCTGAACTCTCCCCACCCAGCTGTGAACACCGGGACCGGGAAGGGGTTGAGGTCCATTTGCCCAGAGGTGTCTCAACCATTAATATTCACAGCCATTAAGAAAAGCATCATTTTCCAGCCATGAGCCCCCTGTACCTGCACCGGGCGGCTTTGCAGCCTTCTCCTTAAACACAACCCTGTGTCCTATACTTGTCAGTGTGCACACAACTGTCCCCACAGGGCTGTGCAGTAGGGTCCACGTGCCGACTCTCATGCAGCCTGGGGCTGGGCGTAGCTCAGAGCACTTGCTAGGAAGCACAAGGCCCTGGGTTCAATTACCCAGTCCACATGCTAGCTGGGCATGGTAGCTCATGCCTGTAATTCTAGCACTCAGCTGAGGCAGGAGGATATCTGACTTCTAGGCCAGCTTGGGTTGCGCAGTAAACTCAGGACCAGCCTGGACTACAGAGTGAGACCCAATAAAATAATACAATATTAATAACATTCAGCCCTTTTCCTGGCAGACTTGTGAGGGTTGGCTCTGGCCACATCTTGTTTTAAACATGTCGAGAAGTGAAGGTTTGAGTGTGGTCCTATGAGAAGCTCTGGAGCAGGCATTTTTTGTCCCAGTGGGGTTTTTTTTTGTTTTGTTTTGGTTTGGTTTGGGTTTTTTTGGTGGGGAATAAAGAGAACAGTGGCTGAATTTGGATGTGGGTGAATTTGTATGTAGAAGTGCATTTTTGTGGGTTGAATTTGATTTAAATAATTTCATTTAAAGACAATTAATGCCACAGAAACCTTATCAAGCCCCCCAACGCACACATGCAGACACACCTGCACACACACACACCCTAGCGTCTTCCCCAGGCAGGCCAGGCGCCCAGCAGTAGTGAGGTCTGCATGTCCAGAGGCAGTGGAATTGAACAGCTGGGGGCATTCTGTCCTTGATTACACTGGTTGTTCATTCGAAGGGACAATTAACCCAGCTAATATCCCTGGCCAGCCCGGCAGGTCCGTCCCCATCAAAGGGCATATTGAGCAGATAAAAAGAAGGTGGCAGCACCTGATGGAGGGAAGCGGGTCTCCAGCGTTCTTTCCCAAGGCCCACTGCCCAGGGCCACCTGGAGCAAGGACACTTGGAAGCGAGGGGCCTCTGAGTCTGCCTGGCTGGCGGGGACATGTGCAGGAAAGGTATTCCTTCTAGATGCTCATAGGTAAAGTGGCCTTCTCCTCTGCCTGATTTTATCCTACCAATGTGTGGTGCTTGGAGTTTCAGCAGCCACTTTGTGACCACGTGGCTCTGCCCTTCTTCTGGGCCTTTCACTTTCTCAAATCCTTGCGGCTTCAGCCAGTTAAGCTGCAGATCCCTGTTTCAGGTTGCAGAAAGCATCCTCAGTGATAAGATGAGTCTTTTTCATTACTCAAATCTTTTCTGGAAAGTCAGACATAAGGAAGTGGCGAAGGTCAGAGAGGAGGAAAAGGGTGCCTTTATCTTCCAACACCTGATGCCCACCATTGGGGTAGGTCCCTCCAGAACCCACCTGTGCCCCATGGCTTAGCTCTCAGCCCTGGGAGTCGTGGAGCATAGGTAGCTGCCAAGGGAACGGGAACAGGGACACAGGACCTGAACGCAGTGAGCCACTGAGGCAGCACAGAGCCAGAGTCGTGACTGGCCGTGGCCAAGAGCAACCCAGGATCCAGACACGTGGGAGAGAGGGAGAGTTAGGGGTTTGCAAGTGGATGATGTCCACCCCTGGAGGGACAGAGAAATATCTCCTGCCACAGAGATGGTCTTCATGTTAAATACAGCAGAGCTCAGAGCTGGCCATGGATGGCCAATGTCATTGCCACAGAGTGTGTGAGGTGGACACCACACTTATCCCCAGATGAGGAAACTGAGGCCCACAAGAGACACTTGGCTTGTCCAAAGGCATAAATTCGGGAAGACAGAAATAGGATCAAAATTTCAGATTGGAGCTCAGGACAGCCACGTGGCTCAGGCCTGTAGTCTTAGCACTAGATGAAGCTTCTGAAGCAGGAGCGTCCTAAGTTCAGGCTCATCCTGGGCAACTTTAGCAACTTAGGGAGACTCTGTCGCAAACAATCATAAAAGGGGATTGGAGATGTGGGTCGAAGTGAAGGCCTTGGGTTTGACACAAATAAAATACATTTTGCAGATAGCACAACTCCAAATCTTTGGCCACCTTCTGCCAACGTCTGCCTGTAGCCACCAGCCAGCCAGGGGCCCTCCTGGTCACTCATTCCATACCCATTATCTGGTCACATGTCCTGTGTCAGGCACTGTGCCAGAGGCCAGAATCAGTGGTGACAACCTTGGGCACTTCGTTCTCAGTGTGCTGAGTGGGCAGTGCAAGGCACAGGAGGGCAGGTGGGTAAAGACTGGGGCCACCTTCTGGCTGAGGCCAGTCAGCCTTCCCAACACCTCATCCCGGCAGATTTTGGAAGATGAAGATGTTCCCTCAATTCCAAGCCCCTGTGGATGACTGAGTCCGAGAGGACAGCCTTCTCCTGTGTTTAAGTCTTGGCTAGATATGTTTCCCCTCTGTGTGACCTTGAGAAAAATATTCCTTCTCTGGGCCCAGATTTTCTCATCTGCTGAGCTGGGATAAAAACACCCAGCATATTCTTTACAGGGGTCTTGGGCACACAACAGGAAATACTCAAAGAGCTCCGTAAACTCCAAGGTTCTGGCAAACACCATGCTCCCATCTTTGAGGGCGTGGTCTCCCCGGGTGTGACCGGTGACCTCAGATAAGAAGCTTCTTTAAGGTTTTGTCTGTTATACTTTGGACTTGCCCAGTGAACCTCCTGGAGCCTCGTCATGCCTGTGTGACAGGCCACCACTTCCCAGCATAGGCCAGCAAGGATGAGACCCAGAAAAGGTGGCTAGCGGGGTGAGGTTGCATGGCTGTGGCCTCTGGTCCAGGGCCGGCCCCTGACATCACAGGCCTCCAGCTGTGCGAGGAGAGGGACAGAGGTCGGATCAGGTCTCCTGGGGCTCTCCTACCTCTCTCTCCAGGGAGGGGCACACTTTAAAGGGGAAAGAAGTGTGGCTGTGACTCTCCAGTGGCCCCAGGCAGGAGCAGCCTGTCAAGGCCAGAGCAAAGCTGAGTTCACACCACGTGACTTATGACACCTTGTCTCCAGGGCCTGTGGAAGCAAACCCCATGCTGTGTACCCCCCATGGACTGCCACTCTGTTCACTGTCCTCCCGTGGGATGTCCCATGAGGGCTCTGCCCACGAGGCCGTGCTGGGCGTGTGAGCTGCGGAGCTGCTCTGGGCCTTGGAAAGGACACAGTGAACCACGACACCTCTGACCTTCACCTGGCTTCGCCTGCTAAGCCTGACCTGTCAAGGTTTCTTTAGCTCAGAGATCCTTGGCTGCTCAACAGCAAAGGATAGCCGATGCTTCTGCCCCTGTCCTGTGTCACCTGATGTCTCTCAGGTGCTCAGCACCCACCCGTTGATGACCCAGGAAGTGAACCCTGGGGTCACAAGGGGAGGAGGCCGAAAGCAAGGAGAGGTCGTATCAAACCTCAGGCCTCAGGATTGGAAATACAGCCCAAAATGCTTGTTCTCTGTCCTCCTATAAAATAAAGTCTCTGTCCTGTCCATCTGTCTTTCCTTCCTTCCTTCCTTCCTTCCTTCCTTCCTTCCTTCCTTCCTCCCTCCCTCCCTCTCTCTTTCTCTCTCTCTCTCTCTCTCTCTCTCCCTTTCTCTCTCTCTATCTCTATCTCGTTGTGGTACATCTCCAACCATTTTTATTTTTGATTTTGAAACACAGTTTTGCTAAGTGACCAGACTGCCCAGGCTGTATCCAAACTTGCAGTCCCCCTGCCGCAGCCTCCCAGAGTGCTGGAATTACAGGCCTGTGCCACCAAGCCTGGCTCTCCTCTCTCTGTCATACATATGCACACCCTTCCTTGTACATGTGTGGGTAATGGCAGCTGGGAGCAGGAGGTGGGAAGGGGCTGGGGGCGGGAGGAAGCAGATGCACACGAGTCTCAGCACACATGTCTCTGTGCGTGCATGTGCAGAGCTCTGGGTAATCAGCGTGGATGGGTGAGAAGCCCCGGGGCAGAAACCAGCCTGCTCTGGCCTCGTCAGTTGCACAGAGAAGTCAGCCCCTTTTGCTCTGGAAAGTTGCTGCCCCGAGTTCCAGTGGGGTGGGGGGTGGGGGGCTTCCTGGAGTGGCAGAACCTGTAGACTGTGGGCTGACAAGCCTCAATTTCTAAGGCCGAGAATCTCTGTTTCAGAATGAGGTGGAGGCCATTTATCTCTATTATAGGCATTTACAAATGACTTATTGATTAAAAGAAACAGAAAAGCAAATCACCCCCCAAAACCTCACATCACTATGATTCATCTAATGCTAAGGTTTAGGAAATCCAGAGCAAGAACTGTGGTCTAAAAAAATGCAGAAATAAATTTTTTCATACCAAAGAATCAATAGTAACCATGCTCAGGGCAAGACACGCGGAGAAATGTGGGCAGAAATCTGGGTGTCACAGATGTTTAAGGAGGCGTGTGTGTGTGTGTGTGTTAACTGTGTGAGTATAGGTGTTTTGTGTGCATCTATGTGTATCTGTGTGTATGTGCGTGCTCAGTGTGCGTGTCTAAGCCACATGCTTTTGTGTGTGTGTGTATGTCTGTATATGAGTTGAATGTGTGTGTGCGTTATGTGTACATCTGTTTGTCTGAGTGTTTTTTTTATTTTTTTTTTTTGAGACAGGGTCTCGCTCTGTGGTCCAGGCTGGTCCTGAATTCACTTCAGAGCCCAGGCTGGCCTTGGACTCATGGCAATCCTCCTGTCTCAGCCTCCCAAGTGCTGGGATTACAGGCGTGCGCCACCACGCCCAGCTTATGTGGTGCTGGGGAATCGAACTCGGGTACTTAGCACTTGGCTTAGCGCTTGCTCAAGCGCTTTAACCACTAAGCCATTCCTCCAACCCCTGTCTGAGTGTTTGTGTGACTGCGTCACATCCCCCCATCCCCTTGCTCCAGGCCTGGGCCTCAGTTTCCCCTTTTGTAAAATGAGCCCGAGGACTAAATGAACTCTGGTTTCTGGTGGACACTGTGCTCTGCTCCTGGGCTCTGACAGTTTCTCTTCCTCCCTGTACCCTGACAGTCACCCCCTGACCTCTCACCCCTCTTCCTCTCAGCCCTGCACAGCATCAGTCCTTCCCAATGCACTGGGCGACATGAAGGACCAGAACCTTTGCACTGCTCTGAGCTCAGCCGTCTCAACGCCCCCACGAAGAGACCTTGGGCCAGTCCTTCTCCTCACTGAAACTTAAGCAAGAAAATGAGGTGACCAGAACCCCCCCCCCCCCCCGCCCCGTCCTTCTCATTCTCAACACCAATTGTCCTGCTCGCGTGAGCAGATGGGAGCTAGGATGTTGGGGGCAGGGGGGCTCACATATACCGGGCTCTCCTTGAACTGGACCCACTCCAGGGTCAAACATGTCCGTGTCCCAGCGCCCAGCTCAAGTGCCTTGAAAGGGACACACAGAAAAGGAGTCCGGGCAGCGAGTGGAGTCTGAGCTCCTGGAGCCTCCCTCTCCTACCCACCCATCCCCACCCCTGCAGACCCTGATTTAACCTTCACCGTGTCCTCCCTCACACGCACACCTTGACTGTACAGCCGCCTGAGGGTACCTGAGATGTAGCAGCCCCAGAACCCCAGACCCAGGACCCTGGATGTGGGCTCTGTCCGCTGCCTGCGTCTCCACAGCCTGCAGGTACATCCCGTAGTTTCCTGTGGACTTGGAACTGTGAACCGAACACCTGCCTGAGAGGCCGAGGACCCGGATATTCCCCTCAGACTACCCCTCAGAGACAGGGGCCCAGAGGCCTCCTGCTTCTGCTGCTTCTGCGTTTCCTGCAAGCGGCAGATTCCCCTGTCATCTCAGAGCTCTGACTGGGACTTGGAAATCCACCTTAGAACGCAGCTCCCGGTCAGTCCCTGGTTCTGACTGTAATATTTGGCCCTTTCTGAACCCGGCCCTGGGGGTGTGAGCAGCGGGGCTGTGGGGAAACACGGCCCCCAAGTACCAGGTACGCCAAGGCTTCTCTACATAACAGTCCCCCATGGGGGAAAGCCCCCCGTGCCCTCCTCCTCAAACCTCAGGCAGGCTTTATTCAATGTGTGAAGGGTCTGAGGATGTGATTCTACCTGCCGGGCTCACTCCCCACCTGGCTAAGCTCAGCCCCACTCTCCTGTCTGTGACCTCCTCGTCCTTTGCTACTGCAGGTCATTGACCCAGACTGGTCCACCCCCCAGGACACGAATCCTAGCCCCCCGTGCACCCCACCCTCCATGTGGCTCGCCATCCGACACTGCCGTTACCCACACCGCTGCCTGGGGTCCGCTGCCGAATAGATGCTCCCTACATATTTGTCCAATGAATAAATGACACAACACAAACACACTTTTTCAGTCTTGGTGACTCTTACACTGCAGAGGCTTCGGCCTCCCCGTGTGAACAGGCAGGGGGACCCTTCACCCACAGAGATTTCAGCAGTGCAGGTGCCGGCGCCCCTCACAGGTGGGTGGCGTGGGTGTGGAGGATGGCAGCTGAAGGCTATGTGGACAACGCACGCGGGGTCACGTGGGTCCATGGCCTTCCCCAGTGGTCCCAGCACGGCTCCCGGGAATCTGCTCTTCAGCCTCGTACGGAGGCCTCTGCTGACACACCTGTCAGGTGCGGCCTGCTCACAGCCTGTGCACTCAGGGGAAATGAGCTGGGGGAGCCGTGGTGTCCGGGGTTTCACTTGGAGGCCACCTGGGGCCACAGAAAGAGGATGGCTCCTGAGTCTCGCCAGGGTGTGTAACTCTGGGATCTGCTTTTACTTTCCTCACCAGCCTCTGGACCTTAGACCAGCTCCTCAGAGTCCTCCGTGGGGGGAACCCGGAGGGGAAGGGCCATTCTGTGTGGCAGGAGTAGCTGGAGATGATGTCTGCCCTGTCCCACCTCCCCAGAGAGCACCATGCTTCCATCTCCCGTCTCCCCTTCCCTGACCCACAGCGGTGCCCAGCACAGGGCAATGCATACAGTAAGTGCTTCATAAAACCGTGTTGGCGGATCCGCACCGAGTCCAGGGACTAGCACATGGGAAGTGCTCCGTAGTTCCTGCTTCTCCCTGAGAGCCCACCCCAGGGGACACACACTGGACACCGTGCCTCTCAGCCCTGTGATCTTGAGCAAGCCCAGCCCTGGGACTGGAGCCTGTGCCCTTGTTCAACATTATGCTGGGGACCTGTAGGAGGCTGGTGCCAACCCAGTGCACACCGGCCCAGAGCACCCTCCTGGCTGGGCTCCAGGGCCTGGAGAGGGGGGCTGTACCCCTTCCACCTGCTCCTAATAGGAAGCCGCTCCCTCCGTTGAGCTGTTTCCTCCTCTCGCCCCAAGCTATGAGGAGTAGATTGGATGAAAATTATCAAGCCTGCTCGTCTAGAATAAATATTCTTGAAATGGAGCAAGTTATAAATAAGCAAGCAGCAATATCCTGTGTTATGAATATATAATTCCCATCTTTAATAGCTGACTAGGCCCCAGGGACTGTCTGAAAATGGCCTGTCTGGCCCTGATATTTTATATATTTTTTACAAAGGCTCTAAAACTTTTGTGTCTCTGCCCTTAGACCATGAGATCTCCAGGGGGAATGGTGAGAATGGAAATTCTCAGTGACACTGTGTGCCCCGGACAGGTGCCTTATTTTCAAAAAAACTCCAGACCATACAAAGGCTCACGAGGAATCAGAGAGTCAAGGCTGAGAGGGGCAGCTGATCCTGTCTTGTCCGGCACCCCCATTTTACAGAACAGGGAGTGAAGGCCCAGGGATATGAAGAGACTAGCTAAAAGTCACAGAGCAATGGCCTTTATTGCAGAAGCCTAGAATGGAGGCCTGTGGGACTCACTGCGCCACTGGCTGATTGTGTCTCCCACTGGCTGCCCCGACATGTAGGAGGGTTCTGTATCCGTACAATCTTTTTTTTTTTTTTTTTTTTGAGACAGGGTCTCATTGTGTGGGCCAAGCTGATCCTGAACTCACTATGTAACCCCGGACTAGCCTCAAACTCATAGCAATCTCCTGCCTCAGATGCCAAGCATCGGCATTATAGGCATGGGCATACACCACCACACACAGCTTATGTGGTGCTGCGGTATTGAACCCAAGGCCTTAAGCTTATGGTTGCTAGGCAAGAGCTTCTCACCACCATGCAACTCCTCCACAGAATCTCACCAGAGAACATCTCACAGGAACATCGGAGTCCAGTGGAGGACCCAGCCTGGATGTGGGGAGTTCTTTCCACTGTGAATCAAAACTGAGGTCTGATGAGCAGCAGGGGAGTCCAGCCAGGACCAAGGCTGCACCTCAGCATGACACCCACCTTCTACAACCCCACATTCATGGAGAGATGCCTGGCCTGCAGCTGGGTGTCGTGAAAAGAGGGCGGACTGTGGGGCCTCACTCATCCCATTGGCTCTTCCCCTCCCCACCTCTGCGATGCTGAGAAAGCTGATTGGCTCCTCTTAGCCTCCATGTTGCTGTCTGTCCAATGGGAATGGGTGTGGCTGGGAGGATCAAATGAGGTACTGTGCATGGAGGTGGTAGGATACGGCCAGGCAGGGAGCTGCGGCCATGGCCCCCACCTTCCCTCCAGGGCAGTGGCCTCTCTCTTCCCAGCCCACAGCACCGCACCTGTTACTGTCCTTTACTTCAGCCTCGAGCTTGGAGGAGCCCAAGGATGCCATGTTCATTCACCTCATCTCCTTTGGAGACTGGGTCTGCCCCAGGGTCCCTCACCGGTACCAGATGTTCTTGTGAGATGTTCTCTGGTGAGATTCTGTGGAGGAGCGGTTAGAGCTCCTGCCTAGCAAGCAAGTCTTCTCACTGGTCCCCAGCAGTGTTCAACACAGGATCAGCCACCTGGAAGGTGCTCACCTCAGGACACAAGGAGCTCTTACGTGCCAAGCTCCCAGTCTAAAAATGGCTACCAGCTATGGAACACTGACTCCACGTCACACTTAGAAAGGCATTGACTCATTTAATCCTTAGCATGACCCTACAAGATGGGAAATGTTAGCCGGGGGAGGCAGCACATGCCTGTAACCCTAGCACTCTGGGAGGCTGAGGCAGGAGGATTGTAATTTCAAATCCAGCCTGGGCAACTTAGTGACTCAGCAAGAGTATTTCAACATAAAAAAATTTATTTTAAAAAGCCTGGGGACATAGCTCAGTATGAAGGCTCTGGGTTCAATTCCCAGGACAGAAAAAAAGGAAAGAAAAAGAAAAGAGAGGGAAAGGGAAGGGAAGGGAGGGGAAGGAGAGGGCAGGCATCATTTTCCCCTTTTAAGCCGAGGTGTGCCAAGGCTAGTGGGCTCTGTCCCAGGGGCCAAGCAGGTTGAGGGCAGCCCGGCCACGCCTCTTTTCTCAGCTCCCAGCACCTTCTCTCTGGATGGCCTACTTTTTCCAGGACCAGACTAAAGCTGGGAGGCAACAGTAAGGCAGCGGGTCCCCCAGAGTCGGGACGAGGGGGCGGGAGGTCCCGCGATGGTGCAGTGCGCGTGTTAAATGTAAATGCCCTCTCCGGTGAGTCTCGAGTTGCGCTCCTAATTACGAGCCAGCGTCTGAGGTTCTGATTTTGATGGCATTAGCTTTAATGGCCTTACTTTTTTTCCCAGCCGTTTAATTACTAATCAGTGCTCCTTTGCAAGCTAATATGAGATGTGTGCTTTTTGCCTCAGGGGGAGGGCTTTCTCGGTGGGCAGCTGAGAAGCCCACCAGGGGTCAGGAGCTGGCCAGCTGCTGGCTTCCACTTTGGGATTCCCCCACCGGGCTCCCCCATCTCCAGCCTGCTCTGCCACTTGACGCTTGTCCGTGAAACCTGAAGTGCTCCTCACCTCTGCAAGCGACCTCAGCCACTGGCTAGCCGGACCTCACAAAAGGGACAACAGAGGCCCCAGGAGCAGAGCACGTCTGGCTTTGGTGGCTGGAATTCGTGGGGCCCCTTCTCCACTTGCTAGCTGACTTGGAGCACATAAATGTTCACAATTTCAATAGAAACTTTCCGAAGCTAAAAATCTCATGTTCTGCAGCTCATTTAGGTCTCATTTTCATTAACAGCTCGGCAACAATCACGCGGTGGAAATTTCTCTCTCGGTGAAGAAAGAGCCCAGGCCAGGGACTGGATGTC
This sequence comes from Ctenodactylus gundi, assembly GCA_004027205.1. NCBI lineage: Eukaryota > Metazoa > Chordata > Mammalia > Rodentia > Ctenodactylidae > Ctenodactylus > Ctenodactylus gundi. The sequence continues at coordinate 242,365 of PVKB01001942.1, forward strand.
CACAAGACACTGCTGTGTGTCTCTGGACAAGCTGAGCCTCCTCTCTGGTCTGTGGTTCCCTGCACAGTCACAGGAGACGGAATAAGCTCAAACGTGGCTGTATTAGCCACATAGTGGGACGGAGTGTGGACAAGATGAAAATATTTGTTATTCAGAAAAATAAAATCTGTGAAAGGTCGCACGGTCTAGTAAGTTTGGGCAATGCTGACTCAAGCTGACCAAGATTTGTTGTGGATGTTGTTTCGTTTGCCCATCAGCGTGCGTGCTGTGTGCTTTACAGTGTGTGAGCCTTTCAGACATCTTGTTTTTCCTTTTTGTGGCACTCTGTGGACTCCTGGGATGTCACAGATGAGGGTCCTGAGACATTGTGTTACCTTTGAGATTTGCCCCAGTGTCGCTACGTTTTTGTTCAGGGCAGCCCTCAGGCCGTGCCTCCGCAGGGCATGATTCCGCCATGCGGTGCACACCAAGGCCCAGCGTGCCCTGCGCACTGCCCACCAGCCTTTGATCGGGCAGCAGAGCAGGCTCCTCCCAGGAGAGACCACCTCTTTATCCTTCTAGAACCAGAAGCCTTGCTCCAGGCAACGGGAAGCAGCCCCAGGCTGGGAATCAGAGCCAGGAGCCCGGTCTGTTTTTGCGCGTCCTCGCCGTACGGTTGGGATCAAGGGCTGAACGAACCTCCTTCGTCCTGACTTCCCTCAGACACAAACGAGTTGCGATCACCGCCAGGCGGGAAAGGAAGATGAGAGGAGCCCAAGATCTCACCTCTGCCGAGGTTCCCTGGAGAGCAAGCCCGAGGCGAAGGCTTGGAGGCCTCTAGCTTTAAGGCATGTAGTGCCAGCGGGGCAGGAGGAGGGACATGACAAGCAGAGACCAAAACAGGGAAAGCCGCAGCAGGAGTACAGGAGATCCGGGCCAAGTGGCACAAGCCTGTAATCCCAGCAGTCTGAGAATCTGAGACAGGAAGATCGCAAGTTCAAACCCAGCCTGGGCAACTTAGCAAGATGCTGTCTCGAAATTAAAAGAAAAAAATCAGCTAGAAATTAGCATAATACGAAGGCCTTGGGTTCCACGCCCAGTACCACAAGAAAAAAAATTCAAGATGATGTCAGCCACTGTGCTAGCAGTGACTACTTGAGACCATCCCTGGAAAGGACATGCACAGACTGTCTCTGAGATCAGCCCGTGGGGCGAGGTGGGGAAAAGAACTCACCCCCTGGCTCAAGGCTGTGGTCACCTCCAAGGTCTCACAGAACTGGCCCTGCAGTGCAATGTGGGGAGGAGGGGGCCAAACATCCAGACCCCAGAGACAAGGAAGGTCGAGATCTGCAGTATCGTGCAGGAGGTGTCTACCTCAGCCCTTGTCCCACCCACATGGGCTCGGTGGTCTTTGCTTCTTTGTATACAATAAACAGTGTCTCTTCTACCACTAATTTCCATTCTGGCAGACAACCGCTGTACCTAGTTTCTTGTGAATTCTTCTAGAGATACCTTGTGCTTATACAGGTCAGTGTGTGTGTGTGTGTGCGTGTGTGTGTGTGTGTGTGTGTGTGTGTGTTCTAACTCACCACTCTTTAACATAATCGGCAGTTACTACTGTGTCCTTTAGTTTTTTAACCTAATAGTATATTCTACCCTTCTTCTGCCAACACATAAAGAGGTTCCCTTGGTGTTTCATGACGACTCAGGGTTTCACTCATGGCAAAGCCTATTTAATCTTCCCCCTGCGACAGACACGCAGGTTGTGTGTGATTTGGGGGAGATTACGGAGGGTACCACAATGCGTCGATGAAGTGCTGCATCCGAAGAGGGGCACATTTGCAATTTCAAGGGGTTTTCTATTTGCATCTGTACCGATTCACACTCCCATCCATAACATAAAAGTGTGCTCATTTTTCCACACCACGGCTCAGCGTGTGTTTCAAACCTTCACGATCTGCCCAGTAAAAGATGTTCTTTCAGAAGAGCTCGACTTCCATATAGGTTATTTTATCAAAATTTGATGTGTTTATCCCTGTGCCTCCAGTCAGAGTTAAAGCTACTTGGGTTTTCAAAGACTGTGTGTCTTCTGCTTTGATGTACGATCGCCTTTGTGAGGGGAAGAGTTAGAGCCAGGGCCACCTTGCCTGCAGCTACCGCCTCAGCTCCAAGCACAATGTCCGGCACTCAGTCGAGGCTCAATAAATGTTTCTTGGGTGGATGGATGGATGGATGGATGGATGGATGAACAGATCGAGGTGAGGCTGATTCCAACCTTGTGGCAGTTGGTACATACAGTGTGCTCTTCCCCATTCAATCAATTCCATCTGCCCACAGTCGGTGAGATGGCACTAAAGGGCCTCCCAAGTCCCTCTTAAGGGATGGTGTCTTTCACGGGGTCTGTGCCATACGCCTTCGGGAGTTCCAGCTGCCCCGGATGACTGGTCCCAGAGGCAGATACCTGATACAAAGGTGTCTGACTTCTAGGTTGATCAGAAACGTATGGCCTATGAGGAATGGTTGGGAAAAGATGGGCTGAGCCCTTTAGGACTAGCGGTTGGGCCTCTGAGAAAAGAGGCAGTAAAGCTGAAAGGTCATGAGTCATGGCCGACATCTTGAGGATGCTGTGAGCTATGGGGGCGACTGGGAGGCTCTGTGTGAGCAAAGGAAGCTGGAGGGCAGAGAAAGACAGGGCCACAGAGTCTACAAGGGAATCCCCCACCTGGGCCTGGGAGGGGAAGCGAGCTGCTCTGCCGTAATTCCCAGAAAAGGATTTAGATGTCGTCCTTGATTTCCATGGAATCTACTTCTACTGTGTGTCCTTCTGAGTCTGGCCTCTGAGTGACTGGGCCCGGGAAGAGGCCTTGAGGTCCCGAGGAAAGCAGATATCCCTGGCAGCCTGCCCTAGGTGAGGAAAGAGACCTGTACCGAGCTCCCTGGCTCGGTGTGACACCTCTTTCCATAAGAGGCCACATTCTTTCCATTTTGCCAATATGACCCTGAAGCTCAGACGATCTAGAAGCGATGCCAGAAGCCACAGGGGCATCAGGCAGGGGAACCAAGGATCGCCACCTGGTGCCTTTGTTCCTTGTCCAGCAGCTTCTGCGCTGGCCTCAGGGTCGTGTTTCTTATATTTGCCAAATACAGTCGACCGAGTGCTTCCACATGTGCCACATTAGTGACACCAGCAGAGGAGCCCCACTCCGCTTTGGCACTTTGTGGGCAAAGCACCAGTCACACCAGTGACCAGGCCTGAAGGAGCAAATGTCAAGCCAGGTTCTGAGCAGTTCTGAGGGTTCCGAAAGCAGTGTTCTTGCCCTCTGCTGTCACTCAGTAGGGGTCAGCACTGAGGAAGCCTCACTAGGAGTCTCCCCTCTCCTCTCTGGCTCCTGAAACACGTGTGACCACAGAAGGAGGGATCCCTGGTGGCGGCCTCTGAGCCGATGTCTCGGTGATGATTCAACACGTATCAAGTGTCCCTGGCGCAAAAGCACCGTCTACCACCTCACAAGTGCTTCAGATCTGTGTGTTATTAGCAGCAGCTGTGACTTGGGTACCATTGGGACCAGATAACCCTTTCCCAGGCTCTGGTAAGACCCCACCGGTACCCCCCAGCGGAGGGCTAAGACCTTCTATCTCAGGTGCCGCCCTCAGGGTTGGGGCGGGGGACCCCGTGCTCAGCGGTGGGAGAACAGAGCCCTCAGGGTGCTGCAGCATGATTAAATTCTCTCTGGTGAGAAAGTGGCACAGAGAACTGATCCATACCAGTAAATATGTGATTCACATTAATTCCGAGTAACCTTTCTGCGGCTCGGCGAGCTGTGAAGGAAGCGAAGGCGCCGGCCCCGCGGAGGGGGAGCAATTCATATTCATTAAGATCTCCACCTTAGCCCGGGGAAGGTGACAGCTCAGCCACCCCCGCCTCCCACCTCAGGGTCACGGCTCTGGGCAGCTGACCCTGCTACAGGCTACCACCTGAAGGCGGGGTGCCCGGCAGCCAGGAGGGACCCCCTCCAGGTTGATGGTGCCCCAAACCCCTGCATCGGGTGCATTGATCTACTGCGGGTGAGGAGAGGCTATTGACCAGGGAGGTGGCACGCATCTCCTTTGCATGTGTTTCCAGGCAGAGACCCGGCTTGCGTTTCCCGCCTGCAGGGAGGTGCTCTTGGCCCGATTTGGTCATGTTGGGCTGAAGGAGCATAGGTCACCTCAGATGCACGTAGTCCTTCTGGCCGTAGGAGACAACAAAATAAACTAAGATTTTAAAAAAATGTATTCTTTGCCAGGTGCCGTGGTGCATCCTGGGAGGCTGAGGCAGGAGAATCTCAAGTTCAAGCCTATTCTGGGAAACATAGTTACTTAGTGAGACTGTCTCCAAATCAAAAATAAAAATGGACTGGGGGTGTAGCTCAGTGTGAAGGCCCTGGGTTCAACCCTCAGTGCCCCCCCCCAATATACCTCTCCCAAGAAGGACCCCCAGATATACTCAGACCCCCTTGGCCTCCTTATCTGCTGAGTTGCCCTGAATGAGGTGACTGGGTCATCTTCTGTTCAAAAGGACCTTCACCCTAGGTCCCTGACATTGGAGGTGATTAATGTAGATAAGATTTGTTTTTCCAGTTAGGCAAAGACCCAATGTTTTGCCCAGCACAATTTCAGGCCCTTGGTATAACTAGAAAGAGAGAGAACACAGCTTGCGATCCCAGAATCCTTCACTGCAGCTGGGGGCTGGGCCAACCCAGAAGTCACTGGGCCTCTGGAGACCCTGGCTTATCTCTCACTGTGCAGTCTGCCACTCAGAGACAGGTCTAGGCTGACAAAAAAGATGTGGGTATCAACAGCTCAGGGGAGATACGGGAAGATGCAGAAAGGGATTGGGGGAGCGTGGAGTGACAGATCACAGAGGCGAGGACAGCCCAGAGAGCCAGCTCAGTGTCTGGGAGGGAGAACCGTCCCCAAAAAATAGATAGAGCTTCCAGCCAGCCGTCAGAGAGGAAGGCAGACAGTCCTGGGTCCCCCAGCCCAGGCAAGAAGAAGTGTGTCAGGAGGGAGGGAGTGGTTAGCGCTGTCCGGCCTGGCCCCAGACCACAGGGGATGTGACACTAAGAACGCCCACTAGATTTAGAAACAAGGAGGTCAGAGGTGGCCGCTAGAGGCCAGCATGGGTGGCCTGGAGAGAGACCAAGCCCGAGCTAGGAGGAGGGCAGAAGTGAGGAGACAGAAGCACCAGGGCAGATGCCCTTGGCTAAAAGCTCTGGCTGTGGGAGACCGGTAGGGAAGGGAGGGCTGGCAGGGGCTGGAGGCCAAAGAAGGGACGTTTCAGTACAGAAGACACACGAGCTACCTGAAGTGCTACAGCCAGGAGGGTGGGGGGTGGCAGAAGACACAGTAGAGACGGGGTAATGGAGAGACCAGGGTTCTGAAGAGGGCCAGGTCTACAGGTACAGGGAAAGCTTGGCGATGGAGGAGAGAGGTGGGCAGAGGGGACCAGAAGGGTGGCACGGGTCTGCAGGTGGGTGGTAGGGCCTTGGAGGCTCTCGGGGGAGGCTGGGCCCATGCAGGAGGCTCCCTAAGCCTCCATTTTCTTTTCACCTTCTCAGGCCACCACATTCCTCCTCCACCTCTCCCACCTCTGCCCCCCAGGGAGAAAGGGAAAGTAAAAGGGCCTTCAACTCATAGCCCTGCCTCACTGGGCTGGTAAGGCCTGGCGAGGCAGAGAGGAGAACTAGGAAGTCCCCTCTCCCCTGGGAAGGAGAGGTGGGACGCAGGTGGAGACTTCACAGGGGCGCAGGGCCTGCTCCTGAGAGCCAGTACGGACCCAGGCATGGCCAGGCACAGGGAGCAACGAGACGGCCCTGGTGTGTGCACACACACACATGCATTTCGGTGAGCTGAGGACGGCGCGTCAACTGAGGAGATCTGAATAAAAACCCCAGAAGCAAATAAGAAGGAATTTCTCCACAGGTGCGTGTGGCCCAGGGGTCCAAGATGGAGCCAATTCCCTCTGCAGGGAGCCTTCAGCTAGTGATGAGTCGTCAGGAACGATCGTGGCAGAGCAAACGGTTTTCCTCTGTGCTCACATCTGCCACACAAAATGTCACAGAGCCGCACCGTGGCAGGATGGGAGTTCAGATGGGTACTGTCCTGCAGTGGTTTCGCGCCATAGCTCAGCCGGCACTGCACCCCTCCTTCCGTCTGCCTCTGCTCCCCATTTTCCTGAGTGAGGCCTCTCTTCTCTCAGATGCCACCGAGATATGGGCCCGGCAGGACGAAACCAACCCCACATCCCGTGGCAGGGCCCAGCTCTGGGTCATCTAGAGCCCAGATCTCATTGTTTCTGGGCCCTCCTCCCAGAGAGGGCTTCTCAGCCCTCTGGATACCTCGTCCTCAAGGCCCTCTGCTCCCTCCAGAAAGAGCTGCCACAATGGACCGGAGGCCTTCCTGGTTATGTCTGTCTCCTTCCTTCTACATCAGGCGGGGAGGGAGAGAGTGCTGAGGTCGGGAGAGGAAGAGAGGAAGGGGAAGCTTGCTTGGTTTCCAAAAAGGTTCTTCTCTTTTGGCGGGCCACTGGGGCTTGGCTGGCCTCCAGAAAGACAGAAGCAGGCGGGCCCTTTGGGAAAGGGAGTACTGGGTGTTTACAGCACAAAGGCATCTGGCGGGCATCGTGGGGCAGGTGGGGCCTGAAGTCTGCCTGGGGCCCACCAGCCCGTCCAGCGCCCTGACACAGCTGTGGCGGGGGGGGGGGGGGGGGGGGGGGGGGGGGGGCGCGGTGACTTTCACCAACTCACATGAGGCGTTGAGTCCCTCAGGGGTGGGAGATTGTGTGAGAAGCTTCCGTAAGCCCGTCCCCAGGCAAAGGGGTCAGGTGACCAGGGACAGAAGCATGTGACGAGAACGCTTTGGCAGCCCGTGGGTACTGCTCAGGTGGCCAGAGGAAGGTGGGAATTGGAGGATTCTCAGCGCACAGATGCCATGGAGAAGCGGCATGTGCCGGCGGTGCAGAAGGCACGTGGCCCACAGGGCAGGTGCATGGCAAAGCGCTGGCTGGGGAGGAGGGGCCAGCTTCATGCACTTCTGGAACATTCTTAATTGATCACTTACCCTCTTTGTACCTCAGTTTCCTCATCGGACAAGTCCAGAGGGGAAAATAGATGGGGCGCGGGTGGGGGGGGGGGTGGATCCAGAGTCACAGGAGGGAGTCTTAGCTCTGCCTCTCCCTGGGTCACTTGTCCCAACTTCTCACAGACAGCTCGTGCGTGGCCCCGGCCTGCGGGCAGCCACCAGGCCGAGCGTGGGTGTCCCTTTGACCAGCCCCTTTTTCTGCACACGCTGCCCCTCCTTCCTGAGAAGGGGGACGAGGGTTCTGTCTCCACTAGCCCCAGGGAGCAAGCGGAGCAGGAAAGTTCAGCCTCAGCGTGGAAATTACAATCAGAAGCGTGTGATTCACCAGGGAGGTTGCCTCGGTCCTCTTAATTTTTATTTTTAGACGCTCTTCTGTTGGCAAAGAAGCCTGTGCTCATTAACCTGTGTGGCAGGAGCAGAGGCTGCGCAAACCGGCTGGTGAGCAGCCCTACCCAGCCGGCCCCTCCGCTCCCAGCGGGTTATTTATAGCCTTGCTTCCCTCTGGTGGGTTAATTAACTCAGGCTGGCGGCTGGGAAGCTGTTGTGTTCAGTTGGGTGTCCCGTTAAGGCGACACAGAGATGGGAAACGAGTGGCAGTTGGTGGGAAATTGGGCTGCCACCATCCTCAGCTCAGGCCCTGGGTGCCACCCCTAGCCTTCCGCGCAGCCAGGGTAGCGGAATTGTGGGATTTCTTGTCCGCTGGTTTCACTCGTCAGAGGCTCGTGAGGTTTAGGACATTAAATGCCATTTTTGGAGTTTGACCAGGTAGTAGCCAAAACACAAAACAAACGCAAGTCCGAGGAGCATTCTTTTCCCTCCACCGAGAAGCAGGGCCAGGAGGTCACGATGCGGGGTCTCCAGGACCAGGGTGCACGGCTGAGGGTCACGTGCCAGGGGCAGGCACCCAGGCGGCTGTGGGAAAGGTGGGGACAAGGGCTACTCGGGAGGGTGAGAGGCGCCTCGTCACACAGATGTCTTGTCTATGACTGATTGCAAGGACCTCGAGCCCAACCTCCCCCGCTTCCCGGTGGGGAAACAGAGGCCCCCAGGGAGGCAGCATTGGCTCATCAGCCAGTGAGGACAGTGTCCCTTGATTTGTCACCTGTGGACTGCAGTAACTTCTAACCTCACGCTGAGCAAAAAGTAGGGTTCACATATAATATGGGGACCTCCTTGTCTAAGGATGCCCCAGGAGGCAAAGACTGCAAGAGTGTCCTCATCTTCCCACCAGCACCCCCAGGGTACAGCAAACATACATACCCATCATATAGAAATAGCATCCTGGCCATGTGTGGAATCCCCCTACCCGACTCCAGCTCCATGAACTCTCCTGTACCCTAGAGCTCCCTCCCAACCCTGCTCAGCACCCAAGTTCCTGACCCTAGTACAGACCTCTGGATAGTCAAAGGGTCAGCTCCTGTCACCTCTCACAAGTCCCAAAGACTCAGATATCCACTGTCCGGATTTGCCACCAGCTGGCAAGGCAGGTAACTGATTGGGGTGCCGGTGACTGAGGAATGCTGGCTCTTGGGACCATGCATGGCTCCCAAGGGAGTTCAGAGCTGACTTCTGGGAAATAGGTTTGGAAGGGGGCTGAGCCATGGGCCCCTCCCTGGAAATGCATTTACCCACCAGGACTTGCTGTTCCACCACTCACCAAGTGCTGCAGCCAGTGGGGAGCCTCGCTTTGGCTATGAGCCTCCATCCTATACCCCAGAGGTGGCCTCCCTTGGTGGGTCTGGAGTCCAGCCTACAGTGCCAGGCTAGGAAGTCAGGCGGACAGGCCCCTGCCCTCTCTGCACTTATATAACCTTGCTACCATACCTCCCCCTCAACATCAGCAATGATGTGAATGTCACCACGATGCCAGCTGGCAGCCCGGCCAGCTCTTCAGGAACTGTCTCAGTCTTGGGCCTCCCCACCTGAGAAAAGACCTTTGTACCCGAACCTCACTCTCAGCAGCTCTGGCCTCCCCTGGCCCCTAGGGCTGACACCACTTTCTCTGGGCACAGTTTGTGCCCAAAATTACCTCCTTACGCTGCAATTTGCCATTTGCACCTTAGGAATAGAGTGCAACTGGCTAATTGCCATGGCAATTAGGTAATTGCGGGTGCAATTAGCATCTCTGTAGCAAAGCAAAGGAGAGGAGCAGAGGAGAAGAGGGAGAGAGAGAGGCACGCACATCCCTGCCAGACCCCCCAGGAGGCTGCGAGGGGCCAGGGCAATTAGAAAGATGGAAAGGGGTGACCAACCACACAATGAACCAGTGGGGCCCTTGTCCTGAGGAGCTGGCAGCCTGGAGGTTAGAAGAACCAGAGCCCAGCAGAAAGAAACAGGGCAGCCCTGGAAAGGCCATCGGAGCAGAGCCTCAGGAGGGCTTCCACAGGTGGGCACGGAGAGACAGACTCCTGGCAAGGGTCAGGAGGGCAAGAGCCCTTGGTAGGAATGTTCCTGAGTGACACTGCCCGGTGTGGGAGTCACCAGCCACATGTGGCTACAGAGACTTGAAAGGTGCCTAGCGCAACCAACAGATAGATTTTTTTAATGTTAAATTTTAAATAACCACCATAAGCCCCAGGAGGCCTAGGTCAGAGCCCAGAGCCCCGCTGGGGTGCCTCGGGGCTGGAGAGACTGCCCTGGGGTGGGGTGACCCCGATATTGGCCTGGAGCATCCACCCCTGGTCTCCCTACTGCCACCACTGCCTGTCCCTTTCCCCACTGTCGCCCTCACCCACTTCCACGTTCTGCCTGGGTGGCCTCCTCTTCCCACTCTCCTCCCTCCCCTCTCTTGGGTCCTTCCTCTCCGCATGGTGTCTGCCCCGTCTTCTGCTGCACTGCAGCCAAACCTTCTGACCCACAGGAGGCCCTGGACTAAGGGCCGCCACGCGTGACTCCAGAACATTCTTTTGTTTGTCAGCACCAAAGGCTGGCTTTTGGAAGACTCCCCAGACCTGGGACTGGTGGTTGGGTCCTCGGACGGCAGCGGCAGGATGGGCGTGACAGGCCCCCAGAGCAGCTGAGGTGACAGCAGGTGTGGTGGGTGACAAAGGGCAAAGGCCATGGGTGAGCAAGCTACCACTCCCCCCCCCACCCCCCGCCCCTCAGCACTGCCGTCTCCTTCCTGCCTGGGCCCAGCCTGCAGAGTCCTAGGCGGGCTAGAAGGTGCCCCCAGAGCAGCAGAGCTTCCGTTGGGCTGTGGCCTTTGCTGGGGAGCAGAGCATGGTGGCTAACCACAGGGCACAGGCAGGTCCCCTCCTTCCCTGAGTCCCACCACACCTTGAGTCCCTCTGGGCTCTCTCTGTCTTCACACCATGCTTATCACAGGCCTGGCTATGACTGGTAGGTCATGCAGAGGCGGCCTCAGTCTGTCCTGTCTGGCCTCTTCCTGTTCAGGTCCAGATGGCAGCAGGAGTCACAAGCCTGCGAGCATCTTAGGACACAGGAGTGGGGGGACAGCAGGTGACAGGAAGAGCATGGCTTCACAGATTCAGCCCGAATTCACCTGCCCCAGCCAGGCAGGGTTCAGCCCTGCTTCCCTCCCACCCCACTCTCAGGATGCACACCGTTCTCTCTCTCTCTCTCTCTCTCTCTCTCTCTCTCTCTCTCTCACACACACACACACACACACACACGTGTGTATGAACACCCTCCACGCACTGCTTTCAACCCCATTTCTGACTATCTGAGTGTCAGGCACACAGCACAGCACGGGGGCCTGCTGACCCTGTTTGGACCGTCGTAGGAAGAGCTGCTCTTTGGGAGGTTGGGAGCAACTCACGGAACAGAGGAAATAATAGAAACCCAGTGCGGTTACGGAAAAAAGAATTCTGGGAAGGATTTTTGGGTTGAGTTCAAAAGCAGTTTTCTAGGGGAAACAAGGGTCCAAACCTGGAGGTTCCACAGCCAGGACCTAATCCTAAAGGCACCGTGCAGAACCGGCCAAGTCCCCACGTGTAGACGCCACCCCTCAGTCCTGCCCACAGCTGCTTCCTGGAGGGGATCCAGCAGCTGGCGTCCCTGCCACGTGGGGCTCCTCCTCCTATACCTGACTGTAAAGTCAGCACTCAGGTGGCACTAAATGCCTCCTGAGCAGGGTCAAGGTCACCAGCCTGTGCCCAGACCACAGAGGAGGCAGAGATTCAAAAGTGGAGGGTCCCCAGGCAGAGAGAAGGTTCCAGAGCTATAACCAACAAGATGGACAAGCAGTCCTGTGTGATGAGGAGCCTGGGAGCCTCAGGACTGGCTGCTCTGGGTGACCCGCCCTCACTCCTTCCCTCTGTGCACAGGGGACCTAATCCTGTTGCTGCTCCCCCTACCTCTCTCCCACCTGCTCCCAGAGTCTCCAACCTCACGAGCGGGCCCAGGGAGGCCCACAGCCCTCCATGCGCGTGGTGGGTTTCTAGAGTTGGCAAGGTGGGGGCATCCACAGCTGCAAGCTTTGCCTTCTTGGTAGCATTTATCTCAGGCTGGGATCGAGGCTGGCCTTCTGTGACACCTAAGACAGACAGAAACACGCAGCACACAGCTGCCTTTAAGGAGGGCCCTGAGCAGTTGGGCGGGCCAAGGACACAGAGCAAGGGGGCACCCAGCTCCAGCCCACTTGGCGCTGACTACCAATCTCAGCCCCCTCTGCAGCTAACACTGCATGCTGGACACAGGCCAAGCTCAGAACCCTGAATATCTCTGCAGCAACTTTACAGTTAGGAGCTGTAGTTGTCATGTTACAGATGAGGAAACTGAGGCAGAGAGGGATTGGATAAATCTCCTGGTGCCGTCTGGCTGAGGAGCAGCAGAACAGACTTGAGCTCAGAGCAGCTCGAGAGCCACTAACCACTTCCAAATATGTCCTCTTGGGGTGCTTTCACCTTCTGCACCTCCACCTCTCCCTCTAGAACAGCAGTCCCCAACATTTTGGACACCAGGAGCCAACCTTGTGGAAGTTTTTTTTTCCACTCCAGTTCAGGGAGTAGGGGGTGAGGGGAAGGTGCCCACCTCATCTCTACCTCAGACCACCAGGTATTAGATTTTTGTACAGAGGGACAACCTAGATCCCTCCCAGCAGGCCTTGCACGTCTACCAGAGTCCAACGTCTCTGCAGACGTGCCGGGAGGTGGTGATGTGAGCACTGGTGAGTAGCTGAAGACACAGATGGCACGGCACTGCCTAGGCTGCCACTCCTTTGCTGTGCACCCCACCCGAGCCAGTGGCCCAGGGCTGGGGAACCCCAGCTCTAGGAGATGAGCCCTAAGTGGACAAAGGGAATAGCACCATGGGGAAGCTTCCACCTAGCAGCGACTGCAGGTTCGCCCCACTCTGTGTGACCCTGGATGCCTGGTTAACATCTCTGAACCTTGGTTTTCTCACCAGCAATGTAAAACAATGAGGTCTACCTGCAGGAAGTTTGTGGGAGGAAAGAAGTTGCGGGTACCTGTCAGGTGTTCAGGAAATGTAGGACCACAGGAACTTCAGCTTGAGCCTCACAGGCAACCCCTGAGATAAACAAGTCCTCCAGTTCCTCACATGCACCCTCATTTCTACCATAAACCCAAGTCCCCATGAGTAAAAAATTAGGGATCCAACCTCCCCTTCCATGGAACCAGCCATTCTGGACATCATGCCATCAGCCTCTCTGGGTTCCCCGGCAACTGCCGCATGCCCCTGCCCTGTGAATAAGGAAGTCCGGAGCATCAGAGAACAGAATCCTTCTCAGAGAAGAATCTTATCCCAGAAGGGCAACTTGTACTATGCCTACCAAGCTGTATGGCTGCCTGGAACACTGTGGGGACACACAGGCAAGTGTACCCTGACTTAGAAGGAAGAACTCTGTGATGGATTGGTGATGTCTGCCCGGGGGCAGGGATAAGGAGACATGCAGCATGTATCCGTCACTGTCGATCTGAGTCCAGGATGGCAGATACATACTTCCACTGAAGCCTGAAGCCTACTCTCTTCTATTCCTCTGTCCTGTGTCCCCAAGATCCCTGGAATGAGGGATCTGTCACCTAAGACCCTGCCCAAGTAGAGTTCTCCCATTGCCCCCACCCAAAGTGTGTTGTTTCAGTCCTTGTGGGTTTCTCCTGAAGGATAAACCGTCTAGACCAGGGTTTTTGGGTGGGAGGCAGTGTTGCCAACAGAAGGCATTTAGTAATGACTGGGGACACCTATGGCTTTCGAAGCAGAAAAGAGACTGTTGTAGTCACTCTTGTTTCTGGGAAACAATAGCCAATACCACGGCTTCAGGGAGGAGAGGTTTATTTGAGCTCACAGTTCAGGGGTCTCAGTTCATCCATGGCTGGCAATGATGGAAGGGCTTGGCAGAACGGCCCCACAGAGAACGGTTGCTCAGCCCATCAAGGCCAGGAGGCGGGACAACAGGGGAGAATCTGGGGCAAGAATACATCCTTGCAAGCCACACCCACCACCCTCAGTGACATGTCCCTCTGGACCAGGAACTATCTCCTAATAGCACAGATTAATCTATACGATCCAATTAGCCCCCCCTCAATCCAATTGCCTCCCAAAGGCTGGAGGCTTCAGGGGGACATTGTAGTTCCAAACCCTAATGGGGAGAGGGGTTCTACAGGCGCCTGGTGGGAGGAGGCCAGGAGGCTGTTAGTCGTCACGCACTTAAGACTCACCCCCTACAAGGAAGAAGCACCCGGTTCAAGCTGTCTCGTGGAGGCTGAGAAACAAGACGTAAGAATATATTGCTTTCTCGCCCTCATTAGAATAATCTCTTGGCTCTCCACCCCAGCACCGCCCCCCTCCCCCCCAAGCTGGGCTCTACCTCTGCCGCCTTCCCAATTCCTACCCGCTTCCCTGTGTGGTCCTCACATATTTTCAGGGTCTCCCTCCACACCTGCCTCATCCCTCAGCTCCACTGCCTGGTCCCAGCACCGACCCCTTCTGTCCTTGGGCAAATTTCTATCTGTCCTCCAAGGCTCAGGTTGGATGCCACCTTCCCCGGGAAGCCTTCCCTACCTCACCCTCCAAGAATCTTGTAAACCCCTGTGCGGTGGCACCGTCACTCTACTTGGCGTTTTGTTTTATTTATTTAAATGGCAACTCTCTTCATATGGCCGTCAACCAACCTCCCGAAAGCAGGAACTGGGTTTTACTCACTTCCTGATTCCTGGCCAAGCACCATGCCCGGCATGTTGTGAAAAGAAGTATTTCAGGGAAGGTCTGGCCCAGGCCAGCGCCTCTCAGATTCCCCATACCAGAGGGGCGCAGGGGCCGTGAACAGGTCTGATTCCTGCTACTCTCTCTAGGTGAGAGATCTCCAGCCAGATGCGTTACCTTTGGCAACGCACCTGCACAATGGGCAGAACAACCGAACCTACCAACACAGTTGTGCTGACACGTAACACACACGGGTGCTCCACGGATTCATCGTGAAGGAGCCGTGACTATCTGCTGTTAAGACTCGCCACCTGTTTTCTGGCCCTGATGTCCTCCTGCCTGCTCACCCTCACCATGCCAATGATCTGTGCTGACCTCCCTCCTGGCTAGCTTCCGTCCCCTTCTCCCCGCTGGCCCAGCCTCCTCCGTCCCCCTCGGGCCAGAGCAGTGAAGAACTTGGGCCAGACCCACTGGATTCACTGGCTGCTGGAGCTTGTCCCCCCAGGGAGCCTGCTTGCAAGGGAGGAGGAGAAGGCAGGCGGGAGGCGGGAGGGGTGGTCCCTCCCACTCCAGGAAGTCCAAGGGCTGTTTCCAGGCTGCCTGATGGGTCCTGACTAGCAAGATGGACGCTGAGCAGCTCCATTGTCCTCTGCACTTTAAAAGGCCAGCGCCCCTCCCGAGTCTTTCCTTGGAGACCTGCTAAAATAATACATTTAGACCTGCCAAACCCAATCGCTTCCGTCTGTCAGGCTCCCCGTAAATAGCACTTCTTAGCAGCGCGCCGAGAAAATGCGTTCCAAGCAGCATGGGGGCAATCACGCGTCAATCGAAGGAAAACATTTCTCCCCTTCCCTTCCACCAGCCCCCATAATTGCATTTTAAAACCATTCCTGTGTTTCTGGGAGAGACACCACGGTACCTGTTGCTTTTTAACTCGGAGCGGAGCCGCACAGCAGAATGAGGCTAAACACAGCAAAGTTATTTTGATTTATTTCCTGACGTCGGAATTTGGAGCTTGCTGTGGGGACTCAGCCGCAAGAAGACGAGCTGATGAAACTGTATTTTTCCCTGTCGTGACTCTTTTAAATAGACGGCTGCTTTCTGCTTGATTTTTTTCCCGCCACTTTGCTGTACTAGGCTGAGCTCTACGCAGGCCTGGCGTGCGGTGAGTGCCTCCCGGCACGGATTCGTCTGCCCTCATCTTCCTCGGGCTCTACATCTCCAGGGCGTGGACAGTTGTAAGACCCATTTATGGTTTAGACCCAAAATGTCCCCCGAGAGTCTCAGGTGCTCAGAGGTGGGGCTGTGGGAGCGCGATTGGACTATGGGATGCTGTGCTTTGGATTAATCTACTTCAGAGTTCATAGCTGACTGGTCTGTAGAGGATGTGAGCCTGCTAGAAAGAGGTGACCCGGCAGGGTGCATTCTTGTCCCAGCTCCTCCCCCTCTCTCTGCTGCCTGGAGACCATGGGTTGAACAACTTTCGTCCTCCAGTTCCTTACACGGTGACACAGGGCAAGCCCTGGCACTCCCGCTCTTCATACAAGGTGGCTGTGGTCCCTTGCACCAATACCTGTGAGTCCCTACCCTATATCTTTGGTGGTGATAGTATTGTGATGTTCCTGTGTCAAAGTGGACAATTCAAAGGGCACCAGTTCCCTCAAAGGATGGATGGGGTAGATAGACCCAGCCTTCCTAATCCTGGGGGTGAGGAGTCTCCTGCAGCCCTGAACAGGGAACTACACGGCCACACTCCCAGCGGAAGCCACTTGGGCAGACCCAGTAGGGTTGCCACAGAGACGCTGGCATAACACAAGGGACAGGAGCTCGGGGGCCGGCTCATAGCCCTTGCTCCGGACCAAGAGCTCCCACTGGGAGCTGTCCACTCTTGCCCATCCTGGCCCAGAGACTCTAAGACCTTCCAGCCAGCAGCCCAAAGTAGCAAGGCAGTGTGTTAGGTGGCCTGTGCTGCTCCCATTCACGGCCCCTAAAACACTCTTTTCCTCCAGTTCCCAAAGCCAAGACCAGAGCAGCAGGAAGTCTCCCCTCAACTCTCTCTGAAGGCTGATCTGGACATCGGGGAGCCTCACAGCTCTCTCTGACTCCTCAGGAGTCTGCGAGCTCCGTGGGCACAGGGCAGACTCCACCAGCCACCCCCATGGCTGGCCCTGCACCCTACAGGGGCCTTCACAGGAGGCACAGCTATGGAAGACTGCTGCGAGTCAGCTGAGGGCCTGCAGCTCCTAGCCTCAAGGGGTCCAGCTACACAGTGGAGGGGCAACAGCCATGGGGTCTTACCATCTGGAAAGCCCCAAGCTCTCTGTCTCTTTTTACCCTCACTGGAGTATTTTTCAGACAAGGAAACTGTCTTAGTTACTAATTCGCTGCTGGAACAGCATACCCAACATGCACAATTTAAGAAAGGAAAGAATTATTCCGCTCACGGTTTCAGGAAGTCTCCCGCAGTCTGCTCCTGGGCAGCCGTGGCAGAGGCTGGGGGGCTGCTCCCCGCCGCAGACAGAAGGCCAAGTGGAGCAGGAGCGGGCCCAAGTCTGAGGCAGCAGAGGCTAGACTTTCCCAGGAAAAAGCTGCAACAGTCTTTCTCCTTCCTTACTTTAATGGTGGCAAGCTGCCAGCTGGGCCCCCACCAGGGTGGGTGGCCCTTCCTCAGTTCCTCTGGTGCATAACAAACACTCGAAGGCTCTGCCAGGGCATCCCCAATCACAAGTTGACGCAAAATTTCCAGGTCAAACTCCAAGCATCTGCCCCTTCTGCCTTATAACACACAGTGCCAAATACATGAGGCTTTGGGGGGACACTCACGATCCAAACCATAGCAGAAACAGACTCAGAGTAGCTGAGTGACTTGCCCGAGGTCACACGGCAAGCTGCAGAGTGATGTCTAGAACACCCAGGGCCGCCTTTGTTCATCTAGTCAGCTGACGCCAGAGCACGCCTCGGCAGTGCAGGCTCCTCTCTCCTGGGGACAAAGAGCGCATGTCTGACTGAGCCAGTATTGGAGCTCACATGGCCACGCCCGCAGGTGCCCTTTTAGAAGAATAGAAAGTCTTCAGCCCGAGCGTAGCTCCGTCACGGGGCACTTGCCTAGCACGCACACGGCCCTGGGTGGGTTCTGTCCTCAGTGAGGTAAGAATAAAGAAGCGTAAACTCTTCACATACCAGGTGTCAGGTGTGCTGAGAGGCCCAGGGGTTGGGCCAGGAAGAGCATGCCACTGGCACGCAAGGCCTTCCCAGGAGCCTCTGCCACAGGACAATTAGAGTCCTTTTCTAGGACTCCCGGGAACTGATTCGGGTGACTGATTTTCCTAGCAGAGCAGGGGGCTGTGGGAGCCAGCCTGAGGGCAAGTCGGGCAGTTTCCAGCTCCCTCCCCTGGGGCTAGCTGGGGGAAAACAGGTAACCACAGGCCGGATCTTGAACTTGCATTTTTCTGGCAGTGGCCTAAGCCAGCTGTCTCCCTTGGTCCCCTTCCCTGCTCCTCAAGAAGCAATAGAGGGACCTGGGGCACAGGGGTCCCCAGGGTGATCAGAAGCTTGTTCTGGCCCACTGGGCCCTCTCAGGAAAGCGTTTCTCTGGGGACTCTGAGCAAGCCAGTTTCAGTTAGTCCCCTCCTGGGGGAGGTTGGCTCCCTCTGACACCCAACCGCCCTACATCAAGTACCATAGAGACACAAAGCCCCAGGAGACCCGAGGGACTCTCTAGGATAGGGAATGTGAAGCCAGGCTCGGTGGCACAGGCCTGTAATCCCAATGCTCTGGGATGTCGAGGCAAGAGGATCCCAAGTTCAAGCCCAACCTAGACAACTTAGTGATTCAGCAAGATGTTGCCTCAAAATCAAAACTATGGGGTTACATACAGTTCAATGCAAGAGCCCTGAGGTCAGTTGTCCATACCGCTCCACCCAAAGAAACAACAGGGAACATAATGCCCTGGGAGAGGAAAGGCTATGGTACATTAGGTGAACAAGAGTTAGAGGCCACACTGGGCTGGCCACGCAGAGACAGAGTGGGAAAGATGCCCACTCCAGGAGGCAGACGCCTGAAACACACGCACACCAGGGCTGGTGTCTGGTGCTATCGGCCGAGGCCAGGCAGGTGGACGGTTGGCCTTTTGGCACAGGCTTTGAGAGGTTGGGGAAATTTGATCTCGGCTTCTGGAGGGGACTCAAATGAAATGCGAGTCAGGCGCCAGGGAAGTCGGGCCAGGAAGCCCACCTAGAGCTGCCCCCCCCCACCCCGCGCCCGGCGGCCCCTCCTGCCAAGGGACTTGACACCATTCCCAATCCTTTCTGTTTCCTTATCTGCCAAGCGCAGAAAATAATCCCACTGTGCCAGCTTCCCAAGAGGACACCAGGAGATACGGTGCATGAGGACAATCGATTACAAGCCCCGCAAACAGCTGCTACTGCACGCGCACACCCAAGGCGGGGTGGGCCTGGCTTCAGACAAGGCACTGGGATCTGCTCCTAGGAGAGAAGGTACGTCCGCAGGGAGGGCATGTCGACCAGCGGAGTCGCAGGGCACAGCGCGGTCTTCGGAGCATTGCTTCAGAACAGCTCACGTTCCTTCCCTTTCCCAATGAGCCCTTGGAGCCCTGGAGGTTCGAGGACTTACTGCAGGTGCGGGCCGTGATGGGGGAACAGGAACTTCCCAGGATGCCTGTCTGCTTTCAGAGCCACCACCCATGCGGCGTGAAGGCTCCTAGGGACAGGAGTATTAGGCCAACTGTGACATGGGAGGCTCTCCGTGGTGCGCTGTGACGCCTTTAGGGGCCCACCTGGGTGAGCCTGAAACCTTCTCCCAGGGCTGCTGTTAGGCCTTGTGGCTATGGGGAGGATGAAGCTGCACCCTAAAACCAGGTCTACAAACCGCATATGGTGATTCATAATTATGATAACCATAGTCGCCACTAGTTTAAAGGTCATTTGAAATGACTTCCTGCCCTGGGCAGGGCTGCATCTTGGCCTTCCTGGGATACCAGACCTGTAGGAGATCCCTGTCGTGAGGCGGATCTCACTGAGCCTTCTTCCTTTGGAGTCAACCTCCTGCCCATGGCCGCTGCAACTGGTCCCCGCTCTCTCCAGGACCGTGTGGCCGAGATTCACAACCCTCGCCCCCACCCAGATGCGTTCTGACATTCTCCACACCTCTTGTCAGCCACCATGCCACCCATGGGGGGACCGTGGCACAGGCAGAGGCTTCTGGGACTGCAGAAGGCACTCAGTGGTTGGGCTGGGGTGGCCCCAGGGAAGGCGAGTTTCCACTCAGCTTACACAGAGCACAGAAGGGTTTTCTTGAGGGGTGAGAGGAAGGTGGAGACCGGACTTCCAGGGGGCAGCCATGCCTGGAGCCCAGTGGAAACGTGGGAATGGGGCAGGGAGGGGAGAGGAAGCAGCTTGGCATGAAGAGTGAAGGCGTGACAGCAGGGGAAACCGCAGCAGGAAGCCATGGCCAGGCTCCACCAGGAGACACCTGTAGACTCTTGGGCACGGGAGGGGCCCGTGGAGGGGATTCTCCCTGCCTCTCGGATGGCCCTGTTATTCTGGAGAAGGAGCAGGACTGGAGGTCAGGCAGAGCCCCCCCAACCCCAGATCTACTGCCCCCAGAGGTGACCGTGTGACCCTGTGCCCCTCACCAGGACCCCCAAGTGTGGCTTTTGCGGTCTGTATTACGGAAGCAGGTGGAGCTAAACACAGCAGCCCCTACCAAGGCCACCCCCACAATGAACCGGGGAGAGGGGACAGGAGAGAGACCCACACAAATGACCTTGGAAAAAGTGAACGGCACACCTGGGTGGGAAAGTTTCCTGCCCCAGGACCCCGGGGGCGGTTGAGGCAGGAGACCATATTGAACACAGCTGGGTTCAGGGTCCTCACCTGTGTGCGAGGAGAAGCAAAGATTTCGTCGTCTCAGAGTCTGAATCTCAGGGACTTACGCCCCCACAGCAGGTCACCCAGGGAAGTGAGGCTCCCTTTGCTCGCCTGTGGGCAGAGGAAAGCACAGGGCCTGCCTCTCCGCAGGGTTCCTGTGTACCTCAGTGACCTCCCTGACCTGAAAGTCAGGAGCCTTGGTGCCCACAGGCCTGGGATCTGACAAGGCTTGTATGCAGAACACTGGGCACAAGGCCACCTGACAGAGAGAGGATGCCTAACCTAGCCTGTTCCTCTTTTAAAGCTCTGCGTGTGGTGGCTGTGGCAGACGGCCCTTGGCTCACCCTGTGCAGTTCCCGGGGGCCTCCTGGACAGGCAAGACGGTGTCCTGTCCTTCTGCTCCCCTCCCATCCGCCAGCAGAGACGGGAGGGATGCAGTGGAGCCGGAGCAGCTGGGTGCAGGTGACAGCCACTCACCTGGGCTCTTGCCTGCTCGTCCTGGGCCTTCCCTAGCTGATTTCACTCTCCTTCAGCCCACTCCCAGCCAGCCTGCTTCCTTTCAAGTTCCAGTTTCTTTTCCAGTAGTGTGACCTCAAGATAGAATCCCCCCGGGGCCTCAACTTCCCCATCTAGGAAATGGGGTGAAGGACCACTACTCCCCAAAGGGTGGCTGTGAGACGCAATCTACTAATTCCTGCAGAGCCTGACTGTGCGGCAAGCTGGTGATTTTTATTCAGACAGCACCCCCTTTGTCTACCCCTGCCAGGAGCACTCAGCCCTGCGCACCCAGCCCCAGAGACCTCAGCAGTTGGCAGTTGGCAGAGCTCTGCCACCAACAGGCAAGGATTGGCTCTGAACCAGAAGGCCTTGGTGAGGAAGGAAAGCCTGTCCTCTTGGGGATCATCTCTGTAGCTCGTTACCGGGGCATAGAGCCCTGGAAAGCCAGTGGAAGGGGTGCTGTGGCCCCACCCCGCCCCCGCCTGCAGCCAGCTCAGGGTGCCTTGTGGCTGCAGCTGTGAGCTACCATTCATAGTGGCTTTTCTGTTCTTTTTTCCTTTTTTTTTTTTTTTTTTTTGATACAAGGTTTCACTCTGCGGCCCAGGCTGGTACTGAACTCACTATGGCTGGCATTGGGATTCATGGCAATCTTCCTGTCTCAGCTTCCTGAGTGCTAATATTACAGGTGTGCGCCACCACACCTGGCTTACGTGGTGCTGGGGAATCAAATTCGGATACTTAGTGCTTGCTAGGTAAGTGCTTTAACTGCTGAGCCATTCCTCCAGCCCCTCATAGTGGCTTTTCTGGGAGAGTAACAGCAGAAGCCTCTCTCAGTGGGAGAAATGCATAAATCAATAAAGGGAAGAAGGTGGGCGGGGAGTGGCTGCCATGTCACCTGAGGGATGGATGTGGCACGGGTGAGCCTGCCTGCTCACTGACTTCCCCCTCCAGGAGTCTGAGCAGCCCTCCCTCCAAAAGCGCTGGCTCCTGAGGAAGCAGGGGTGTCATCTGAGGGCAAGTAGAAAGCTGGAGCAGTTGTCCCTTGAGTCACCTTTCATCTGGGGCCTCTGTACCCAGAGCTTCACCTACATAATAGTGTTCTTCCCACTGTACTGACCAAACACCTGAGGCTCAGCATGGTGACCTGACTTGTCTAATGTCCCTTAGCCAAGAAGCCGGCCTAGTGGAGCACCAGGCACCTCACACTCACCCCGGCCACATCAGGCTGAACACCTGTCTGCAGAATGGGGACCTGGCGTCCAGCCCCGTGCAGCCAAGGATCAGAGAAGGATGGAGACTCAGCAGAAGCTGGGCCGCGCATCTGGCCAACCCACTCTAGGACCCAGCTCCCCTGGCTCTTGCTTCTGGCACCAACTCCAAGATTTGGAAGGGACTGCTCAGAGCAACTCTGCACAGCTAGGACCCTTTGAGGTCTGTGTTTGTGGCAGGAATCATGAAGCTGTGTGGGTCAGACACTGAGGACCAGCAGCAGGACTCGAGAGGGTCGAGGACCCTCTGCTGTAGCATTCTGAGGGCCTCAGTCACTCCTTGGACAGGCAGAAATAGCCAGCATCTAAAGCCACCCAGATGCCACTCTGGTAGGTGCTGAGGTTTAGCAGCCAGAGGACTCCATGTGCCCATGGAGGAAGCCTTGGGAACGCCATGAGACTCGGGTGCTCGCAGATCCCTGCTGCCGTGGGCAGGGGCGAGTGGAGAGCAGGCTGGGGCGGAGCCTTCCCAGGCCTTGGCCCAGCACGGCCGAAGTAGGGAGGGCGGCAGCCTAGGGCTTGCACGCTGGGATGTCCTTGTCTGTTCCCACCCAGCCCTGTGCCAGGAGACTGTGAGATTGTTCAATTAGTCTAAGTATGTGAGTCTCTAGAATAAAAAATGCAGGCACTAATGAAAAAGCAAGAAGAACGCAGGGTGTGCCGTGGAGATCCAGCCTCCTTTCCGGCTTCATCCCTCTCTACCCGGGTCCCCCTGCCCAGGGCCCCTTCTGGAGGCCTCCATTCTTACCAGCTTCACAGAAGCCTCCTGGAGAGCAAATGCAGTGTGTGCGTGTGTGTGCCTGTGTGTGTGCGCGCGTGTGTGTCTGTGTGTGTACGTGCATGTGCTCACCCACTCCTTTCCCATTTTCACACAAACAATAGCATGTCAGTATATGATCAATGCTTCAGTCCACAGTGTCCACGTACACAATAGTAGTGGGTTATGATGGAGCTAAAAACTCGTGTGGCCCGGGGACAGAGAGGCACCCTGAGGCTGCAGAGCAGTGTAGCTCACGTGGGTCTACGGAGAGGTCAGTGTGGGCCCACCCATGGCACTGCCAGTCGTGTCAACAGAAAGCACAGACGATCGTGATGGTGCACAGTACGTGACAAGCAGCAGCTACGGTGCATCCGTGATGCTGCGCATGGACTACAGTGTGTGCTTGTTATCGCTTTGGAATTCACTCCCGTGTGCCGAAAGAAAGGGGTTTGGGAAAATTTAGCTCCTGTCAGGCCAGCAGCAGCCTCACACAGCTGGCATTCATGGTATCTTTTCTTTCTCTCTCTCACAGTACTGGGGTTGAACCTAGGCCCTCCTCACTGAGCTACGTCCTTAGCTCCTTTTTGATTTTTTTTTTTTTTTTTTAACTTTTAGACAGGCTCTTGCTAAGCTGTCTGGGCTGGGCTCGAACTGGCAATCCTCCTGCCTCAGCCTCCCACAGTGCCTGGATTACAGGCCTACGTCCCATCCCCGGCTTCACAGGATCCCTCCATGAGTGTGTATTAACACACCTCGGTGCTAGGACAACATGAGGTCCTGCAGACCTTGGGCGCCAAGTGACGAAGCTGAGGCCATCGGGTGGCTCTGTGTTCAGAATTGTGTCACACTGCATCGTATGGGCACCATTGTCTGTTTAACCGGCCTCTCGTCGATTCACATCGAGGTAATTTCCCATCATGCTTTTATAA
Source organism: Ctenodactylus gundi (assembly GCA_004027205.1). NCBI lineage: Eukaryota > Metazoa > Chordata > Mammalia > Rodentia > Ctenodactylidae > Ctenodactylus > Ctenodactylus gundi. Next base: position 265,931 of record PVKB01001942.1, read on the forward strand.
ATAATACTGCAATAAACATCAACGACAGAGCACCCGTGTCCCGTGCTTATCTATGTATGAATCCCTAGCGCTGAATGGGCTGGGTCAAAGGGCTAAACACGCATGCTTGGGCAGATGTTGCCCGGCGGCTTTCCCAAGAGTCGGGCCTGGTTCCCTCTCCTGCCCGCCCCGCCTGGCAGCCACCATTTGCTGTGCCCTGGGCTGCGCAGCTCCGCCACACGTTTGATCTCACTCAATCCAATGGTTGAAAGAAGGTCTCTCCTTGAAGTTAGAATTTGCATTTCTTTCATGAGTAAGGCTGAGTAACTTTTCATATATTTATGAGCCATTTATATATTCTTTCGAAAGCTGCCTTCCTTTATGCTGTCTGTGTTTTTATTGGGTTATGGGAATTTTTATTTCTTGCTGCCAAGTAAGCAGACTTTATATATTAAAGAGAGGAATCCTTTCTTTGCAGTAGGACACGTAGGGCTGTGCCTCTGTTGGCATCTGTCCTCAGGCCGGGGTCACACAGAAGCTTTTTACTTCTAGTACAGCTCACCAACTGTGGGAAGGGAAGCAAGCGTAATTCTTCACCCACAGTGCGACTCTGCGGTGGGCGCCCGGGCGTCTCCCCAGGCCTGTGTCTCTCACCTGTAAAGTGGGTGAGGGTGCCAGAGAAACCCGTAGAGGCTCCACCAATCTGAGCCTGGAGGTCTAAAGCTCTGACTGAATCAGGCCTGGTGGTGCGGGTCTGTAACCCCGGCACTCTGGAAGACTGAGGTAGAAGGATCGCACACTGGAGCCCACTCTGAGCAACGTGATAATTTAGTGAGACCTCGCACCAAACCAAAAATAAAAACAGGCTGAGGATGTAGCTCAGTGTGAAGGCTCTGAGGTCACACACCAGTGCTGCAACACAGGCCAGGAAGCCAGCAAAGTACTGAACGATCAGAAATGGCTGGGACAAGGACAGGGCCTCAGAGAAGTTGGGGAGCCACAGCAGACTGCAGATGTCACGGCAGCTGGGGCAGGATGACACAGTCCCTTGCCCCCAGAAACCATTGCCCGCAGGGGGCCTCAGAGGGCCCAGCCGAGGCTCCATCTATTTGTGACAAGTGAGGGCTTTGTCTCATTCAGTCAGAGAGTCAGCCAGGATTGTAGAGATGTTGGTTCCCAGACGCCCCTGCTCCTGGCAAGGACCTTAGAAGAGCCTGCCGTGGCCTGGCCAGAGCTGTGGGGCCTCCTCCTGCTGGAGGGTTGCCAATGCCCAGAGCCCAAAGGGTTCTCCTGAGGCCACTGACAAAAGAGGGCCAGCAGGGACTCAGGACCCCAGGGTTGGTGAGTTTCTGGGCACTGTTCTGCCTGGAGGCTGAGTCCCTGGAAGGCTTTGTGGAAGAGGAGCATCTCTACACCTGTAACAACGGACTTGCCCACTAAGAGCCTCCCTCGCACCCAGATCCAGAAAGGCGTCCAACCAGCACCCCACACACGTGCGTCACCTTCTGCCCGCAGCTCATTCTTGTCACTGGCAGATGGGGAAACTGAGGCAAGTCTATCCTGATGCACCTAAGGAGAAGAGAGGAGGGTCTGGAAGGAGACAGCAGATGTCTGCTGCTCAGCAGAACTCCTAGTCCAAATGCCACAAGGGAGCTCAGCTGGGCCTGTGCGAACAGAGCCCCACTTTGCCCCACCCACGCCGGAGGAGCCGAACCTGCCTGGCTGCAAGGCTGGCCCTGGATGTCCGGGCCCAGCATCCAGCCTCCAGCCCTGGGCCCAGAACCCTGGGAAAAGGCCTGGGCTGCTACCCCTGCCTACAGCACCTCTGACAACTTCCCCCTGCTGGCCCAGGATGGACTCAGGCCAGAGCATGTCTGTGTCCTTGGTCACTCACAGTAGTGTTACTTTCCAGAGCTCCCCTGCCAGGCCTCATCCCACCCCTCGCTCACCCAGGGCACGGCGCAGTGGCTCCCCTGAAAGGTCCAGGAGGACAGCCACCACGTGGTCCCAGTTAGCTCTACCACGAAGGCACCGGGCTGCCACTAGAAACATTTGTTAAATGAGTAAGTGAATATAAGTGACAAAGAACTTCACTTCTTTGCCATGGGCCACATCTAGACAGCTAAGAAGGACCGTGATGCCCTGTGCTGGAGCAAACTTTGTCCTGTTCCAGTAGCTATGCAAGCGGATGGCTCCAGGCCGCCTCCCCCACCCGCCCCAGCGCCCCCTCAGCGTCGTGTCCCCTTCACCACCCGTCATGGCAAGGGTGAGCAGATGCCTCGCGCTTGGCTGCCAGCTGCTGCCCACATCACTCAGCGGGGCTCCCCTGCAGTGGGAAGCCCTCTGCAGGCCCCCAGCGGAGGAGAGCATGTGGCTATGCAGACCAGGCTGCAGACCATGGGGAGGTTGAGGAGCCTCAGGGCCACCCACTTCCAGGACAGAGGTCAGCAAGGGAAGCTCGGTGCAGCAGGCTGGTTTGTCAAGAACTGAGCAGGTGGCAGGCTGGGTGGACCATTCCTTGCGTCTCTGTGTCACACCCTTCCATCCCCTATCAGCCGCCCAGCTGGAAGTGACTAGGGTCTTCTTTGGAAGCTGGTTCTGCAGAACGCCAGGCCCAACATATTCCTTCCTGGCTGAAGGAAGCCCCATGTCCCAGGATCCAACCTGTCCTGCGGGACCTGCCATCTACGCCCACCTCAATGTCTTCCGCCCTGAAGCACCGAGCGCCCCGTCTCCCTCCATGTGCAGCACTCTCGGGTGTTTCTTGGGTTCATTTGAATTGACTGAGTGGCAGTGAATTGACTTGAATCTAATTGAAGTGAATAGAGTCGAATGCCGGAGCCTCGGCTTCCTCAGGGCCCACGGAATCTGGGTTTCCTTAAATGGGAGTTCACAGATCAGAAAGGTGCATTCCAACCCTGGGGCTCTGTTTTCTCCCTGGGAAGAAGGGGTGGGAGTTGGGAAACCAGAAGCTGTAAAGGGTGGGAGGAAAAGTGGGGCTCAGGGAGGGTCCTCAGAAAAACATCGCTACCCTGGAGCTCCTCCTTTCTTTCCTAGTTGAGCTTTAAAATTCCCAGAAGCCTCACTTCTAATGGCCAAAGGAAAGCCCGTGTAGGACTCTTCTCCTGTCCGGTTGCAGGGGGCAACTCAGCTGGTGATACACCTGGTGGCTGGGCCCTAGGTCAGGACACCGGGACCTGGAGAGCGTGTGAGGGATTGGAAGAGGGCTGTTAGCATCCTGGGTAAATGGCAGTGCCCAGGCTGAGGGCTGCCATGACAGCAAGCTGACATCTCCAGTGCCCACTTCTAGAACCCTGGCTCAGTGGGCTGAAGTGACCATTCCCGCCTGATGAGCTGCTCACACTCAGGGTCTGTGTGTCCTGCTCTGTCTCCTTTGCCCGCCAGGCCTTCCCCCTGGATGGCGATGCTGCCTCCTCTGTGGCTGGGGAGCCTCTTCCCCACCCCTGCTCCATCTGCCAGTTAATTCCACCTACTGCTTCTTAGGGACAGGAGAGGCCCTGCCTCTGCTATGTCCACCACATGGCTCAGTCACCGCGTCACCGCACAGGTGATCCAGAAGCCACCCATCCCTCTTGAAGCCCCACCTGTGTACCTCAAAATCTACTGGCCAGCATCCTCTTCCCACCTTCCCCATCTCAGAAAGATGTGACTGTGTCCATCCAAATGCTGGAGCCAAGCATGACCTCTCCTCTGTGTCCTCCATAACCAATATGCAGCAGCGTGACCCTCCCCAAATTTCTCAGCTTCCTCCACTTGTGTCCATTTCTGCCATCTGAGTCTGTCCCTTGCCTAAACAGATGCAGTAGCCTCCTAGCCACGGTCCCTGTGTCCTCTGGTGCCATCCTCTACCTGCTGCCTGAGAGACATTGCCAAATGCAGATCATACCGCTAGCTGGCACCTTACAAGCCACGTCACTGGCCAGGATTTTGGAGTTAAAGGCACAGTACAGCCATCTGGAGGAAAAGTCCCACCTATTCCTCCCCAGATGCCCCCTCGGGCCCTTAGTGCCTGGCGTGCTCCCTTTTCCCTGCTCAGGACTTTTGCATATACTGTCTCCTTGGCTTAGAAAGTTCTTCCCTCTCTATTTTCGGTACTTTACTCCCATTCATCCTTCAGATCTGGCTTCCAATGTCAGGAAGGCCTGCCTTGACCTCTCTGCCAAAGTCAGGCAGCTGGTAAAGGCCCTGTCACACTGAGTTACCTGTCACGCGTGCCACGAGTCCCAGGCGAAACTGTACATTTCTTGGTGTAGCCATCAGATTAGCCTCCAGACCAGGGACCGCCATCCTCCAGGACTGCGAACAGGTAGCCCTCAGCGGCCTTGGAGAGACAGGTGGCCAGGACAAATGATTAGTGAGCTGGAGGGGAGCAGGGGGCAAGGCTCCGCCCCCTATCAGCAGCTGTTAGGATGCCGCTGGTGATTGACAGGAGGTGGAGCTTCACTCCCAGTCCCCTCCTGCTGCTGCTCATCACTTCAAAGTAGTCTCCCAACATCCTGCCGCAGAACAGGTGCCCCCACTCACCTGTCCTTGGGAGAATGGTCTTCAACTAAACCCGTCCCCATCCCCGGTGTCAACAATGTTGGGGACCACTGCTCCGGACTAGAAGGCAGAGAGGCAGGCTTCTATTTTAGTTCATTCTGTTATTCTGGAGAGCCAGCCCTGTATCTTACACAGCAGAGGCTCCACATGGAGTAAGTGAACGCAGGTAGGCAAGAGGGCCTGTGTGCGTGCACACCTGTGTCCTGCGTCCCTGCCAGCCTGGCCTCCTTACCACCCCGAGGTAGCTTCCTCTGCCCTACCTCCTGGCCTCTCCTTACCACCTCACTCCCATCCTATAAATCACCCCCTCCCCCTGCATCTAGCTAAATGTTACCCCCTTTCGGGGCTCAGCTCCTGAAAGCCATGATCAGGACACGATTAGCCAGAGGAAGTCTAGGAAGGGATGTTGGGCATTGAAGCTTTTTTTCTATCCATATTGAAAAATCTAGCCAAATCCAGTGGTTCCTGGTCGACAGCAGCTCAGCAGTAAAGAGGACCATTTCCGTCATATTTTCAGAGACAGAAACTTCCCCAGTCACAGTGGGAGTAAGGTCCAAGAAAGCTTCTAATGCTCTCAGGCCTGCTGAGAGCCATAGCTCAGGTCAACAAAGAGCTCTCGGGAAATTAGCTAGGGAAAACCACCAGCAGAATGGTAGGGCTGGTCACTGGGGGAGGGTGGGGTGGCCACAGCGGGACCTAGCCTGTGCACAGCCTCGGGGTTCTCCAGGAGCAGCAGGAGAAGGCACCTCTCACCACCGGCGTAGTGCTCCCACCTCACTTGCAAAAGAGACTTTCCCAGACCCCAGAGTTCTAGTCACACGCGTGAGAAGTCTCGATGAGCCTGTAATGTAGCCAAGACAATGATCCAGTGAGCCCAGGGTGGGGAATTCTGCATTCTCCATTCCAACCCCAGACCCTGGACAAGAGTCCCAACCCCGGGCCATAAGCCTGTCTTGCCACCAGCTGCCTGTCTGTGACCAAGGCCAGCCCTCTCTCTCTGAACCTGTTTGTCCATCTACAATACACGTTCACCCGCTTCGGGATCCTGAGCAGCCCGATCCTGGAGTTGCACAGCCACAGATTTCCAGAAGTTATGTGAGATCTGGGCCTTGGCCAGATTCTGGGGCTCCCAGTGTATGAAGAATTGGAAAAATGCCAAAACAGAATGTCAAAATAATGACAGGATCGCTGTTCACACAGAATAAATTAACCCTTTGAATGCCTCACCCCTGCCCCAACAGCCATATCTTTGCTGATCACTACAGACAGCAGCAAAATCCATGGCTGAGGTCACGTAAGTGTACTCTGGGTCTGACACTCACAGCTTGGCTTCTATTGGAGGCTCAGGAAGGAACAGGAGCAGAAAGCAGGAGAACCTGATTGGCCACCTTCAGGACGGAGGCCCAGCTGGGCCCAGGCCAGGTTCAGAGAGGGAGCCGTGGCCAGCTCCTGCCTGGTCTGCATGTGAACTGGACGTGACTAACACCGCCTAGCAGCTACAATAAAACAGATCATGGAAAATTTAATGGCCTGTGGTCGACAATCACTGAATTATTTATGCCATCTTTGCCTCTTCCGAATTCTCACTTGCTCTGCCCCCAGCCCTGCAGTCCTGGCCTGGCTGTATGCAGGCTGCCAAGTAACGGGTCCTGGAAAGAAAGAATTGGTACCCCGGAGCCAAGGGGCTGAAGGCTTCCCAGTAACCTTGTGCAAAAGCAAAAACACTAAAGAAAAGAAAAAGAAAAGAATTGCTTCCAACCTCTTGATTTTATTTTCTCATCTGCCGAATAAGGAATTCTCTTCCATGAGCTAACAGCAATATAAATTTGGGTCCCTCTTTCTAGGAATTGATGATTTCCATATCCTTCCCACACAAACCCTATACAGGACTAAAATTACTGTCATTCCCGTTTTTCGGGTAATAAATTGAGGCTCAAAGTTGGAAAATAGTGTCGGCAAAGCCATAACGGCTCATTTTTGGATATAGCCTAAATATATAGAATTTAACTTCTCTCCATACCAAAAAAAAAAAAGTGTCAGAAAAGAGATCACAAGGCAATGGGAATTACTTGACTAACATGAACTGCTGACTTTGGCATTCACCCCCAAGGAAAACCTGTGGGAATGACTCTTAAAATAGAGCAGGAGCTCTACTACAGGCAATTCTGCTTCCTGGCCCTTCTTGGCCCTTTCAACAGACTCAGGAAAAAGGAAGGCAAAGGATCCCACCAAGGAAAGGAACCTGTTCTTGTCCCCCAGTGTGGATTTCCATCGTTGGCATTAATCATATGGGATCGCTACCTGCGAGCACGATGTCACCATGAAGCGAAATTCACATGGGATCCAATGGGATCCCTCTCCCATGCTACTGTCCACCTCAGAGCAACAGCAGCTGAACCCAGAGACACACGCAGTACCCAAAGTCCCTTAGAACTGCTGCTTCGTCTTAAGCTACTTTCACTTTTTTTCTTTTCGAGACGGGGTCTAGCTCTGCAGCTCTGGCTTAGCCTGGAACTCACTGCAGTCCTCCTGCTTCAGCCTCCCAAGTGCTGAGATTACAGGCCTGCACCGCCACGCCCAGCTTATGTGGTGCTGGGAATCAACCCCTGGGCCTTGCGCTTTCTAGCCACTGAGCTACACCTCTAACCCCTACTTTCACCTTTTTTAAAATAAAAAGTCAAACCCTATATTTACTGCATTTTATTTTTTGCTGCTGTTTATTAGAAATTTAACATGTCTTCTTAAAACACCAGAATTTTCCCCTGGGGTTTTTGTCAATGGTCTGATTATAATATTGCATGGATTTTGAGTAGTTTATCTCCAACTCTGTTTTCCCTATTCATCCTGTTATTTTTAGTGCAGGATTTGGAAGAGTTTAAGGATTTGGGAGGATCTCGTAGACCAAAATCCTATACACTAAGTAAGGGGCCCCAGACTTGGAGGAAAAGGCTTCCTGACCTCAGCGATTGTGGCAAGCCAAGAGCTTGCTCTTCCGCTGTATCAGCAAGTGTCACCCAGGTACCTCTGGGATGTTAGTCCAATCAGGTCTATTTTTCTAAGCAGACCTGTACAACTAGCAAAAGGGGGCTTGGGGGGAGGGGGTACCCATCCCAGCCAAGTTACTGATCCACCAATTATTCATCCAAGCATTCTAATGATTGTCCGAAGATTACCGAGTTCTTAGAAAAATCAACCACATAAAAGGCACACAAAGCAACTTAGCAAACGGAGCAGAGGCAGCCAGCAAGGGGAGCTCATCCTGATGTGTTGGGGTGGGCTGTGGTACCCATGAAGGCAAGCTCACTGCGGGGTAGGGGGGAAGGAGAAAAGAAGAAAAGTTTTTAGAAATTAGAAAAACGCTATCTAAAATGAAGAGCTTCAAAAAAGAAAAAGGCTGGAACGAAAGGGAAAGCCAGATCAGAGTTCTAGACAATAAAGTCGAGAGATTGTCCCGGGATATAGATTAAAATGTCAAAGTGACCTTTTTAAATGAAGAAAGATTAAAAAAAAAAAAAAAGGACAGATAGTAGATCCCAGAAAGCCAATACCCAACTAATGGGAGTTTCAGAGGGAGAGAACAGAAGCCATGAAAGAGAAAAAATAATCAAATAATGAAAGAAAATCCCCCTCCGCTGATGAAAGATAGGAATTCCCCGGATGAAAGAGATCGCTGTATTATCAGAATTCTGTTGGTTTCATCTGATGGAACCCTGCCGAGAGAGCTCAAAGGAACAATGAATGGCGCCCAGAGCTCCAAAAATGGAAAAATCTTTAACTCATGAATTCATTCATTCATTCATTCATTCTCCACCCGTCCGCCCGCACCCTCCGGGCCGGGTTCAATCCCAGGCAAGCTTTCTGCAGGGGGTGGCTTTGACCATTATAGAATTTGTGTCGACTTGTTGTAACTGGGGACTCTCCAAGGAACAGCTTTCTGGTGTGTGTTGTTCACTTGGGGGCCAGGAGGTGGGGGAGGGGCGCCTAACCGGCAGCTGGAACTGAGGAAAAGAGGGGACAAGATACATCGTGGCCGCCGCTTCCTAAAAAGCTCGGGCCTCTGCTTCCGATTTGCTCCAGGAGTCATCGAGTCTTCCCTCGGTGGTAGTAGGATCGCATCAGTCTCTCGTCTCCTTCCGCTTGTTTTTTTGGACAACCCCCCACAGCAGGCTGGCGCGGAATGTCCTGCGGTCTAGGACGGGTGTCCTTCTGGCACGAGCCTGAGTGGCTACGGGACCCTCCAGCGCTCCCCCGTGCACGGGGCCAATTTGGACCATCTCTCTTCAAACATGGAAGCCCTCCAAATAAATTCCCTTTATCTCTATAAATTCTGTTAACTTTGCCTCTCTTAGAACGCTAACCAATACAGTGGCTAAGAAGCCTTAGAAGCTCCCGTCCTCGTCCTTGTTCTAAACCTCAAAAACAAGAGCCTAAACTTCTTTCTTCCAGCAAGCAGATCAGCCTTCGGAAAGCACCTAGCCAGCCTGTGCCCCAGCCCCCACCAACACATCCTGTAGCTTAGAGACGGAACACGGCCATGGCTGCCCTGGGACAAGAAGAGAAAGGGGCTTTCTTACCAGCATCTACAAAACCTCACGGAGCCAGGGAGCTAGTGGATTCCCAAGGGGAAGGGAAGCTGCCAGAGAAGCCAGCAGGAGCCACTTCCTATCTTCACCAACTAGAGCAGGTATAATAATAATTTAAAAGAAGACACATACTTCTTGAGTTGGAAAATTTTCTGAACTTTAGAAAGACTTAAAACTTCTTAAGGAATAACATTAGGGTACCTACAGAGAAGCAACTGACAGCCTAGCATTTGATTTGTCCTACCTGGCGGATCTTTCTAGAAAACAAGGGAACAACGTGTGCAATCTTCTGAGGGGAAGTTATTTGCAGTCTCCGATTCAAGTACAAGGTAAAGTGCATAGTAAAGGCATTTTTTAGATGGTCAGAGACTGCGATTCATCCTTACCACTGTTAGGTTCAGTTTATGGCTAGAAAAAAAAAAAATATCTTTGAGGATACACACTGACGAAATAAAAACCAAATCCAAGAAAGGAAGACAATAGGTTCAAGAAATCATAGAATTAACCCATGACAAGGAGGATCAGTGGGGAGATTTTGCAGCTGGCCTGGTCCTCAGCTAGGCCTGGTTAGAACAGGAAATCAAAGGACCCCACCAAGAATGACCTCAGGAATTGGAAACCATGGTCCACATCCTAGAAGAAGCTGGAGTGGGGAAAGTTATGGGAAAACAAAGACACGAGACCTTCTGAGCCGCCAGAGAGGGTAAGGTCAATAAGACTCTGGAAAAACAATGGATTGTCCAGGGAAGCTGAGGTCCAGATGGATAGAAAGAGGACACGACAGCCAGATCTGGTGGAGCAGGCCTGCTATCCCAGCACCCTGGAAGGCTCAGCCAGGAGGACGGCGAATTCAAGCCCAGCCGGGGCAACTTGGTAACTTACAGCTTATATCAAAATAAAAATTTTAAAATGGGCTGGGATGTAGCTCAGCAAGAAAGCCTTGGGTTTTGTCCTGATTCTGTGTTCAGTTCCTGAGAGAGAGAGAGAGAGAGAGAGAGAGAGACTCTACATAGCAAATTATGAGCCACCCACACAGCGTTGGAAACCCTCTTAATCCACTGAGCCACTCAGCCCTTGGTCACGTAATGTGGGGAGAAGCTTTCAATTCACTCTCATCTGTTTGGATTTTATTAGGAACAAGAGATAACTGTTTCCCCATGATATGGTGGTTCCTTTTGAAAGTGACTGGCTACTTCAGTAACTCTTCTTTATAGATTTTTCTGACAGTAGGCTTAGCTTTGTATTATTTTAATTAAAATATATATGGTAAGTCCTCCATATCCATGGGTTCCACCTCCAAACATTCCACCAACCACAAATTTATATCCAGGGAGAAAAAACTGTGCCTGTACTGAGCAAACAGACTTTTTCCTGTCCTTTGCCCCTGAACAGTACAACGTAACTATTTATATGCAGTTATACTATATTGAGTATTCTATGTGATCTGGAGTTTAAAGCATGCAGAAAGATGTGCTTGGATTATATGCAAATACTATACCATTTTACAGGAGGGACAAGAGTGCCCTTGGATTTCAGTAACCACTGGAGTCCTGAAATCAGTGCCATCCGGATTGCAAGGGCCAACAGTAGGCAGACAAGTTGTTCTGCTCATTTGATTAAAAATACGTCTTATCTTTTGATTTTTATAACAGAAATTCCTGAGTTAGACCAAAATTGAAAACCATCTAGAATAAAACATAACTTTAACATCTTAGCTACTTAAAATCTGAAAGTGAGAAAAATTATGAGCTTCTCTCTCTCTCTCTGTCTCTGTCTCTCTCTCTCTGTCTTTCTCTTTTGCTGGTACTGAGACTTGAACCCAAGGCCTTCACATGGAACTACATCCTTAGCCTTTTTATATTTTTTTTTATTATTTCTTTTGAGATAGGATCTCACTAAGTTGCCCAGACTGGGCTCAAACTTGCAATTCTTCAAGCTCACCAAGTGCTGAGATTACAGGCATGTGCCACCCCACCTGCCTCAAAATCTCCAAAAAAAAGAATAAAAAAAAATTCAATTGGTATTCCCTATTTATGTCTAATGTCAGTTTCTTTTTCTTCCATTTTTTACCCAGTGACAGTAAAGTATATCATCAGCTCTGGATAATGACAGTATAGAATACTGGCCGTGTGAATCTTTTTCATATTTTTCTTAATTTTGACAGATTTTTTTCTATCATAAACTTACATAATTCTCATAAAAAATGAAAAAAGTGGAAGACATGTTACATATATTTTGGTGCAAAAACATGTCTAATATATATATATATATATATATTTAGGTCCATTGTTGAGCAGTGTGTGTATGTGTGTTGAGTCAGGAAACCAAAGGATAGGGCCCAGGGCTGGTGTTGGCAGGGTGAGGGGCGGGACGTCTATGGTACTAGCTTTATTTTCATTCTGCGTTGTTTGTCTCTTTTTCAACATGTCCACTGTTACCACTGTTAATTTGAAACAATGATTTAATAATTTGAAACTTGTCTGGAAGGAATGGCAGAGGAAGGCTCACACTGGGAAGAGCCAACTCTCTGCCTCCCAGTGAAGGGAACCTCTCGGGAGAGGCTGTGCCGTGGAAGGTAGCTGCATAAACACACCCAGGACCAGTGAGCTATGGAGGGGAGAGTGGTAGACCCAGTGGGGGTGTGATGAACACCATGTGCTGGGCACAGAGTAGGGTCAGCCCAGGGGCATGGGGGCACACCAGCTGGCACCAAGGAGGGATGCTACCTCAGTCACTTTCCCGTTACTGGGACACAATGCCCAAAACCCACAACTTAAAGAGCGAAAGGTTAATTTTAGCTCACAGTTTCAGAAGGTCACAGTCCATTCATAGACAGTCTGCAGTGATGAAAGAGCGTAGCCAAGCTGGAAAAAAGCTGTTTGTGGCACAGAAAGACAGGAAGCTCAGAACAGAGCAAAGAGCAAAGAACAGAGCCAGCATGTCCTTCCGGGTCACACCCCAGTGATCCACCCCTTCCGGGTCACACCCCAGTGATCTGCTCCTTCCTGGTCATGCCCCAGTGATCTCCTTCCAACCAGATGCTACCCTTTAACAGTACAGGAAATCAGTGGATTAATTCCCATGAGTAAATCACCTTCCAAAAATCTGAGGCTCTGGGGGACGGTCCACCCAGGTGGGCAGGTGGGGTGGGGCCCCTCCTCAGTCTCAGACCTCCCCAGGCCCTCCTTCCCGCTGCTTGCAGGGAGCCAGTGCCTCTGCTGGAGGGGTAATGCCATCTTTATTCCCTTCATCTCTAGCTAGAACTTCAGCGGCAAACGCTGCAGTGTCTCAGAACAACTTTTGGATGCCTCACAGGCATCTCAGCCCACTCTGTGCCCACTGCGCGGTTGCCACCCACCTGCTCCCTCCTGAGTTGATACATCTCTGTCTGTCCCACTGCAGAGGCCCGAATCCAGAGCTCAACCTGCCCCTTCTCCCTGCCTCCCAGGTTCAATCAGCCACTGGGTCCCATTCACTTTCAAATACCACTTCCTACCGTTCTGGAGCCCATTGCCTCTTTCTCCTGCCCCCACAGCCGTCCTGCCTCCACTGGGTCAAATGGTCCCCAGCCTCTCTGGTTCCCCTTCTTCCCAACCTCTTGTCTCCAGAAAGATCTCTAAAAGATGCCCATTGGACGACTCCCCCATTCCCCTCTTGCGGGCACCCTGCCACCCTAGAACTCTGGCGCCCCTCCATCCCCCACCAGCAAGGGGCAAAACCCTTGAGAACAGGCAGGTCAGCCCTCCAGTCCTCTCTCCAACCTCCCTGCATCATTCAGCCAGGGTGAGTGTCCCTGATTCTGTGAATCTTCCAGGTGTGTGCTCCTTTCTCTCCTGCGTATGGCATCGAAGCTGCTGCTCTCCAAGCCAGGCAATCCACGCCTCTCTGTCTTCTCCCCATGGTGTACCTGGCAGAGCACCATTCAGGTGCTCAGGGAAGGCTTTCTCCACCGTGAACACCTGCCCTGGCACTGACCATGCTGTTAGGTGATTGGCTTCATAACAGCACCTTATCCAGCCCTGGACTGTTACTGAGGGCAGGGCCTGGCACACAGGAGGGCTCTGGTGGGTGGGTGGTTGGGTGGGTGGATGGGTTACAGGGATAGCTGAGTACGAGAGCGAGTGAATGCCTACACAGGAAGTGGCGAGGGTCCTGCAGGCTTGGGGAGCCGGAGTAAACCGCAGGTGGAGGAGAGACCAGGAGAAAGGCCTGAATTTAGGCACCAGAATCGCTCAGACCTTGCCAAGTTCCAGGACGTGGGGCAGTGGCAGCTAAGCCAGGAGCCCACTCTGCTTCCCGCAGATCCCAAGCATAGGGAGGGATGGGGCAGAGCGCTGCTGTCTATAGCAAGTCATTCTTTAGACCCCTTGTGTCCCACGCGTGTCCTGACAGGCTGCAGGCCCTGGGCCCTAGCTGGGCCCTGGGAGTCAGAAGAGACGTGATCAGCATCACAGCCTTTAAGACACAGTCTGGTGGTGGTGGCAAGCGACCCGTCCGTTTCTGAGCCTCCAGGGAACAGACTGATGCAGGAAAGGTCACTGGCATGGCAGGATATCATGCAAAGCAAGGCTATAGCAGGCAGGACTGTGTGAGGTCAGCAGGGAGCAGACCCGCCCTGCAGGGGGAGGGGGAGGGGCCAGCCCTCTCCTGCGGCTGCTGCTGATAACTGTTGTTACCACACAGGGATCTACAGAACAGGCTGTGGGATCAGATGACCTTGAGTCACATCCCAGCTGCAACTTTTCAGCTGAGTTCCTCAAGCCAGTTACCAGTTACAGGGGGTAATTAGCCGGCCGAGGAGAGGCTCTGTGTGCCCCTGGTGAACAAAGAAAAAACTTGCAGGTGACACAAGTGGGGTAGGGCAGGGCTGGAGAGGAAGGAGCCTGGCCCCCACAACTCCACTGGCCTTAAGTGCCCCAGTTTTCCTGGTAAAGCACCAGGCTTCTGACCTCCCTTGCTACTCACTGGTCACACAAACACTGAAGGAACGAACAGAGGCCCTCTGCCCCCAGGCAAAGGGACTCCTCAGAAATGGCCACAGGTGCCCGCCGGGAATGCTATTACCTCTTCCCACTGTTTCCAAAGGGGAAAAATGAAATAAAATATTCAAAGGCATTAGTACACCACGAGGCACAAAGCAAGCAACCAAAGGTACCCATGACTGTAAACCTGAATTCACCCAGAGCCTAAGACCAGCAGGCCCGTGACTCACCCTGTGCCAGGCCAGGCACCTCTCAGCAATACTGCTGGGGGTAACAATCTCTTTTTATCTGCTGCATTAAAGCACCCCAAATTGTCAGAACCCACGGCCAGCAACCGCCTCACCTCCCCGAATCCTATAAGCAATTAATTAGGCCTCTGCTTCCATGCTCTGGGCTCTGGTCGGCCTCCACCAGCTCAGCAGCCAATTTTTTAGCTGCGAAGGCGGGGCAGCAGGTTTCTGAGATATTTTTTGCTAATGGGCTGAAATATTACACCCCTAATTATAGGCTGGCTGCATTTTTTTTTCCCTTTTGCTCATTTTGTGTAGCGTAGCAAACATTGTATCTGATTACAGCCATTCATGCCTTCTTTATGAAATAGGGTTTATCACACCCGGCAGAAGGGCTCAGTGGTGCTGGAGAAATTATCTAAGCTAAGAAGCTCTCTTTGGGTCTCTGTGGGGGGAGGACGGGACCTCCGGATGCCGCCTTCAGGAAGGTGGGTGAGGTTAGGGGAGAGGAAGGGCCCACAGCCCTTCCCGGGGCCCACCACCAACTTGCACTGTCCAGGCCTGGTCCCTGCTCCAAGTCTTCGGTCCCTGCTCTCAGAGCGCACAGATCACCCATCCTGTTTCTGGCTCTCCTGTTAACCTTCCTTCTCAGATTTCTCCCTTCTCATCCACCTAGACAGGTACAATTCCAAATACAGTCCACGTTCCCCCCCCACCCCCCACCCCACCCCCCACATTCACATTCCTGGGATTTTGTTTGAAACTCAGCTTTACGCACCCACCTACCCAGTAGGGTTTCTGTGAGATAAGGCCCAGTAATTGGGGTTTCTAATCAGCCCTCCAGGGAATTTAGACACCTCCCAAGCTCCAGACCCATCAGGGTAGATAAATGTTGGGGTGTGGAGTCAAGCAGGTCTGGGTGCTTATCTGTCACAGGTTGGGTGTGGACAAGACATGACTCTTAGATTTGGAAACACGACTGGTCAACTTTCCCATTGCTGACCAAATACCTGGCATGGCCAGCTTCAAGGAGGGCGACGCTGATTGGCTCGTGGTCTCAGCGGTTCCGGCCAGTGGTTGGCTGGCTCCAGGGTAGGCAGGTCGGTCATGGTGGAAGGGCAGGATAGGGCAAAGCCACTCACTCACTCCAGTGCAGCTGGGGAGCAACAGAAAGGACAGGGACAAGGGACCACAGGCTGTCCCCAAGGTCACACCTCTTTGACCTACTCCTGTGTTTTACTAATCCCCCAGGCAGCTCCCAATCCAAGTCAAGTTGACAAGGTGAAGGAAAGAAGAGAGGAATAACTGAAGGGGGAAGGGGGAGGGAGGGAGGGAAGGAGGGAGGGAGGGTGAGAGGAAGGAAGGAAAAGGAGCCATCTCAGATTGTGCAGTTAGAGACAGCTTGGATTGAAATCCCAACGCCTTGGTCTTCATTCAGGTGCCATTCACGTTCCATCCCAGGATGCGCGTGGCCCAGCTGGTGGCCCGGCTCCTCCAACCCCCTCCCCCCCCAGCATGCAGAGAGCATGACAGCAGTGTGTAGAGCCTCTGAGGGGGTTGGGGGACTCGAGCCCCAAGTCCCCGCAGAGACATAGACCTTAGGAC
Organism: Ctenodactylus gundi; assembly: GCA_004027205.1. Lineage (NCBI taxonomy): Eukaryota > Metazoa > Chordata > Mammalia > Rodentia > Ctenodactylidae > Ctenodactylus > Ctenodactylus gundi. The sequence continues at coordinate 281,873 of PVKB01001942.1, forward strand.
GAAAGGTGGATGTGCAAACGCTCTGGTAGAGACTCAAGCAATGCCGGGCAGAATCCCAGGGGAGAGGAACAGGGAGAGCCACGCCCACCGGGGACAAGGTAAGTGATGCCACTTTGAAGGGTGGGAGGGCTACCGGCCTAAGATTTCTGAAACAGGAATCAGTGAACTCTAGAGATACAGGAGTTTCAGATTCCTGTGACCCCATCCACAGCTGAAAGGGCTGTGTGGTGAGGAATCAAATATTTATATGCCCGCATTTCTCCCAGGGTATCTAAACAGGGCCAAGGGGAGGACAAGCAGAACATCGTGCTTCCCAGGGGACAGCTCAGTGGACTGCGTGCGTGACAGTGGCAAGGGTACTGACTTTGAGGTTGTCTGTCCAACTGAAGATGTAGCTCATTTATTTCTATTGTATTGGTGAGACCGTTCATGGTGGTGATGGATATGGAAGGTGACAAGATGTTGGCGTGGTTGACAGTAGCAAACTGGGCATGTTGGCGCACATTTATAATCCCAGCACTCTGGGAGATGGGAGATTGGCAAGTTTGAGCCCAGCCTGGATAACTTAACAGTTTTGTAAAACTTTATCTCAAAACAAAACAAATACATAGACTACAGATGTACTTCATTGTAAAATGCTGGGGTCAATTCCCAGCAAAAAATAAAAATAAAAAGAGAACATTGGTAATTTCCTTACCAAGGATGATTTTCATAATAGACCTGACAATTCTGCTTTGATAAGATAGGCCGATGTCAGCTGAGCTAATGCCAGGGGTTACAATACTGCTAATGACAATAATGATATTAGTAGAGACAGCAGTATTAGCCATGACCCTAAAGACAGTACTGTTGAGAGTACTGATTATGGAGATGGTAGGGACAACAGTAACTACAGCAACCATGACGATATTGCTTGTGATTAAGAATGGACATGCATATTGGAACAATCTTGTAGCAACGCTATTGATGACATTGCTTCTGATATAGGTGACATTGACATTGGCAATGACGTTGTCATGATGGTGTGTGACTTGGTGATGCTGATATGGGTGACATGGGTGTTATGCACACCCTCCTGAGAGCGTTGGTGGTCATGACACAGGTCATGCAACTCAGAGTGATCGACAGCTTGTTCTGGGGACCAGCAGGCGCGACTTGTCAGGCGCTCACTGCCGAGCGGCTTGACACCGGCTACTGAGCCACGTGACCTTCAGTGGCCTCGTGTGTTAAATAAGAAGTGCCGGCTGTCTAGGGTCGCTGCAGGATTCGAGAGCATCCTGCTTGTAAAACCTGGGACACACAAACCTTCCATGAGCTTAGGATCATGGGGGAGGGGACGGGGACGATGGCAAGATGCTTTCAGAGGTAACGACGCTGACAGTTCTCCTGATGACGCAATTAGAGATCATTTATCTGTTGGTGACATTATTTCGGCGGCTGTGAGGAAGCTATTGAGAGTGAGGCGGTGGCCCGGGCAGCTACAGTTATGATCAGTGGCACCAGCACGATGAAGCGTTAGGAGCACTGATCTTGGCATCAGCCACCCAGGGTTCAGGTTCCAGCCGGCCTCTTCCACTCTGTGTAACCTTGGCCGCAACACCACAGCGCGCAAAGGCGAGAAGGCCACTTGCAGCTTGGCTAATCCGCCTCCTCGTTTGACAAACGAGGCAATTCAGGCCCAGAGAGATGAGGTGAGCCACCCCACCTCCCTCAGCTGGTTAGCGGGCGGGGCGGGGACGGAGTCAGCAACTGTCCTCCAGTCTCCCAGATCACATCCCTCTGTTCTCTCTCTGTGTGTGTGTGCATGTGTGTTGTGTGTACATGTCTATGTGTGTGTGTTTATGCATATGCATGCACACGTCTGTTCTCCTGGGCATTTTCCCAGAAGCACTCACGAGCAGAAACAACCAACCAGCCCAATTCGCAAAGCGCCGTTCTGTGAGAAGTCAGGCCCTGGGTGTCCCTCTGCCATCTTTTTCCCTCTCCCCAGCTGAGCAGAGGCCAGGGATCTCTCTGATTGGCTGTGGTTGGACGAGGAGTTGAAATGGGTAATATTTGCCTAGTTTTTAATGTCTGGTGTCTATAGCTTGCACTTCCATCATTCTATTATATTGATGACAGGCAGGCCCAAGCCACAGAGAAGAAACAAATTACCTAATAAATCAAGGCCCTGGGATCTAAAGTGGACAGTGTTATTAGACGAGGGGAAAGAGGGACGCTAAGTGATAGGTAGGGCTGCTGGGAAAATGGTCCAAGCGGGGACTCATCTGTCTATTTCTCCATAAATAATTACACACCACTGATATGCATCTGAGACAGAACATGATATGTTATTATTAACTAAACAGTGGGAGGGAGAGGGTGGCAGGCAGGAGAGGGAGAGCGCAGGCGAAGGCACAGCCGTCCGTGGTAGCTGCCGTGGGCAGAGGCAGACAGGGGCATGTTGGCTTATGTCTCTGTGATTCACAGGACTTTTGCTCTGGACAAGTTTGAGAAGCGAAGCCATTTTGGGAAGAGGATGAGGGCTTGAAGGGTGAGCTAGCGCATGTTGAGTTCCCATTGCATGCATTCCAGGTCCTAAACCCCCCCCTCCCCCCCATGCAGCTCACCCATTATTCTCTAATTATTACAAAACTCCAGTGCAGGCATGTGGTATAGCTGTTAAGAACCCAATCTTTGAGCCAGATTGCCTACGGTCAAAATCTCAGTGTTGTTATTCTGGGCAGGTCACTAAACCTCCCCAGGTCTCTGCTTCCCCCTCTGTAGAATGGGCATGATCATAACAGCACCTACCCCAGAGTTTCTGGGAAGAGTAAATTGTCAACGCTGGCAAGGTACTTTAACAGACCACCTAGGAGGGAGCGAGCCCTTTATGACAAGCGTGTGCTAAGTTTATTATCACCCTCATTATGCAGATGGAAGGACTCAGGTTCCCAGGAGAAGCATCTCGTGCAAGATCTCACAGACCAAAAATGAGAGCAGCACTTGGGTCCATACACAGTCAGCTCCGAAATCTGTACACTTCCCCTGCCTAGAGGAGAACAAAGTTTGTTTTCCAAGCACCACAGAGAAGGAGTCCAGGTCCTACAGGCCAATGTCTATTGTAGCTTCAACCTAGCCACAGATGATACGTACAAAAGATGGCCCCTGTCCCAATAAAACTTTATTCATAGAAGCAGGAAGTGGGCAGGACTTGAGAATTAATCCCACTTCACACAATGCTAGCAACTTGCCTACGTGAACTCTTGCTCCAAAGGAAATACATGTCTGGAATCTATACGCGGAGTAGGGGTGCTCTGTCCCTGCTAACCCCCAGCCTCTGTCAGGCACACTTCACAGAGGCCTTGACCTCGCTTGGTTCCCAGGCCCCCTGCAGAGATGAGATGGCAGAGGCACCCCCACAGGAGGGCAGGGGCACTCAGGGGCGCATGCAAGGCACAGCCAGTAAAGCCGTGTTCCCAGGGAGCTGCGCTGAGCCAGGAGGCGGCCACCTGCTGCCAAGCCTCTGTGGGCTTTGCCCAGAAGTCCCGTGAATCCTCTGTGGGCTGTTAATAAGCAAGCTGAACCCTGTAATCACCCACCGCTTAGCTTCCTGGCTTTAATTTCCATGGAGGCTGGAGAAAATAGTGGCTCAGGAGTTTGCTTCCAGACAAAAGCAACAGACACTTCCCCTGCAGACAGCTTCAAACAGGGCCAGCTCTCTGCCCTGTCTCGTGAAGCCTTGAGTGTCCCGCACACATAGCCCAAGCTGAGCCAGGGAGATGCCCACTGCCCCAGAACCTGCCAGCACACTCCCAAAGCAGGGACAGAACCCTGCCGTGCTTCTAGAACCTGCTCAGACTGAGGCTGGGGGCTCCCGCTCCTTCCCACCCCTGCCTGCCCGACCTTCCTGACCCTCCTGGTCAGGGCCAACCCTTGGCCCCCCCTTCCCGCACCCAGCCTCTCCTGCTGTGGCCCTCCTCCAGAAAGATAATGAGGACTTATTAGGTTTCATCATGTGAGCCTATATTTGCCAGGCAGATAATTTAGCATTTCAGCAGAGCAAAATTGCCTTCGGTTCAGCCTCAGTAGCCCGGTGGCTCCCCGCTCGGTTAGGAAATCTCACCCCGGTGAGCTCTTTGCAGTGGGAACTCACTCTGGGGGGAGACTTGTGGATTCATTTCAGCTCTCTAATAAAAATTAAAAACAAAACCAAACAAACCCAACCCACACCTAGGAGCCGAATACCTGCTTTGGAGCCAGAGGCGCAAGTGTGATTTCGATATCTGTGGCGCCCTGGCCCCCTGTAGCAGGGCGGGGTCTGCCAGGCATCTGAGCCTTGGACAAGCCCTTCCACCTGTCCGATCACAGGCATCTTTGCGTCTTCTCACCTTCGGTGTGGGCTGACCCTCCCTGCGGATCCACAATCCTATAAGGATCAAAGTGAGAGGGCACTTTAAGAAATAATAGGACAAAGCGGCAGAGTCGTAGCTGAAAGGTTAGGGCACGCTTGGAGATCCATCAGGAGCAGGTTCAAATCCTGCCTCTCCCACAAGTGTGATTGCCTTGGGCACCATGGCCAAGTGCACGCCTTCAAGTTGGTGGGGCTGAGCCTGCAGGTGGGCCTTTGACTACGTAGTGGTCATGGCAAGAAGATGGCCTGTGAGAGCCCGGAAGCACGAGACAGAGAGTCAGGAAACCACCATCTCCGGACTGCCTCTTTCAGATCTTCAACACCTACGTGTTCCTTCCTCCATCAGCTCTTTATGAGTATCTGTGATGGGGCCTGTCCTCAACTAGGCGCTTGGGAAGCAGAGATGGAGCCCTGCCTCTGCCTTCACATAAACAGCTAGGTAAGGGTAGCAGGTTTATACCACGAGGAAGTGTGCACCAGGGAGTGGAGCCCAGAAGAGGCAGCGATGGGGTAGCTGGTAATGCGAAGAGGCCACGGGAGCAATGACACTCAATCTCAGTGGCCCTGGGCACTCCGCCTTTTCTCCCCAGACATCTGTCTCTGCATCCATCAGTAAGGCAAGGGTCCCACACCTGCCCACCAGCTTCCCTGGAGAGTTGCAAGCCTCACCTAACATAAAGCAGAAAGATCCTGAGAAACTAACAGGACAGGCAGATGGAAGGGGCAGCGTTTTAAGCATGACAGCCACTAACTGATTCGACAAGCACACCTCTGCATGGACTGTGGACATCCTTGTGCCGGCTGTGACCATGCAGCAGAGCTCAAGCTCTGGGGATCTGTTTTGGTTTCGAACCAAAATGCCCCCCTAAAAGTCTCATGTATTCGGAAGGTGACTGGGTCGTGGGGTGCCGTATTCTTCAGGGGACTCACCCATGGGTGAGTTTAGTAGCTAAATGTGCTCTTAGGGGGCGGGTCCTGGCTGCCTGTGGGTGGCGGGGAATGACCTGGAAGGGGTCTTCATGTCCCTGGCTTTTCTCCTCTCTCTTTGTTTTCTGGGTTGCTCACGTTAGTGTGTTTCTGCCTCAAAGCCAGCCAACCATGAACTGACCCTGTGAGTCACTATAAAACTTACTGACTTCTCTTTTTGGATTCAGGTGATGGGTATTTTGTCCCCATAATGAAAAAGTGGTTAGGACAGCCTCTCTCCCGCCACTGTAGTGTTCACATGACACAGATCTGGAATTTCAGCATTCAGACAAATCCTGGAGCTGGAGAAACGAGGTTCCTTTCCTGACTCACACTGCTCCCACCGTGCCCTCTGCCCCGAGCCATGCCTCCTGCCTCCCACCTGCCATGAATTGAATTGTGTGTAATTGATAAATTATGCAAAAGGGTGCCTGGCAGTTTTCTGAAATGTTGGGTAGCTCCGAGGCAGCCCCCCGGGGACGCAGCCTAATTTCATGGAAACCTCACATTCTGTCTGGCCTGTTTTGTGTAAGTCAGATTGATCTAACAAGACTCCGGGGAGTTGACGTGATTTCTAATTTTATTCTCTAGGTGAGCTGAGTGAGCTATCACTACCATGTGTGCTGTCTAGGGCGAACTCCGGGATGACAGTGGGGAGCAGTGTTAGCTCCCCTCCACTTCCTCAGCTGGGATACCTGGCTTCCCGATCCAGCCTTCTCCCCTTCAGGCAGAAGGCGAGTCCAGCAAAGGAAAGAGCTGGCAGCAGAAGAGGAGGATCCTTGGATTTTCATGGAATAAACACAGGGCTTTGCGGAAAGGACGGGCAGCTGGACTGAAGGACGCCGATGTTCTTTCTGCTAAGACCACCTGCCTGGCCCCAGGGATAGGCCCGTAACTTAATTTTGAAGGTTCAAACTCACTGGGCCTGGTGGCTCAGTCCTGTAATCCCAGCCTTCTGGGAGGCTGAGGCAAGAGGATCTCAAATGTGAATTTAGCAAGACCCTGTTCCAAAGTCAAAACAAACAAACAAACAAAAAAACCGGATGTGGATGAAGCATATCCTAAGTTCCATCCCCAGCACTATGGGGAAAAAGAAAGAAGGGAAGAAGAGAGAAAAATGATTCAAACTTAAAAATTGTCCCATCACTTCCCTAGACTTTCTCCGGCATGGCTAAGCCGTAGAGCAGGACACTCATGGGGACCGTGCTGTGTGGGGAGGGCCAAGGGTAGTGTGGCCAAGGTTCAGAGCCTGCCTCCGCAGAGCCAGCTCGGATCTCGCAAACTGCGCAGAACCATCAGTGCCTGCCTGTCCCCACCTACAGGGCACACCTCAGGTCTGGGCAACACGAAGTTGCCCTGCTAGGCACCAGATGTGTGCCAGGAGCACCGTGACCTCTGTCAACTTAGAGATGGCATAACTAGCCCTGAGGGCCGGAATCACTTGCCCAAAGTCACAGGGGGGCTCAGTGTTGGGAGGCCAGGACTCAGACTCAGGACTCTCTGCCACCAAAGCCCAATGTCCATTGCAGACAGAATCCCGGAGGTCGAGCGGGAGAGGCTGCTCATATAAATATGTCCCACCTGCCTGTCTAGCTCAGAGATCCCTCTCCTTTTATACAGGGATATGTTTGGCTACTTCTTAAGAATCACTAAGCATTCTAATTTAATACGGTCATTGTCAATTCTGAAAATGCCATCTTCCTCTCCTCCATACCCCTGACCTCCCACTCTGACATCCAGAGATAACCCAGAAAGGTTGCCTCATGTCCCACCCTGGGAGTCAGGACACCCTGGGCCAATTCTGCTGGTGCCCTGGGAGCCCTCGCCCACCCTTCTAGTCCTTTTCCTTCATCTCCACACATGGATGAAGAAATACCACCCTGCCTGGCTCCTCGGGTTGTCTGAGGGCCAGAAAGTGACAGGCATAAGTCATGTGGTATAATCACAGGCACTCAAGCAACACAGTGGCTTGCATGCACTGGGCACTTCCTGTGGGCCTGGCAGCGTCTGAGAAGGCTGTCAAGCACTTCCCAAGGCCACTGTCACCCACTCAGCTTGTGGAGGCCTTTCTGCTCTGATCCGCACCCCTATCACCCCATGTCTACCTAAAAGGGTCAAGGAGGCCAGCAAATGGCACCCCTTTTCTCTTCCAAGTTCGGTCCTTGTGTGACAGCCCAGAAGGCAGGTGTTGGCAATGAAAGCGTCACCCTTATGACCACATGGACTGAGGTTGTGACTTAGACAGGTGGCTGAGTGAGTTTCTTAACACTTCTTCTGAATGAAAGAACTTCCCCCAAAAAATCTCTGGCATCAGCAAAAATGGCCTGGTCCAACTGAGTGACTGCAGAACCCACAAAAGGCAGGACGCCCCTCACAGATCCCCAAACAGCAAGCAAGTCATGCCGAAGAAAGCAAGGGTGGCCCTAAGGTGGCCACCCAACTGTCCCAGCCTGTCCAGGACTATATCTACATTAGCACTCCAAGTTTCATATCCCAGGAAACTGCTCGGTCCTGACCACGTGGGGCTGTTGGCCTCCCAGGTGGCTCCTGACAGTCTAAAGACTGGTGCCCATGAACTGGATGCCACCAAAGATCTTGCTCTGGGTTCTCTGGCCTCTCCAGAGGTGGCCGAGGTCCCTGCGCCTTCCCTGGGTGCCACCCCAGAACCACCGTTGTGAGGTGGCTGCCACGCAGCAGACTAGACAGGCCACGCCTCCTTGGACCCACAGTCATTCCTGTGCAGAGTTCTGCTGTCCTTCTGCCGCCGTGACAGCAGTCGCCCTAGAGCCCTGTCTGCACAGCCTCACAGGGTGACACACCTCATCTTCTTGAAGCCTCCCACGGCAGGATAAGGCAGGGCCAGCATCTTTGTCGCATCTGACTGGAGAGCAAAGAGTGGCTTGGCTCCACCTGGGAGCATCACAGCTCCTGGGGCTGTGGGTGGGTGTCTCTGCAGCTCCTCCTTGGGACCACCTGAGGACATCCAAGGGGAGGGGAGACAGGCAACTGGGGAGAGTGACAATTTAGGGGGGCAACCCGCCCTGATTTATGATTTAAGCGAAGCTATGAGTCTCGAGTGCTGCCTCGGGCCTGTTTCCCAACCTGTGAAATGGGGCAGCATCCCAACTAAGGATGTACACAGGAGTTCTGCGGGGTTTTGCTTAGGACCACAGTGACCCCTCTTGACAGTGACCCTGGGTCCCTCCTGGCTGCCTGCCTCCGGCTACCTCTCCTATGTCCTTCCCAGCTCATCTGCCCTGCCTCAGAGCCACACAGGGCCGCACCACCCCAGGTCAGGTCACCCTCCGCTGAGAGCCTGGTTCTAAGAGCATGAGATCTCTGCTGTGTGAATCATACATCTCATGTTGTTCTGTATAAAGATATATGAAGGCTTTCAAGGTATAAAGCTGCACTTTCTCTGGGAAGGAGATAAACCTGTAGGGTATCTGTCACCTGGGAACCACACAGGTGGGACTGGGCAGGGCCACCAGTCATTTAGGAGCTTCTGCCTGCTGGCACTGGAATCTGAGATTCCTACATTAATTACTTCTCCCTCCCCCAAACCCTCCAGCCATCCTGGGCATGAGACAGTGGGAGGGACCTCGGACCTACAGCGGAGGCCATCAGAAAAAAGTAACTGTGCTAGGCCTGCTGGGATACACCTGAAGTCTCAGTACTCTGCAAGGCTGGGAGGCAGGAAAATCACAAGTTTAAGCCCAGCCTGGGCAACATAGCGACTTAGCAACGCCCTACCTCAAAATTAAACAATGAAAAGGCCTGAGGATGTATCTCAGTATGAAGACCTTGGGTTCAATCCCCGGTACCCGCCCCCAACCCACAAGCAACAACAGCCACCTGTGGCTTACACTGTGTCCTGGGCCCCGGTGGCTCATGCAGATACAAGACAGAGAGCAAGGTCTCTATTTTGGCTACTTTCTGTTGCAGTGACTCAGTACCTGACACCCACCAAGTGAGAGAGGAAAGGTTTATTTCAACTCACATTTGCAAAAGGTCTCAGTCCCTTCATGGGCGGCTGCCAATGGTGGAAGTGTAGGCAGAGAAGCTGTTTAGCACCCGGTGGCAGGAAACAGAAAAGAGAAGCCAAAGGCAGAGCTGGTAGGGGAAGTAAACCCTTCCAGGCCGAGCCCCAGGGATCCACCCCTTCCGGCCAGGCCCCATCTCTTAGCAGCATGGGAAATCGGTGGAGTCATCTACTGGCACAGTTAACCTCCAGGATCCAGTCACCTTCCAAACACATGAGGCTTTGGGAGGGACATTCCAGATCCAGATCCGAACCATCATAGTCTACCCCAGCTGCGGCCAGACACACAGGAGACTCCCTGGCTGGAGTCTCCCCATGGAAGACAGAGCAGGTCGTTGCACCTGCCTCGGCCTCTGAGGACGCTAAAGACACGGAGCGGGAGCTGTGCACAGGAACCCACAGTCCTGCGTCCCCCTTCCCCCCACCCCCGCCCGGGAGAAAGGCATGAGGGAGCAGGCCAGACAGGGCCACATGGGAAGGTCTAGTCATGCTGGGTCACAGGCCAGGTTATCTGGGGAGGTCACAGCTATATTTTTCTCTGTGGTTTTCTTTTTACGGTATTGGGAATTGAACCCAGGGCCTTCACTCTAAGCTGCCTTCTTTATCGGTTTATTTGAGACAAGGTCTTATTGTGTTGCTAAGTTACCCAGGCTGGGTTCAAACTTGAAACCCTCCTGCTTCAGCCTCCCAAAACACTATGATTAGAGACACGTTACCACGCCCAGCATTCTCTGTGGGTTTTACAGTTGAAAAAAAATCTAGGACAACCTTCCCAGGTATGGTGTTAGGTCATACAAAGTCATGGTAGTGCTCAGCCCATACGTCTCTATCACATCCCCCTTCCTATCACATCCTGGTGTCTTAATAGGACCATCATGCACCCTGAAGATTCCATGACAGAGGTCCATAGGGGGATGCCCCCGCTGGGAACTCCTGAGCAAATGCCACGGGAGCCCCAGCTCAGATGGCAGGGCCAGCCCCTCATCCCTGAGTCAGCAAGAAGGTTAAAAGAAGAGAGTGACCCCTCAGGGAAGCAGCAGCAACCAAGCGCAGATGTCTCACGGCTAGGAACACAGGGCAGAGGGCAGCCGGAGTCCTGCTGGGCAGTGGCGTGTCTACTGGGCCTGCCTCCTGGCCTGCGCCTACAGAGAGGCCTTCAGAATCCTCCCTGCTGGGCCCTGCCCACCCCTTGTTTTATATTCATCTGCATATTTGCCTGGGTACTTTCCGAATCCTCCTATGGCCACAGCCAGAGAGCGTCCATTGTCCTTGGTCAAGGAAGCGCCCCCAGACCCACCCGCTCCTCCCTCCCCTGCCCTCCACTGGCTCTGGGCCCTGCCTCCCTTCTCCTTCTTGTGATCTTTGGAATCCACACCTTCTGCGCATAGTTTGCATCTTTCTCTCCAAGCCTGTGGTGTAAGCCTGGCTCCATTCCTCTGTCATGGCGGCTGCATTGCCACCCTCCAGCTTATCCTCCGCCTCCACAGCTGGGACCGTGGACTGAGGCCCTCTGGAATCCCCAGTAATCTGACTCTCAGAGCCTGCGGCTCATCTGAGGAAACAGTCCCAAGCACTTGCTTAATTAAGGTCACAGTGGTTATGCAGGGCCAGCCCCCTCCCCAGACCCACTTCATCCACCATTTCTGAGGCCTCTGGGAGCTGGCAGATGGGTGACCGGGCTCTCCACTCTCGGTTTCCTGACCCTCGGGGTCAAGTTCAGGCCTGGCTGCCTTCTGAATCCCGTCCCACCGTCTCCATTGGCTTCTGTATGTGGAGAGCGGAGAATGTCCTGGCACCACCAGGCCAGCTCGGACAGGCCGGGGGGGAGAGGAAGCCCATGTGAATGGAGCGGATGTCAGAAGGTCCACTTGAGGCAGGCGTCTGCTCTGAGAGCGGCGAAGTGAGCTTCAAGTGGGGGAGCGTGCTCCCCTCACATCCGGCCATTCTGTTCCTAGTGGGAAGGCTCCCAGCTGGGCTGGAAACTGTCGCTGCAAGTCTGAGGGGAAGAAGCAAAAACTCAGCCTTTTTTGGTGCTTTTCCCAGGCTCGTGGAATGTCTGGTTTGGGCAGAGCCCAGAAGATGTCAAGAGCCACCCCACTGCGTGTGCTTAACGCGGGGGCTCCTCCCAGTTCTTCGTTAACGACTTGATAATCCAAGAAAGTTGCCAAGAGGCAGTTCAGAAACCCAGCTCTGAGTGCCAGTGAGATCCAAAGTCACTTGACACACCCCCAGGGAGTCATTTCAGCCCTAGCCATCTCCTTCGACCACATAGGGTACATGGGACAATCAACAAGCCTACAGTAAGCACACAGGCCCCCAGGAGCGCTGGGTCAGAGCTGGGGTTGGAGTCCGCAGCCCCATTCCCAGGCTCCCAGGTCAGTGGCGAGTAACTCTGGACAAGCTTAGGCCCTTGACTGTCATTATCTTGTTTAATCCTGATGCCAATCCCAGAGAGTAGGAGTAAATACCACCTGCACTCTAGATCAGGAAACAGGTGCACATGGGGTTAAGGACTCTGCCCAGGTCCACCCCACCCTCCCCACCAGTGGGTCAATGATACAGACCCAGATCTGTGGGACGCCATGGCCAAAGCTTTTCGCCCCTGCACCCGGCTTCCTCCGTAGCCACCTCAGCACTCAAGAAATATTTACTTATCGATTAATTAGTAGATTCTGCACACAAATACTTCCGAAACTGCCCCTTGGCGTGCCAGTCTGTTCTTTCCCAAGTGCCAACTCTTCAGAGCAATGTATTGATTGTTCCCCGTAAGAATTTATCACCTGGTGATTGTGACTTAGGAACTGCCAGTTGTCCAGACGCAGGGTGGGAACTTGGGCTGCTCAAGATGTTAACTGTAGGGAGTGGGAGTTTGTGAATGCCTGGGGTTGCGTCAGTGTGTCCCCTGCAGCTGTGTGTGCGGGGGAGAGGCTCCCCACCAGGCTCTGGGAGGCCACCTGAGCTCCTGGGACCCCATTTCTGATTGCTGGGCTCCTCCAGCCCTTGAACCAGCTGGTAGACAGACGTTGACTGGTGTCTCAGGACAGACACCTGCCAAGCCGTTCCTGTGTTGTGACAGTAGGCAATTAGGACTGATTTCAAAAGGAATTCACAATAAACTTCAGTGATGGGGGGAGAAGATCAGAGAGTTCAGGATGACAGAATCACTTGATGGAGGCTGGGTGACGGGCTTTTAGCTGGAAGAGGCTATTATGATAGAAAAAACCCACACGTCCACAGAGCCCCTCAACCCACACTGTCTCACTCCCCTCATCAGTGACAAGCCACAAGTCCATGCTGTGCCGAAGCCCCCTCCCCCTCAACCTCCCTTCCTCCAGGAAGCCCTCGGATGGCTCAGTTGTTTCGTGCCCCGTCAAGACACCTGCCATTGCCCTCGGACCTCAGTGCCCCAGTGACGCTAGCCCCCTGTCCCCAGCAAGCTGAGCTGCCCATGTACGAAAGCATATGTTGACGCGGGATTTGTACACATGCTGAATGTGGGGGCCCAGCCTTCTCATCCCAGCACTCAGGGGGGCTGAGGCAGGAGAATCCCAAGTTCAAGCCCAGCTTGAGCAGCTTAGCGTTTCAGCAAGACCCTATCTCAAAAAATTTTTAAAAGAGGTGGGGTGCTAGGGGTGTAGCTCAGCATGAAGACCCTGGGTTGGATCCCTACTAGCACAAAATAGATACATAAATCATAAAATAAGTGTGTATGCATGTGTTTATATATACAAACCTGTGTGTATTGGTGTCTTGCGACCGCAGGGTGAAACAGAGAGAAGTTGTGCCCACCTGGAGGTGGAATATATTTGTCAAGGTGGTTCCCGTGGAGGAAAGAGAAACAACTGCCCTGAGGCCTCTCTCTGCTCAGTTCTGCATCGCTGGTCCAGAAACCTCACCCAGGAAGTGAGCCCCGGGCCCTCCCTGCGTCCTGACCTTCCAGACCTTCCTCTTAGAAACCGACCATGAAGACCAGCAACGTTCAGAGAGAAGGCCTCAGACCTAGAGACTGACCCAGCTGGTAATAAAGGGTCTTTTTTCTTTTAGTCAAAATTAGACAGCCAAAAGCACTCTGTCCCGTTAGTAACCACAAGCAGGAAAGCCAGTGGTGGGGACAGAGCCACTGAGACGGGGCTTGGGTCAACAGGCCTGGGTGTTTCTGCACTACAGGAGTGCAGGCAACTCCCCAGTTCTTTTCCATAAAATGGGGCAACAGTCCCTGCCCTGAGGGTGCGGAGGAAGGAAGGAGAGCTCATCTGGAAAGCCTGGAGCACAGTATCTACTTCAGAGACTCAACAAGGAAAAACTAGCCAGGCCTGGTGGAACAGGCCTGTCTTCTAGCACTCTGGGAGGCTGAGGCAAGAGGATCACAAGTCTAGCCCAATTTAATAAGATTCTGCCTCTAAAGCATGATTTAAAAATGGACTGGAGATACAGCTCAGTGCAACGACCCTGGTTTCCATCCCCAGCACACACGCAAAAAAGGAGAAAGGAGGATAACACCGGGGTCCCCGCCTTACGGCTCACCCCACGTCAGCCTGTGGGTGACTCACTCCTCTGCTCAGGTCCTGAGTTTCTTTACTAACCAACCAGCTGGGAGAGCTGGTCCTTTGTCCCTCCAGTCTCCAAGTATCTGTCTGTATTTCTCTCCTTCGTTCTAGCCTGAGATGAACACAGCACTAAACACAAGAGTGCCACGTGGTGGTGCCCAGCACAGGCGCAAGTCCCTACTGCACTCCTCCCAGCAGCGCAACCAGAGAAAAACCACATGGCAGAACTTTAGCTACCTTACCTGTATTAAAAATAACAACTGCAAACCTGAATAGAGCGGGGTGACGGGGTCTAGTCATATTTGCGGCAAGCATCCCTGAGAAGCTATTGCAGTCGCACTGGAGTAACCCTCCGGTCACCCCCAGCCATTCCTCACCCTCCCTCGTTCTTCACTCCCCGCCGCTGGCCACCCTCCCAGCCGTCCTGGACCAGCTCCCGCAGGACAACACAGATCTCTCCAGCTGCTGCGACTCGGGCTCCTCCCCATGTGCGCCTCTGGTTTTGAGGAGGGACGCAGAGAAGGGAACGACTAAATCCCAGTCGCCTCCATCAGGAACTGACAGGGAGCATAGGTGGGGGCTACGGCCAAGCAAACGAGAAAGCAAGGACGTCCTGTGACTTCTGAGTGGCAGCCAGAAAGGTGAAAGGCAATGACTTACAGGACCCGGTCAGCCCGGTGTCTGATGTGAAGGACTAGGAGAACTCTTACGGTGGTTGTTCACTGCCATCAGACCCCCTCCGCTTCCACCATCACCTCTTCCCTCTGACTACTTCCTCCTGGACTACCAAGGGTCTCTCATGAAACAAGACCAATAAGACATTAGCGATCAGTAGGAAAAGTCATATCTAGGAGGTAAAATACTCGTACAAATGACTTCCATGACTAGAGAGGCCAAGAAATCCCACAGTCTGGCAAGCTGGTGGCCCAGGAAGTTCCCGGGGGGATTCAGGTTGCAGCTGAGGACCTGGGAACCAACGAAGTCTTTGGTGCACGGCTGAGTCCAAGTCGAGGCTCAAGAACCGGAAGTATCATTGATGAGGACAGGAAATGGCAGGTGCCCCCCAGCTCAAGCCAAGAGCCTACCTAGTCCTCTGTGCCACGATTCTGCCCAGGGCCTTGGTAGACTGCACAACAGCCACCTGCGTCAATCCTCTTTCCACAGTCCACCCTTCCAAACACTAATCTTTCCCAGAAACCTCCTCCCAGACACACCCAGAGCGACGTTCTACTTGCCATGGGGGCGTCTCTGAGCACTTACATCAACTGTCACAAGCTCACCCTTGTCACCGAACTCCATTCAGGTTACGTGTATCACACCCTCTGCCTGGGCCTGGAACACGTTCTGCCGCTTCCTCCTCAATGGCGTCCAGGTGCCTCCTTCCTCATTCCCTGCTTTCTCCAAGGGAGGTGGTTCTGGTCCAGGCACACACATCTATGGCTGCCTGAACGTGCTGTCCCAGTCATCCCAGTGGCCTCTCTCCTCTCGGCAAAGGGCCCCCTGCCATAGTTACTGCATGACCCAACACCTGTCTAGCTCCTGAGTGCCACAAGGGCTTGGGACAGCTGCAGGGGACATCCTTCAGAATGCCCCTGTCAGTGACCAAGATGGAGTCTTCAGAGCTTGTGGTCCTAGATGAGGCCAGCCGGAGAAAGGACCAAGTGTGTTCAGGCTGAATGGGGCTCTGAGGATACAGGAGAAGCTATGGGTGGGGACAGTCACCACCCATAGTCCACCAGCCATGGGTTGAAATGCTCAGGAAGAGAAATCACACCTGGACTGCACACGCGCAGACATTTTTTTCCTTCTGATGACCCCCAGAACAAGACAGTACGGCAGCTGTTCCTAGGGCATTGAACTGGGTAGTATAAGTAACCAAGAGATGAGTTAAGTCTATAGGAAGAAGTGTGTAGGTTACGTGGAAGTCACATGTCACGTCAGATGGGTTTGGGTATCTGTGGATTTTGGTGCTCTGGCGGGCCTGGGACGGGTCTCCTTATCCACGCACCTCCCATAATCGTGCTGTATGGGAGACAGGGGCCATGAGAAGCAAAAGAATACTTCAGCAGGTCCCAAGAGGCCTAGGACTTCCGGAGGGCTGAGACTCACCGTTGGGTCACCACAGGCAAAGTGAAGTTTAACCTCCAGCCCTCTGTGCCTTCCACTTCCACTGCCCCGCAGGCCTGGGGCCTTCCAGGTGGCTCTCTTTGATCTCTGCAAATTTTCATACTAAAAGACCAGATTTCCCCACACAGGGCATAAATGCCAGAGAACGAAGTTTGGTTTGGTACTGCCCATGAGCACAGGTGTTCTCAGCACCAAAGCCCTGCAAAATCACAGATGAGTTAATGGCGGACCATCAGGCACCAGCAGTCAGATGGGCCAGGAATGTGGAGGGGGATGGGGAAGCCCAGCCAGACCTAGAAGTTCTTCCTGGGACAGGAAATGCGGTCCCTCCCCCAAGGATCTGGACTCAGGTCTATGGAGGATTTTGACACTGATGGTGGGTGGATGGAAATAATGTTCACCAGGAGAGGATACTTTTAATCCTTCCTAGTAAGAAGAGAAAAACAAAAGAAAAGAAGAAAGAAAAGAGAGAGGAAGGAAGGAAGGAAGGAAGGAAGGAAGGAAGGAAGAAAGGAAGAAA
Source organism: Ctenodactylus gundi (assembly GCA_004027205.1). Classification (NCBI taxonomy): domain Eukaryota; kingdom Metazoa; phylum Chordata; class Mammalia; order Rodentia; family Ctenodactylidae; genus Ctenodactylus; species Ctenodactylus gundi. Next base: position 298,468 of record PVKB01001942.1, read on the forward strand.
GGAAGGAAGGAAAGTTTTTGAGTTGAATCTATGGTGGTTAGTGATGTTCATATGAGAAGTTAGTGGCATGTGTAAGCACAATTTGCAGGTTTAAGGGACCTGATAATCCTCTTGTCATCAATGAAATGAGGACATCAGATTCCAAATGAGACCACAGAAATAGCATTCACTAAGAGAAGGAAGGCAGAGAGCCCCCATGCACCCTGGGCCACCCAGGGCCCTCGGGAAGTGTTACGTTGAGGAACAGCAGGGATGTGGGCCGAGAAGAAGGCTTGGAATTCCTGTGAGAGGAGTCACAGGTGCCCAAGGGGTTTTTCCAGGTGAAGAAAGTGTGATGGTGAGGGCTAAAACTTGGGACAGAGGCCAGAGAGTTACCTTTGCAGAGCCCTCGTGTCCACTGGGGGTGGGAGTCAGGGTGCACGTACACTCAGACAGGAAGCTCGCACCTCCAGCCAGACCTGGCCTGAGCACAGAAGACATTGCTAAACAGCCCCTTGGGTGTGCAGGCTCGCAGAAAGGGGGGGTCTGGGAACTGAACAGCTGAGTAGATGGATAGCGGGTGGATGGGTGGACGGACGGACAATACATGAATGAATGAACACACAAGCACACATATGAATATGTATGTGGCCAGCTGAGCAAATGCAGGGAGAGATGGACAAGGAGATCTGAAAGAAGCGTGGACGAGAGGGTTGTGAGCAGATGCCTGGATCATGGCACGGAGCACTCATGGGGGCCTTCGGAATCTTCCTGCAACCAGGAATCCACTACCTGGTAACGTGGCTGAGGAACACCGCGTCTTTGGGATCTAATGGGCCAGTGAAAGACAGAAGATAGACACAAAGTTAGCAGCTGTTAATATTGTCAAACTACGAACACCGTGGGGCAACCATCGTCATTTGCAAAAAGATGAAACAGAATAAAATGGAATGAAGAACAGTGTCCTTCCCAAGCAAGGATTATTGACAACCTCTCATTCTCCCTCTTTACCTCCTCTCATCCCTCCTTCTCACTCTATTGAAGAACAGGAAGCCCAACCAAGAATACTATACCTCTATCAGTTCATACATCAATGGGAAAGAGGCTGACACTACGTACTACACATATAATGTACTATACACTGTACCATATAATATTCTATTTGTTAAGCTAATGGGAAAAAGGCATAATATTCTATTAGTATAGTGTATACTATTCTGTGTGGTACAAAGTACACGTGCACAATTTATCAGGCTTTTTTCCATTGGTGTAACAGAATACCTGAGCCTGGGTGATGCGTACAGAAAATAGGTGGAGTTAGCCCACAGTTTTGAAAACAAACAGTCCAAACAGCATGGTGACTGCTCCGGCAAGGGCTCCCCCCGCCCCCAGCCCTGCTTCGGCAACAGCAAGATGGTACCATGGTGGTAATGCGTGAAGAGGGAGGTTCCCCACGGCCAGACAGGAAGCCAGGGACAGCCTTGCTCTTTTTGTAGAAGCCTGCTCTCCTAGAAGCTATCTCGTGCCTGGAGACCTGCCCTGTGTCCTTCCTGGGGCAGCATCCCTGACCACCTAATCACTCAGCCATGCGCTTCTGAGTCCCACCTCCCCCTGCTCGGTCCCACTGAGATCCAAGCTTTCAACCCATAGACTTTTGAGGGACAAACTGAAAGAACGCCACAGGCTTAGGTTAAGTAGAATATACGCATAGATCACTCTTGCTCAAAGTTGGGTCTGGTTAAGCAAGAAAAATTGTTTGCTTGGTTTTTTTAAAGCAAGAATAATATAGTATATAAAAACACTTATGAGACCAGCCAGGTAACATAAAAGAAGTGGGTAGGCCGTGGGAAACCGGGGATGGTGACGACTGTGTAAGCTGTGTTTCCATGGTGTCTCCACGCAAGAGGGCAGACCCAAAGCTGTTGGCTGGATCTTCTGATCTTTCCAGAGACATTAAACACGCACATTTCATGAGAGCCTTTGAATTTAAAATACTTGGAACTAATTTTGTTGTGGCGGTGGTGGTACTAGGGATTGAACTCAGAGCCCTTGCCACTTTTTTTTTTTTTTTTGAGACAGAGCCACTAGGTCGCCCAGGCTGGGCTTGAACTTGGCAATCCCCCTGCCTCAGCCTCCTCCCAGAGTGCTAGGATTACAGGCATGCTCCTGGCTGCAATTAATTTTTAATAACTGGTTGCAATTAATTTTTAATGACGGGTCTGTATCCAGGCCAGCATTGTTTAGACACACACACACACACACACACACACACACACACACACAGTTCCGCTTTGGCCCATGCACCATGGGCTGACAACTCAGCTTCAGCTCCTAGAGTTTGGGTGGAGGGTGACTGGAAAAGGCCCCAAAAAGAACAATCACGGCGCTTTTCTGATTCATCTTAGAGTGAGAGGGAGGCATCAAAAAAAAAGAAACCCCAAAATGCCACCAGATCTTTCCTACCAGTGGATAATTTCTCCTCAGTGTATTTCTAGAAAAGCTGTAATTCAGCTCCAAACAACCTATGATTTCCTTCCCGGCCGGTGTAAAAGATATTGTGAGGAAGTCTTCCGCGTGTGCTCTGTGTGTTTGTAGAAATCTCTCTACTCAAAATATCTCCCACAGTTGACTGACAGCCCGTGTAATTTAGCAGAAGGCTAAAAATTAGACTCCTCGAGCCTGCCGAGGGAGCGAAGGAATCCAGTACCACGCAGCGCCCGCCCCTCGCCCGGCCCAGCCAGGCAGATGCCAGGGCTGTTCAATTTGGAGCCGGAACAAAATATTTGTATTTAGATTTATTAAGTCATTATTCCACCATTTGTTCCAACACACTTTATTTAAACCGGATCTCGTCTCTGGGTAGAAAGTTATCACCTGATTTACATAAACCGGCCCCAGCCCTAATTACGGCTTCCTTTGGTGTCCTTTCTTTGGGGGTGGTTTGTCCTACCCCCGCCCCTCCTTTATTTTTGTCGCCTGCCTTGATGGCGCATATGTCTGCTTTGAGATAGCAAGAATCTTAGCCTATAAATAGACGGTTCCGAGCCGCCCGGCTGCCAGTTATCTGTCCACATCTCAGCCTCGCCACAATTGCCACAGTGAATGCGTAATCTCTCTGATCACACGTTCCACTTGGGAAACTAGATTGGGTTTCATAAATGGCATAATTTGAGGCTTTCCTGAGCTAGCCGCTGGGCAGGCGGGTGGCAGTGTCCTTCCGGCGGGCTGGGCTGCCAGGGCGGCATCCTGATGTGCACCTGAGGCAGCCCGGCCACCCTCCCTCGGAGGCCACCGGGGACGCCAGAGAAGGGAGGCTCTTTTAGAGGCCTGTTATCAGGCAGCCCGTCGCCGCCTCGCACTCCCGCTCCCTCTCCTGCTCGCCTTCATCCTGCTGACCCGAGGGAAATGCCAAAATATTTCCAGCACTGCCCGGGAAGTGCTGAGGTGCAGAGAGGTTGCCTGTGTCTCCCAAGGTCACACAGCACATAACCGATGCATCTCAAGCCCAGGTCTGAGACGCCACATGTCACGTCCTTAATCACAGGTGTCCTCCGCAGCATGCAGCATGGCTCATTGCATCCTTTCATGTAACTCCAGAATGCTTTCATTACTGTCGTTTTAGTTAAATCCCAAGACTGACCTGGAAGATGGTACTGTAGATAACAAAACTGAGGTCAGAGAGGTCAAGTTCACAGTCCAGGGTCACACAGCTTTGGCAGAAGATTGGTCCGGGCTGGCACTGCCCGAAACTCCACAACCAACGTCCTCTTGGGATCCTCTCCTCCTCCTTCACAGGCGTTGTTTGCTTTTACCAGCCTCTACAACAGTGTCATCTTGGTGTTGGTAGGCAGAGGCCGGGGAAGGTCGGAGGGGAGGGACATGGTGTTCCGGCACCTTCCCCGGGCCAGGCAATCGCTGTCCCAGGGCCGCTAGGGGCTGCAGGGCGATGCCTCCCTGAGATCCCTACAGGGAACTGGGGGGAAGGACTTTTCTTGTTTTGCATTGCAAGCTTTCTCTGGGCTTCAGACTCCAGGTCCCCAGGCAGGGTGATGACACCAGACAGATGGGCCGGTCCCCACAGACCTAGCACCGCCTGCCCAGCTGTGCCGGTAATTGCCCAGCCTTAGGAAGGTTCAGCTGTCTGTTAGCCACTTAAAATTGAGTGCTAATCAGATGACAGCCTCGTCACCAGGATGGTCCCTTAGGCTTCTCTCAGAAGGAACCATCCAGTCCACTCCCTGGATTTTTCCAGGGGAGGAAACTGACATTCGGGACCGGGAAGGGCCACCCAGGGTCACAACCATCCTGAGCGTTGTAGCTGTGTGTACGCACATGCACACATGCCCGGGCACATTCACTTCCTGCCTGGCTTCTGGCACTGCTCAAAGTGGGGTCCACACACACACACCTGTGAGCAGCAGCAGCATCACCTGAGAGCTAGCAGGAAACCCCAGACACCTGGAGTGTCATCTGAGCGTGAGGTGGGGGCCTCTGAGTTCCAGCAGACACCCTGGGTGCCTCAGAGCCATGCCTAGGTCACACGTGGCAGACCAGTTCCAGCCCAGACCTGGGAATCCTCCCTGGATGGCGCGTCCTTGAGGCTCTGCCTCTCACCCAGGATATGAGGACACAGCTTAAAACCAAGCATGGAATGATCTGGAACCTTGCCCCCACTCCCTGCTCCTCCCCAGGTTCCCAGCAGCACCCACACCAGACCCTCGCTGTTCCCCGAGCAGCGGGCTTCACACCATGCCTGTCTCTACTGCTAGAACACCCTCTCCTCCTGCCCATCCACGAGGGCTGAGCCCAAGGCCTCACTGGCAGAGCTCCCACCTTTCCTAGGAAGAATTCCTGCCTCCCCCTCACAGGGCGGAGGGAGCACTTTACAGACATCAGAAGAACCGTCCCCGCTCAGAAAGGCGAGTCCCGAGAGAGGACAGCAGCCTCTGACTAGTAGGCAGCCCATCCCAGGAGGCAGGGCACCGTTTCTGTAAGGTGCCATGTATCTTGGGGTGGGCTTTTCAGCAACGCGACCACCTTTGGTGCCACCCCTAGGCTCATGAGTGACCCCTCACCCATGCTCCTCCGGGGGGGGGGGCCCTCACCTGTGCTCCTGCAGACGACCCCAGTAAACCCCCTAGGTTACCACCAAGTCGGACGTTTGCGCCACGGTTACTTTGGCCCATCTGCTGGGTTCTGCCTGGGATGAACAGACCCTGATGTCCACATCTCCCTTGGGAAGGTCACTCCCACGATGCTTGGCCCATCTGCTCACACTGACCAGTGGGTCCACGAGGACCAGGCTCAGCGGCACTACGAGATTGTTCCAGACCCACAAAACCACACCTTTAGAAGCACACCTGGTGCCAGCCTGTGGTCCCAGCACTCTCGGAGGCTGAGGCAGGAGGATGGCAAATTCGAGCCCAGCCTGGGCAACTCAGTGAAGCCCTATCTCAAAATCAAAAATAAAAAGTGGGTTGAGAACACCGCTCAGGGTGGTCATCCTGGCATCAATTGCCAGTACCACAAAAAAAAAAGAGATAATTTTACAATCAGGACTCCCACAGCCACCTGCCCTGCCTTGGCACAAGCTCTGTCCCTCCACGTCCCTGAGAGCTCATGCCTTCTCCCTCAGTGCTTGCGACCCAAGCCTTCCTGGGTCACTTGGAGATCAAAGCTCACCTGTCTGAAAACAGCAAGCTCCCCCAGATGGCGTGGCTCATTCCATATCCAGACACAAGCCTGAGGACACTGAGATCCTACGGTAATTGTCCACCAGCCTGGCTTCTAGCCCTTCGAATCCCGCCCCCAGGCAGCACCCAGCTCATTCGCTCTTTAATACCTCAGGACCTTTACACATTCTCTTGTCCCTACAGATGGCCCTCTTCCTCCTGGAACACGGCACACACTGGAGACCAGTGGCTGTTGTGGCAGATGCAGAGACCCGGCTGGGAGTGGGACAGGGAAGGAGGACAGTTGTTTAATGAAAAGCAACCAAAAGATAATGAAAATCAACAGTCGTGTCAGTAGTAACCTGCTGTATGACTTTGAGTGAGTCGCTTTCCTAGTCTGGGTCTGTCAGACAGGAGAGTCAGCTCAACTTTGCTGCAGCCCTTCCTCCAAGCATGGGAAGTGTGTGTGTGTGTGTGTGTGTGTGTGTGTGTGTGTGTGTGCGCGCACGCGCTTGCGCTCCAAGCACAAATGGAGCCACTAAGCAGATTTGGATTGACTCTCTCTCTCTCTCTCTCTCTCATTGTACTAGACATCAAGCCCAGAGCTTTCATACTCAGCTATTTCCCCAGCCTATTGTCATGTTTTGATTTTGAGGCAGGGTTTTGCCAAGTTCCCCAGGTTGGGCTCAAACTTGTGATCCTCCTTCCTCAGCCTCCTGGAGTGCTGGCTGTACCTCCCAGCCCTGCTCAGGCTTCTTTCTTTAACCCTAGAGCTGTGATTGCTCAAAGAAAAGCTCCCAAGAGTCCCCAGGTCACCTCCTGGGAGGGGGTCCTGTGCCGAGTCCCCTTCCTCCATCAGTCCATGACAACAGCGGCAGACAAACGCCACACCTGAAGGGCTTCTCCCTCCCTGATTACCGGCTCAGGAGGGGTCTCCGCTGCAGAAGGTTTGCCGAGCACCCTGCGGCAGACAGTGCTTCAGGAGGTCAGACTGCAAGGAGTAGAAGACAGATCGAAGGTGATTTTCCCCCTGGCAACCCACCCAGAATGGTGTCTCGTTACCACGCCTCTGGTGGCCTCCGCAGCCCCGGAATGTGCGCTGGATGAACTGCCGCGAGGTTCCCTGTCCCTGCCTGTCCCTGCTGAGGTGTCCCAAGGCTCAGCTGCTCCCGGGTCACACAATAGTTGGGTCAGGTGGCGTTCAGCGGGAGCTCCGGGGCTGATGGCGGAGCCTGAGCCCACAGGGACATCCTTTTTCCTGCCACTGTCTGGGCCTCTGCAGGACTCTCAGGCAGCCCCTGGCCCGCAGGTGGCCCCTGTCCCTCCTGGGCTCTCACTGGGGCCCTCTGCAGAGCAGGGTCCTGCTCTCTGATGGGCCCTGCAGCAAGGCTGACACTGAAGAGGAGGTGGGGGCCAGCCTGACGCCCCTTCCCCAGGGGATGAGTGGAGCAGAGGCCCCCTCCTGTCTGCAGCCCTACTATGTGCCCGTTGTCCCTGTCTCTGCTTCATTTGCACACAGGACAGGGTGGAATTGGGAGGCCTCGGGTGGGGGCAGGATTTGAACCCTCGCTCACCTTTTCCTGCTCTCTGGTCCAGTGTCCAGTCCTCAGGGCTTCATGCTGGCTGTCCTCCCCAGGCTGACCTAAAGCCAGTGAGCCTCAGTGCTGTTACCACTGGGCCAGCCAAGTCTACACAGCTGGTTTGGCCAAGTCTACACTGTCTGGCCAGCCAAGTCTACACCAGCCTCTTCTGAAAGCCCAGCTAGCTACAGGGCATCCTGAGGCCATGACCTGGCTGGGAACACCCTCCAGCCTTCCAGCCCATGGTGGTGGCTCTGTCCAGCTGGGGGTGACTCAGCCATGAGCCTTCCCACATATCTAGGAGGACAGGCCTCTTCTGAAGGCGGCTGGCTTGGTATCGTCAGCCCACACAGTCAGACAGCCACCAGTGAGGCCCTGGCTCTTGGCAGCTGTCCGCTGCCTCGGTCACAGGGCAAACCCTCTGCCTCAGCCTGCCAGCCTCTCCCCTGGGATTGGAGGGCTGCTTCCAAATTCCTCTGGCCACTTCAACTATGTCCTCGGCCAGGCAGCAGTGACTTCTGGAACGTCAGTCCCAGCCTCCCTGTCCTGTCCCTGGAAGCAGCCTGCCTGTCAAGCTGCACACTGGGCCACCTCCCTGTTCAGAGTGGGTCTGCCATGTCCAGACAGAATTGTCACCTGGGCAGGAGGAGGCAGGGAGAGGAGGCACACTATGGTAGAGCCGTGAGGGCTGGACGCAGGATCCCCGCAACAGATCCTGTTTCCTAGTTTACAAAGCAGGCCCCGTGAGGCCCGTGGGCCCGGCTTCTTGTACATGGCCCCACGGACACTGCCACGTCGGCTCTGGCGGCAGGCAGGCACCAGGGAGCTCAGGGTGTGGGCACGTCTTTCCACCAGTGGGTGCATCTAAAAGATCGTACACCCTTTCAGTGGTGTCTTTTGCCTTCATTTTGCTGGATGCCATGGGAAAGGGAACCTCACAGTGCCACTGCTGGTGGCTGACACTTGGCCTCCCAGCCCCTCCCAGAGAGCACAGCAAGGACCACCCCCTTTCCTCTACCCGGCCTCTCAACACCTGACCATGGAGGAGCCAAGATGGGAAACAGGAATCCGCCTTGCCAAAGTCACTTCATAAGTTAGGACAACTAAAGAAACCAGCTTTGGTTAAGCATCATGTACATGACATTTACTGGGGTGGCCCTTGGCAGGAACCCTGAGATACCTAAAAAGACATGGTTCCTATCACAAAAGGCTCATGAGGCAGAAGTGGGGAGGGACAGAGAAGGAATACGTAATTGACCTCCAGCCCAGACAGACGGAGCATAGACTATGATGAGGCATTGACATCTTCCCTAGGAGATCCAAGGCAGGTGAGGGGGATTTGAAAAGGCTTTAGGAGGGGTAGACTTTGGGCTTTGAAGGATGAGTAAGAGTTTTAAGGGAAATGCAGGACGAGAAACAGCCTCAGGGGTTCCAGCAGGAGGCACAAGCTCCAGGTGGCAAGGGCAGAGGGGTCAGTTCTGGAGGACCCAGGTGCTCTGGGGAGGCTCCATGCCACTGTGCATGGCTGTGGGGACGCTGAGACACGCCTACTGATGGGTCTGTGGGCAACCTGTGACTAGGAGGTCTGCCTCCAGGGATCAGCTGGGCAGGACAAGACTCCCCCTTGGCACATTTGGAAGCAGCTCTCACCAGCACCCATGGGTCTCCAGCCTCAGCTGTGACCTGAGCGCGGAGCCTACACACTTCCCCTAGGGACACCACCAGTTCCTCCCAAATGGGGGGGGTACACGCGCAACATATTTTTTTGGCAAGGGCTCGCTGGCTAAGTTGCTGAATGGCATAAGCTGGGCTCACACTTGAGATCCTGCTGCCTTAGCCGCCTGGAGTGCTGAGATTATAGGCTGCTTCACTGGCCTGGCTGAAATTAGACTCCTATCTCTTCCCATAAACAAAAAGCAATTCAAAATTGGTTGCAGATTTAAACAACACCTGAAGCCAAGCTGGGCCCTGTGGGCCCAGGAGTTTGAGTCCAGCTTGAACAACTTAGCAACTTAGTGAGACTCTGTTTCAAAACAAACAAACAAAAAAATAGCCTGGAGAGGTAGTTCAGTGTGAAGGCCCGGGGGCTTAAATCCCAGCTCCCCCCCACCCTGTAAAAAGAATGACCTAATGCTGCAAGACTACTACTACTACAAAAAAAAAAAAAAAAAAGGGAAAAGCTCTGTCGCATTGTCCAGGACAAAAAATTTTTATATACAACCCAAAGCACAGTAGCAAAAACAAGTGTTCAAATGACATTATATCAGACTGAAAAGCACCTGCACAGCAGAGGACTTGTCAGTAGAGTGAAGAGACAACCCAGAGGTGAGAAGAAAATAGTTGTGAACCATAAATCTGGTAATGGATTAGTATGCAACGTACTCAAGGAACACAAATTACGCAACAGTAAGAACGCAACCCTACTAACCATGGGCAAAGAGACAGGATAGAGACCCCTCAAAAGGAGACATACAAATGGCCAGCGAGTGTAGAAAAAATGGTCACCCCCGCTGATGATCAGCAGACTGCAAATGCAACCCACAAGGAGAGGCTACTGGAACGCTTGCTGACAGAGAGACCAGAGGCGACAGGTGTGGGTAAGGATGCGCAGGGAAGGGCACCTTGCACGCCGTAGACGGGGCTGTAACCTCCATAACCATAGTGAAAAACCCAACATAGGTTTCTGGAAACCTTAAAAATAGTGCTGCCCGACGATCCTTCAGTCCCACAACTGAGTATACCTGCAAAAGAAATGAAGTCATCAGAGTCAGAGGGACATCTGTACCCCCCCCCACACACACACACACCTCACGTTTACCAAAGCTTCAGTCAAAATAGCTGGGATGGGGACTCGATCTAAGTGCGCAGAGGCAAACGGACGAATAAAGGAACGTGAGCCAGAAACTCAACAGAATGTTATATAGCCTTTAGAAATAAGGGTGTATTGCCATTGCAACCCCATGCGTGATCCTAGGCAATAGTCCCCAGCCTTTTTGGCGTCAGGGACTGGTTTAGCTGAAGACCATTCTTCCAGGGGACAGAAGGGAGGGGAGTATTTGCTAGGTAGTAGGTTGTTGCAGGACAGCTTTGAAATGAAGAGCAGGAGGGAGCAGGGAGTGAAGTTCCTCCTCCTGTCAATCAGCTGCGGCATTGGAACCTAATAGGTGGCTGCTGACAGGAGGTGGAGCTTCACTTCTTGCTCACTTCCTACTGACTATTGATCTGCGGCCCTGTCCTTCCAAGGACACAGAACAGAATGACAGCACAGAAGTTGGGGAATCCCTATAGGGGACACTGCACTAAGGGAGATAAACCAAGCACAGAAAAATAGATTCTACTTGTTTTCACTCATATGCGGAAACTAAAAACGAATCAGGTTCTCGGAAGTGGAGGTTAGAACAGTGATTACCCAGAGCCGGGGTGTGGTATGGGGAGATACTGGGCAAAGGATACAAATTTTTCACTTAATTAAAAAAAGTAGATCTGACAGAGCTACTGGGCAACGTGATGACTGTATTAATGACATAGTGGGGGAAAGAAAGAAAAGGAAACAGAAAAAACGAAACAAAAGGAAAAAAGGAAGTCTTGGGTGGGAGGAACAGCTCAGCAATTAAAGTGCTTGCCTTGCAAGCACTAAGTCAAGCGCTAAGGACCCGAGTTTGATTCTTCAGCACCACATAAGCCGGGCATGGTAGCCCACGCCTGTAATTCCAGCACTCAGGAGGCTGAGGCAGGAGGATCGCGGTGACTCCAAGGCCAGCCTGGGCTCCGTGGTGAGTTCAGCACCAACCTGGACTATAGAGCGAGACCCAGACTCAAAAAAAAAAAAAAAAAAAAAAAAAAAAAAAAAAAAAAAAAAAAAAAAAAAAAAAAAAAAAAAAAAAAAAAAAAAAAAAAAAAAAAAAAAAAAAAAAAAACAGAAAGAAAGAAAAAAGGAAGTCCAGTCCTTTGTCCTGACTGCCAGAAATCCAACCCTTCTTCTCTTTTCTGGATCCATGGCCACAGCTGGAAAAATGTTCCTACAGAACCTGAAAATGTCCCTTTTGTACAGAAAATTCTTGCAGAAGTGCTCCACGCTCTGGAGAAATAAGTTCAGTTTTGGGTGTGATCTGCAAAGTGACCCCCGATTCCTGAGGCCGGCATCCTCTGCCCACAGCATCCCCTCCTTCCATGCGCTCCCTCCTGCTCTGGCGCCAGCTGGGCCAACCCTCCACACCCCAGCTGTCCCCAACCCGTCTCTCCACCATGTCCTTCTACCTAGCAAGATGCAGATGTGGTCAGGCCAGCAGTGTGCCCTTTGACCTCCAGCTTTGCTGGCTGCATGTTGTTTAAATTCCACCCTGCGAGTGCTTACATCCCACAGGCCAAGCCCCCTCTGGATTCTGGAAGCCTTCACAGGGAGGTTCACCATAAACATCCTTCCAGGGCGGTTTCCTTACATAAGCGAACACCATTTTTGTGGGAGGGGAGTAGCTGGGGAAGGTCGGGTAGGAATACTTCTCATCCAGCTGGCATTCAAGCCAGGACAAAAGGCAAATACAGGCAGCTCTGAGAGGCAACGGTGGCCACTGGCTCATTTGCTGGTGAATAAGCTGCTTGGCCGAAAAGTTCAGCCCACAAATTCACCAGGACCACGGGGCCCAAAGTCCCAGCTCAGTCAGATTGATAAAGAGGTATCTCCAGGATGTGTTGTCAAAGGGCCAGGTAGAGCCTGGGACGTCCCCTCCTCCCTGCCGGGAGTGCGCTCCGTGGCAGAGGTCACACAGGCAGCCCCGACGGGACTGCACTCCCGGGCACTGGTAATTGGATTTTCAGCCTTCTAGAACAGCCCTTCCTGTGTTATGTCTGCCATGTGCAGGATCTGATAAGAGGCTCACTCCAAAGTTCAAAAGACACTGAACTCTGTAAATAGCCTCACAGAGAAGCCGCATTTATTGCCACCTGGCAATATACACTACGTGACGGCAGAGCCTCACGGCGGAGGAATTTGGATCACACATGGGGAAAGGACCAGTGTCCTGATCCACACGATGGGGATTCTAATTAGACTTCGGGCGGGAACACGTGACACGATGCAAATCAAAAACTGAGCACATAGTACATGCTCAGGTAATGCGAGCTGTGGCGGCGGTTGACAATGAAACCCACAGTGTCAGAAAGAAAGATATTTAACCAATATATGCTTTATGCTAACCAAAAAATGGCAGAATAAGACCAGCTAAGATATGCGAGAAGCGGTAAGGGCTGGCAGGTAGACCAGCAGCTCAGGAAGGGAGGCTCGAGCAGAGCCCAGCCTGCAAAGGGGACGAGGGACCAGAAGAGTGACTGAATAAGGGCCCCACGCTGTCGGTCTCAATCTCTGGAGCCTGTAGGTGTGATGTCCTCTGGAAAAGGGCCCGCGCAGATGGGATCCAGTGAAGGGCCTTGAGATGGGAGGGGTGTCCAGGATTGTCAGGGTGGCTCCTAAATGCCATCACATGTGTCCTTACGAGGGACAAGCAGAGGGAGGTTTGCTACCCAGGCCCAGGGGTGAAGGGGATGTGACGCTGGAACAGAGAGAGTTGAAGATGCAGCCTGGCGGGACCTTGTGGTGCAGGCCTGGATCCTAGCACGTCAGGAGGCTGAGGCAGGAGGAATAAAAGTTTAAGCTCAGTCTGGGCAACTTAGACTCTGCCTCAAAAATTAAAAGTGAAAAATTGGCTGACAGTGTGGGTTGGATCTCCGGTGCCACAAAAGAACAAGAAGGAGAGAAGCAGGCAGCCGGCACTGCTTTAAAAATTAGAGTGATGTGGCCACAAGCCAAGGGTCACTGGCAGCCACCAGGAGCTAGAAGATGCAAGAAATGATCTCTCCCCTGTGGCCTTTAGAGTAATTGCAGCCTTGTGGACACGATTTCCGCTCAGAGACATTGGTTTTAGGCTTCTGGCCTCCAGAACTCTGAAATTGTGTGTTTCTGTTGTTTTTAAAAAAGTTCATGCTAATCCGTTACAGCAGTCACAGGAAGTCCCATCAGGTTCATGGATTCTAGCCAGTTTTACTCACGAGGAAACAGACTCAGAGCACAGGGGTGGCCTACCCAAAGACACACAGCATGTTAGAGTCTTGGCCGCACCCAGGTCTTTGGGTCCCTGCACCCCTGTAATCTCTTCACCATCTGCTACTTCCTCCTGACCATGCTTGGACCCATGCAAGGTTCAGATCTGGGAGACCCCTGTTTACCACGGTGATTTGTGGCCAAGCATCACAGGCTGGGTCCTGAGAGAGCAGACACTGATAGGGAGGAATGCCAGAGACGGAGGAAGGGTCTACTCCAGTGAAAGGAGGGGGGAGAAGCTGGCGTGGGTGGAGGAGGCTGGAGATGGACTGCAGAAGCCGGCCCTGATGGAACTTGGGCCCTCAGCAGGGACTTGCCCTGGGTTCACCGGCACTTCACACCCTGTTTTAAAGAAGCTTGTGCCCTCTGAACCTCATGATGAAATTTGGTGGCCACTGGGAGGCACTGGGAGGTGACCTTTCAGAGGTGATTAGATATCTAAACCAGATTCACGGCTTTCTCCCTGGCCTGGCGTTTCTCTTCCTGAGACTGGCTCCTTTGGTCCCTTCCGCACAACTCTCTCATCTGCTTCCGTTGTTCCACACGGTGCTGAGAGAAAGCAGAATATGGTGCCAGACTTTGCCACCTGATCTTGATCTTCCAGCCTCCAGAACAAGGAGTTAGATAAACGTCTTTCCTTTAAAAATAATCCAGCCTCACCCGGCCTTGTGGCTCAGGCCTGTAATCTCAGCACTCTGAGAGGCTGAGGCAGCAGGATTCCAAGTTGGATCCCAGCCTGGGCTAGAGACGTAGCTCAGTGTGAAAATGTTGAGTTTGATCGTGATTACCACATATACAAAAGTTATCCGGTCTCAGGGATTGCATTATAGCAGCAGAAAAGAGATTAAGACAAGCCCTTTTTTGCTCAGTCACCAGAAGCAGGCTGTCTTGGGCAGAGTGGAAGGGCTCAACCTTGGTGACGGCTGGTCTCAGCTGCTGAGGCACCCCAGGTACAGACAGCTGGAGGCTCCCCCCACCCACCTGCAGGTGGGCAGCGAGGCCTCCCTGAATGGGCATTGAAAGACAGAGCCTGGGGAGTTTCCCCAAAGAGGAGGTGGGGACCTCAACTCACCTTTTCCCACAGTGTACATTCTTGACTTCTGTCACAGAAAAAAAGAATTTTCCAGGCATCATCAATGAGAGGCATAAACAGGTTTATTAAGTAGAATTAAAGAAGTAGTCCTTCCTTCCGGAGGGGCAATCTTCCTTATTTAAGGGGCTGAAATCCGCGGGATTTATAAACCTACAGGAAGTTCAGGTTTCGTTATTTATAGGTTTTTTTTTTTTTTTTTTTACAAGAGGGTGCAGGCCCAAACTACTGTATTTTTTAAGCTTTAAGAATTAAGATCTAAGTTGGCCTAAGGAAAAAAAAAAAAAGGAAACTTGGGTAGCTTTGATTATATCCTAAAGCCACAGCTGTCTTCAAAGCACCAATTTAAAATTACGATTGTCCTCGTGGCCTTCCTACCTGGCTGTGTTTTCAATCTGAAGAGGATCAGGGCAGCCTGTGGACCCAACATCACCACTCTGGAGACGTGCCTGCCACCGAGGCCCTCTGATACTCCTGGTAGCTGGCCTCCAGAGTCCCATCCTGTGCAGTAGCCATGATCCTCTTGCTCCAAATCATCTCTGTGCTCACCTGGGACCCTGTTATAAATGCACTATCTGTCTTGGGCCCCTGTGACATTCTGAAAAGCGAGGCATAGGCCAGGTGCTACGACAAGCAATGGTTTTCCTGGGCTTGGCCCTCTTCTGGTTTGCATTGGGAGTGTTCCTCAACAGCCTCATGCCTTCGGAAGTATCCATTGGTGAGTCCCTGTGCTGGTTGGACGGATGGGCCACAGGGGGACACGTGGAGGGGCGTCTTCTCTGCTTCCTACCCACGATGGAACGGACAGCTATTCCCCAGCAAGGTCTCCGCCAGACGCTTCTGCCACTGCCGGCCACCCGTGAATGGACTGAGACCTTCTGCCGCTGTGGGCTAAAGTAAACCTCCTTTAAGCTGTGGATTTGGGGCATCATGTCCCAGCAGCAAGCAGGTAACTAAGGCAGGTCCCGATCGCAGAAGACTTCTGCAAAGAACTTGCGGCAGAAGCTATGCTCCTGGCTGGTGTGGATTGCCTACCGTGAATTTGCCACCCCGGCTCTAGAAACGTAGGAGTCTTCCAAGCTGTATCACTCGCTGCCTTTTCCACTTCTTTTCCTACTCCAAATCCCAATGAAAAGCCTCCTCGGCCACGCTGTGTGGTGCAGGCCTTTGTGCTCTGGCCTTGCCGTGTCCACGCCCACTACACCACCTGCCTCAGTTCTATCCACCCCACAGTTCGTCTCGCCCTAGATTTCCCGGCTCCACGAGGCCTTTGAAGCTTTTCCTCCTTCCCCTAACATCCCCGACTCTCTTGCGAAATGGAAATTAATTACTGTCTAATTACTCACCACTACATCTCCGGCTTCTTCTCCTGCCGGGCTCCCGTGGAAGCTTGCTCAGAGTAGCTTGGAGCACAGCCATGACGGGGAGCGGTGTGGTTGACCCCTGTCCCCTCCCGCCAGGCGTCGTTGGGGACATCTCAGCCATGGCTTCCAGGAACCTGCTCACTAGGGATTCCCTGGAGATCACCCCACTCACCGCTTGCTCTGGGAAGTGGCATCGTTTGTAGAATGGGGCAGTGCCAGGGCTCTCCCAGGGAGAGAGCTGAGACCCAGCCTCTGCCCAGGAGGAGGCTCTGCCCAGCGCTCCACTGCGCCCTCAGCCATTGAAATGAGGTGGAGGCCAGGACAGGAGTGGCCTTTGAACTTGGAAGAGTCAGGTCACAGCCAAGAAGAAGTTGGTGGGGGTGAGCCCCAGCTGTCCTCCCATGACCTTTAAGTCACACAAAAGCAGCAGGGTACAGGAGGAAGACCCTGGGCTCCATGATACCAACTCTCCGAGAAACCTTGGGCCTTCACCTCTCCATGCCTCAGTTTCCCCCCTAGGACCCAAAGACAGTGGGGCAACATGGAAAAAAATGAGCCTCCCCAGGCAAAGTGCCAGGCATGGCTGGGCACTGTGTGGGCTCAGCTAATGTTAATCTCAACCAACATATATATTTTTTTAACCTATGGTACTGGGGACAGAGCTCCACTCCCAGCCCATTTTTGTTTTTGATTTTAAAACAGAGTCTCACTAAATTGCCCAGACTGGACTCGAACTCGGGATCCTCCTACTCCAGCTCCCCAGTGTGCTCATTACAGGCTCACCACCCCTGAACCCACTTCAATGGACATTCTTGGATACATGATGTTGACCTCAGGTAACCCTTGCTCCTTGGAGCCTGGCACAGAAAATCTTCTCCGGACCTTTCCGAAACACTCAGCCCCAAACTTCTGTTTTCCTGATGATGGAACTCAAGAAGGCAAGTGACTCCCCAGGGTCTCAGCAAACTTCACCCAGGGACGAGGTGCTCCAACTCGCAGCGCGGTGCTCAGTCTACCAGCCCTGGTTCAGCTTCACCAGTGTGCAGAGGAAACAGAGGGGCTGCCGAGCTGGGCTCAGGGTAGGAGGGCTCCAGGGGAGGGCCGCGTGGCCGAAAGCCCTGAAGGCCGGTGAGTAAGCCCAGCGGAGCACAAGGCCTCCAGGACCTCACACTGACGCATGAGGGAAGAAGATGCCAGGATGCAGCAAGGGCCATGACCAGCAGAGAGCAGGTCCCAAGAGGGCACGAGCATCTGGCACAGAGTGAGGACCAGGACTTGGCTGTTGCTTGTCCATGGTCCTGGGGAACGTCCCCGGCCCTCCCAGACGGTGACAAACCCAACCAATGTTTCTCAACTTGGTTGTTGGGACACAGCCTGGCACTGCCAATCCAGCCCCAGGAGAATGTGTCTTTCCCATACCTGGCCCAGCTCCTGCCCGAGGGGACAGCCTCCCACACATATGTCCCCTCCCAACATTTGAGGAGCCTCTGCCTTGTGTGTGGTTCTGTTCAATTAAGGTCACTTGGCAGTCCCTGGGGGAGGTGGTAACAAGCAAGATTGAACCATGAATGAGACGGGCCCCTAGCAAGGAGCTCGCAGGGGACAAAGCATGAGTATAGGTCGTAGTGACACAGGATGGAAGGGGCTGTTCTTACAGGGTGCCGGCATCTAAGCCACTCCACAGGGAGCTAAGGCACAGCTCAAGGCCCAGAGCCAGGGACAGTATGATGTATTTACAAGCCCCTTTAGGGACTGTCTTAGTTGCTTATTCATTGCTGGGACAGAATACCGGACATCTACAACTTAAGGGGGCAAAGATTTATTTAGCACACAGTTTCAGAAGGTCTCACCCAGTCCATTCTCAATGGCTGTTAGGACGCAGCCTGGCACTGCCAGCCTAGCCCTGGAAGAACGTGCCTTTCCCAGGCCTGGCCCAGCACCTGCCCCAGGGGACAGCCTTCCCCATGTATGTCCCCTCCTGCCATTTGAGGGGCTCTCTGGCTGGAGACAGTGCGTATGGCTCTGTTCAATCAAGGTTGGCCATGGCAGAACACGAAGTCTAGTCGGAATGAAGCTCTTAGCAGCATTGCAGACAGAAAGCCAGGTGAAGGAGGAGCAAATGGATGTCTGGAGATTAAAGGAAGGCCGGAGCTTTCCTGGAGAAAACTGTGGCAGTGTTTCTTCTCTCTTCCAGTACTACCCACACCCAGGGTGGGTGCCCTTCCCTCGCTTCCTGGCCCACAGCTCCATCACATACACCTGAAAGCTCTGTCCTGGGTGTGCCTCAATCCCAGCAAATGATCACAGCCCCTCCAAGTCAAGGCCTGAGCATCTGCCCCTTCCAGCCAAGCCCCACTTCCCAACAGCACGTGATTCCACAGGTATCCCATTACATCCAAATACATGAGGCTTTTGGAGGATGCAGATCTAAATCTTAACAAGGGTGGAGGGGCTGGGAATGACATCACCAGAACCTTCAAGAAAAGGACCCTAATGGAGGGGAGGAGGTAGGAAGGGAGTCAGAGACAATGAGGCAGAGAAGCTGACACTAGACCTTAGAAACTAAACCAGGAGTGGCGACACAGGTCTGTAATCCCAGCTACTACACAGGCTGAGGAAAGAGGATCTTGAGTTTGAGGTCAGCCTGGGCAATTTAGCGAGACCTTGTCATGAAGCTAAGAATTAAGAGAAGGGTGTAGCTTGGGGAGAAGGTGCCCTGGTTCCAACTGCAGTACCCCAAAAACAGATGGACCAATAAAACAAAAAGAAGGTTCTTCTGAGCAAGGAGGTCCCAGGGGCACTCAGGAGGGGCAGCGGGCTTGTTCCACCTGAGAATGGAGGGGTAGGAGCAGGCGGACAATTGAGGGAGCACATGATGGGGACTGGGCTTGCATCCGCTCCACCATTGGGGCTGTCTAAGACACTGGAGAGAGGTGACCAGGACAGAGCCTGTTGGAGGGTTCAGGAGGGAGTCTGGGTGAAGACTAGGACTAAGTTTAAGCTGAGTGACCAGAGAGCTGCTAGGGAAGGACAGCCGCCAGTGAAAGGCCTGGAGTCTGCTGAGCCCAGCCCGACCAAAGCCACCAATCTCTGCTCCTCCTGGCATCCCAGGCCTTTGCCTCTGACCCACGGTTCTTTCTGATCACACAACCCTGGTTCCCAAGGTACACTTTCCCCTTCACCTCCACGGGGGACGGTATCCACTCTGCCAGGGGCTCACAGCCACACCTGGACACCCCACTGGGCCCCCTACCTTCTAGGATGCTGGCCTCACCTGCCGGGCCCTCACCCATCCCTCTGTCCTCCGCGACCGCCCTCAGCCCATGCCTCTGCAGTCACTGTCATTGTGCAAAGCCACCGAGTTGTGGCCTTACTTGTTACTGTGCCTCGCCTGGACCCATTCTGATGAATGCAATTCACCCACAGAGACAGCGGCCTGCACTTTACCCACGACCAGCTCCCCCTTACTCCCCACTTCCTCCTGACCTGGCAGGCCCCTCCGAGCCCCGGCCTTCTGCCCCACCCTCCGTTATTGCCTTGGACTTTCAGCCTCCATTCACTGATGATTGTGTATGTGTGTGTGTTGCTGAGAATTAAACCCAGGGCCTTTGCACTGAGCTACATCCCCAGCCCATTTTTCACTCTATTTTTTGAGCCAGGGTCTCGCTAAGTCTCTACATGATCCAGGCTAGACTTGAATTTGCAGCCTATCCGCCTCAGCCTCCCAGAGTGCTGTGATTGCGGGGCTGTGCCGCCAGGCCCGGCCTCTGCTTGCTGTGTCATTGCCCACCTAAAGCTGAGCCTGGACCCTTCTGGGATCCCTCAGAGCGGCGGGCGGCCCCCCGGGTGCGAGAGGACTGAGGCAGGAGGCAGCGTGGGTGACGGGGACGGTGAAATCCCGCTCGCCCAGCCTCTTTTCCCCGTCCACCCTTCCCTTCCTCCTGCCTCCGGGATCCCGTCCAGGGGAGCAGAAAGCCGTGGTGGCGACGTGGAAACTATGCCTGGTATTGTTCTGAGGCCGCAGCCTGCGGTTCTGAGGGAAGGCAGGGGGGCTTGGGAGCCAGGGAGGAGAGGTTAACAAGATTAAAAACACCATAACGAGACCGCAGTACAAACCCTGCAATTATGCTCCCAAATTTAATCCAAACGGCTTCCCACTTTGGGCCTGTAACATATCGAACAGGCTCCGTCAGGGCCTGTCCCCAGCCTGGGGCTGGAGATGCAGCAGAGGCCTGCAGTCCGTGCAGAGGGGCAGGATTGGGCTGGGCTCCCCCCACCCCAACCCAGCCCGGCCCGGTGGGGCCCGAGTTCCCTGCTCCTCCTTGTCCTGCTGGGCCCACCGCCTGCTCCCCCAAAGGGGAGCTTCTTATGGCACAGCCGTTTGTGGCCTCAGCTGCCCGGGGCACCCCTAGATCCAACCCCTCTCTCAGTCACATCCCTATGTAAACCTGTCCCCACCAGGGGCTCTAGCCAGCCAGATGCAAAACACTTCTTGGAAGCAGAAGTTCCTTCCCCTTAATGGCTCTAGTGTCCCCTGGCAGGAGAGGTTAGCACTGTCCCAGGGCCAGTTGAAGCTCTCAAACACCTCTGAGCTTCCTGCCTCTCCCAGCCTCCTATGCAGTGACAGAAGCTTCTGGGGGAGGTGGCCATCAGGGCCTGCTCCCCCGCCATTCCTCCAGTCACTCGCCTGGTGCTCGAGGAGGGGGTGTGCTTTGAGTAGCTGATCTACAGGGTGAAGAAGGCTCCTGGCACCATTCAGCTTGTGTCATCTGGACTGGAACGCCAGACACCTGGTGACACGCTCTTTCTGGGTATGTGAAGGAAGGGATTTCTGAAGGGATTAGCATTGGAACTGGTAAACTGAGCAAAGGGCACTGTGTCGCCCCTGCCCCTAATGTGGAATGGCTGAATGGAACAGGAAGGCAGAGAGAAGAGAGGGATGGAGGAAGGGAGGAAGGATTTGCCCCTCTCCACCTGCTGGTTGCACTGAGATGTCAGCTCCTGCCCTGGATCCTTCTGGTCCCCGTGTCTTCCCATTTTGATTTTGATTTTGAGACAAAGCTGAATTGGCCCAGGCTGAGTTCGAACTTGTTATCCTTCTGCCTCAGCATCCCAGATTGCTGGGATTACAAGCTTGAGCCACCAAGCCTGGCTGGATCTCGCTGTATATCTATCTCTCCTTGTGGGTCCTATTTCTCTGAAGAACCCTGACTAATACAATCAGCTGCTCTCTTTGTGAGCAAAAAATCATCCGTGATTGTATGGAGCCGCCATGATGCCAGGGTTTACGGTTACTGCGTCATAGACCAGCTCGGCCTGCTGCAGACAGTCCTGCCCTCGGGAGTCAGGTGGCAATATTTTCCAATCCAGGGCAAGGAAAAGGGTTGGCAGGCCTGGTCTCTGGTCAGGAAACCTGAGCCCTAGTGATAGCTGGCCAGCCGATTGCTCTGTCAATGGACTACGCAAGTGTTTTAACCTCTCTGGAACCGGTTTCCTCACCACCTCTCACGCAGCAGTGGGATGACAGGCTTCGCTGTCTTAAGACACACAGAAGGTGGCTTGGGTTGCATGAACTGTGCCCCGTCAGGAACTGCTTGGCACGGGGCTGGTGGGAAGGTTCAGAAGCATCCAGCTGGCTGTGGGGCCAGGAGAAAGGAAGGACGGCAGACATGGCCTGGAGGTCAGGGGTGACTGTGCCCTGCTTGTCCGTGAGCCGGAGGGGGCAGGGCGAGGACGATGACAAGGATGACACGGATATGCAGAGAAGAAAGAAAGAAATGCTGGAGGGAGCAGGGCAGGGGACAAAATAAAGATGCCAAAATTCCAGAGAGATTGCCAGGCCTGATGGACGGCTCAGACCTACTGTCCCAGCACACGCTGACACGCGGGGAGGCTGAAGCAGAAAGATCACATGTTCAAGCCCAGCGCGGGCAATTTAGTGGCCCTGTGAGACCCTGTCTCAAAATCAAAAGTAGAAAACGAGCTGGGGATGCACCTCAGTGTGAAGGCCCTGGGCTCCATCACCCGTATCACAAGGAAAAAGCAGATAAAATCCAGAAATAACCGGCTCAGTGTTGCACACTGAGTCGGTGCCGTAGGCGGAGCTGGCACCTCTGAGCCCGGGCCACCGCTCCTCTGCATCAGGAACCCAGGAGGGTGTGAAGTGCACCCGGGACTATTGTCACGGGGACTTTATGCCTTGCAAACTGCCCTCTACAATTTCACCTGGCTCGGAAAATTCCCCTTTGGGGAAGGCAAAGCCCGTGGCTGACCCCGGCTCAGAGAGGTGAAAGGGCCTCTGGGTTTCCTGGCCCCCCGCAGGGTCCCTCTAGCCAAGCTTCTGCAGCCACGGGCAGGTCTCCTTCTACCCAGACACTGCGGCCGTGACGCATTTGTGAGAAGCACAGCCTCCCCACCTTTCTGTCCCTCCCTCCTACTCACTGTCCGCAGGCCCCTACGTCTCTTGTCGCAGACACAGTCTGCCACAGTCCAGAGTCACGAGGATGCCCTGCTCACCGGAAGCAGCCACATGTTTCCTGGGACTGTACAGGTGGGCCCGGGACACTGGGAGGTGATCAAAGGCCACCTTGATGGGAACAATAGTGATGGGGCTTCTCACCCTGGCTAGCAGGGGCTGGAGACAGCACAAGGACCAAGCGTGGCCGGCGTCAGGATGTACGCCCAGACAGGAAGTTTATGTTTCATTTTGGTTTTGTGCTGTCCTGGAGAACCCAGGGCCTTTTCCCTGAGCTATTGCATCCCCAGCCAGTTTATTTTTGGTTTTGGGGGACAAGGTCTCACTAAGGCACTAAATTGCCCAGGCTGGGCTTGAATGTGGTGATCCCCCTGTCTCAGCCTCCGGGGAATAATGGGACTATAGGATTATACCACCACACCCGGCTCAGACAGGGAGTTTAGAGTCTTAGCAACTTCTGGAATGCAGAATCACCAAGAACAGAGAGTGCCTTACATCAACCAGGAGCCAAGCTCTCCTGCAACAGCCTCTTCCAGAAACAAGAAGGATCTCGTCCATCCCAACTCGTCCACTCAGATTCTGAACATGCGTGGAATGGGCTCCCGCCCTGAAAGCGGAAGACAGAAAGGAGAGCAGGGGGCAGGAAGACCCGGAGTCAACATCTGCCACCCACGCTTTCCAGCTGGGTAGCCTTGGACTCCTTACTAAGTCTTTCTGAACCACATCCTCCAAACAGTGCTAATAATACCAGCCAACTCCCCGGGCCTCTCAGGTGGTTTTGAAAATCAAGAGACCTCCTTCGACAAAGCGTTTGCAGGTTGCTCTCAAGAGAACAGAACAAGTACTCATCTGCTAGGGGCAGAAGAGAGACAGCCCTAAGTGCTGCTAGAGAGGCCCAGATAAGGGGCCCTGGAGGCCAGAGACGGGAGGAGGGAGGGAGGGGGAGTCTAGGATGGACGGGTAGCTAGGGGAAGAGGGAAGCACCAGAATGGAGAACAGTCCTGACTGCGGGAGTGGCAGCCAAGGCTTTTGCTCAGCTCACAGAGAAAGTGAAATGACCGAAACAGGGTCCTTGCAAAGTGCCATCGGTGTTTGGAGGGTGCCCGTGGGGGATCCCACTGGGACTATAGTTAGAGGCGATGGCTGAGCACCTTGGCTCCCTAGGAGGAAAAGCATCCGGACTTTCCTTAGGAAGACCGAGTGTGCACGTGTGCATCATGGTAGTTCTTACTGTGGACCCAGGGCCACTGCAGCATGTCACTTAGGAACTTCTTGACAAAGCTTTCTGACCCAGCTGGGTGGAACAAATCTCTAATCTGGAAGGCAGGGACCAGAGGACCATGAATTCAAGCCCAGCCTGGAGGACTAGCCACCTGGCAAGCCCCAGTCTCAAAATCAAAAGTGAAAAATGGGCTGGGGATGTAGGCAGTGCAAAGGCCCTGGGCTCGTTCCCTGGTACCACGTACGGACAAACAAAGCGTTGTCTCTGGCCTCATCCCAGATCTAGGGACGGGCCCAGTAGGAGCCCCAGCACGGGGGCCAGGTGCCTGCGTGTCACCTGTCCTCTCAGCAGCAGCACCCGTGGAGAGACTGCTGGACCACATGTGCTATGGGTGCCTGACCAGCTCCCACTGCCCTCTGAAGAAGCCCTGCTTGGGGCTTTCTCTGTCTGCTGGGGTCTACCATCCCCTGGGCATATGCCAGCAGCCAGCATCCACAGGGAGCCATCCTCACCCAGCGGGGGGAAGCGTGTGCTCATTCCCACTCCTTGGCCCCAACGTGAAGCTCTCAGACCTGTGTCTCATGCCCTGGTCTCCGTAGTACCTACTGTTGGCCTGAGAACACCCCGCGGCACCTCTCTGCTCCCCACTTAGTGTCCTGGGACTCCTCCCAAAGGAGCCCCTTGAACTTGAGTCTTTGAGGCTGCTTCCACAGGAAATTGAACCAAAATCACCTCCTCTGTGCGTGTGTGTGTGTGAGTGTGTGTGTGTGTGTGTGTGTGTGTGCGCGCGCGCGCGCACACATGCAGTGTCAGGGCCAGCATTCAGATATTATGAAATACCAATGCGTTGTTGGGAGGCAGGGCCTGGTCAAAGAGGGTGGAACCTTAGAGCCTGACCCAACACGGGCAGATCACAGGGGCAGCACCTGGAAGGGTAGCTCTGCCCTTTCTCCCTTGCTTGGTTTATAGGCACTCAGAAGGAAAAAGTTGTGGGGTGAAGGAGGCTTCCCCCCGGATTTCAGAGGAAGGTCTTGGGGGCCAGCCAGTGTGCCCCTGGACGGGCAATGGATGTAGCTGTGAAGGAGAAGCCAAAAGTGCAGCGGAGATCCCAGAAATTTGGAAACGCCAGAAACATGGCTCGTCAGCTGAAGCAGGCTAGGCACTGTCCAGCAGAGCTAGCCCAGAGGCAGCGCTGCAGGGCGGGGCCAGCCAAGGCCTTTGGAGCTCACGTCTGGTCACAGCCTACATGGGGTGCTGGCTACAGAGCTACGGGATTCAGCAGAACTGCAGGATTCGGTCATTGTCCTGCTGGGCCCACTCACTTTCTATCCTCCCTCCCTTTCAGAACGGAAATACTTACCCTTTGTTATATGGGAAGTTTGTAACTTTTCTTTGATTTTTTTTTTTTTCCAGGAGCTAACAGTTGAGACTTTGCCTTGTGTCTCAGAGGCGACATGGCACTTGGACTTTTTAACAGTGCTAAAACTTTTAAGACCTTTGCAACTCTTAGAGAGGACCAAATGCCAAATGCATCATGTGTAAGGAGGTGGACAGGAGCCTTGTGGCGGCCAGGGGCAGAATGTGGTGACCTGGATCTGGAGTATCCTCCAAGCACCTCTGGTATTTGGATATCACGGATTACCTGTGGATACTGACCGGCTGTTGGAAGGGCAGAATACTGGGACCTGACCCAGAAGGGGCAGATCCCGGGGGCAGGACCTGAAATGGTAGCTCCACCTTTCCCCTCACTTGGCTTTCCATCTGCCACACCGTGAGGCACTATCCTTGGCGGCCGTGGCTCTGCCATGTGCTTCTACTACTGCCGGCTGCCCGTGTATGCACTGTGACCTTCTGAAACTGTGAGCTAAAATAAATCTTCCCTCCCTTAAGCTGTGGATGTCGGGTATTCTATTCCAGCAATGAGAAAGTAGCTAAGACAGCAGCCCAGGCCCACCATTCAGGAGCGCCTCCAATCCACCCTTGGCAGTGTGGCCCCCAGCTGTCACCTCAGCCAAGACTGCTGCTCGGGGCTGCTCCTGTGATCTTTGCCCTCTGAAGAAGCCAGTATCACCTCTCAACAGAGAAAAGGCCCTGTTCATCACCCTCAGGGAACCAGCTCACCCTCAGAATAAACTAAAGCCCCTGCTGCAGACAGTTGGCCTGGTCTGCACCCCCATCTCTTCCTCCCGCTCTAAGTCTAAGCAGTCTCCCTGCAGTGTTCAAGGCCCAGTTACCTCATCTGCTGGACAGACATAAAAATATTTCCCAGTCATGTTTGGTGGTGCAGGCCTGTAATCCCAGCACTCTGGGAGGCTAAGGCAGGAAGATCACAAGCTCAAGCCCACACTAGGCAACTTATCAAGACCTTGTCTCAAAATAAAAAATCAAAAACAGGCTAGGTATGTAGCTCAATGTGAAGGGCCAGTCTTCGGTACCACCGGGAAAAAAAGGAGACGGAAAGAAAGAAAGCCAACACTTTCCACGATGCTCTTAGGGTGGTGCTGACACCAGCACCCAGTTGCCATCCCATGCCGCGAAAGAGCGGCGGAAGTGGCTCCAAGAACACAACAGAGTTCCGTTTGGCCCCTTGCTTTATCTAGCCCGGGACCTTCAGTACGTCCCTCTGGGCACGGCCCTCACAGGTGCAGGCTGAGACACTGTTCTAGAAATCCATCCTTCACGAGGCACCGTGACAACGTTTTGAGGGCAGAAATCGGGTCTAGGATGTCGGACTGTGGTGCTGGCTCTGTGGCACTTTACCTCGGAGAACGTATGCAGGACGTTTTCTGCATGTGGCCTCTGTTTCTTCACCTAGGAAATGGGTCCACAAAGCTCTGCTTTTCTCACCAGGCCATGGGGAGACAGACAACAGGCTTTCCTTGCCCTGTGGGTCTGTTTTAGGGGGAGACGTGAGTGGGAGGCCTCTGGCCTGGAATCCTGTCATTTTCCCACAGAGAAGGGCTGTCAGAGAGGAAAGGAAGGAGCCACATTTAAGAGGCACTTTCTAGGGGTGGAGCGCTACTCACATGTGAACCTGGAGGTTTATTCCTGTATCACAGAAGAGGAAAATAAAGCAGGGGGGACGGGAGGAGGGGTGGACAAGCTACCAGGACTGACAGGGCTAACGATTCCTATGGGTCTCTAAAGCAAGGGTGCATTCTCCCCAACATGTGGCCTTCAGCCTGGGTCCACCATTCAATACAAGAAATGGGGTGAGCCCTCCTGGAGAGGTTCCAGGGACCAGGCTCCACTGCCCAGCAGGGAGATGAGCTCAGTAAGAGAAGCGTTTGGTGCCATGGCAAGAGAAAGGACCTTCAGGATGGGACACAGAAGCTTCACAGAAGAGGAACTGTTTGACCTGGGTTTTCAAGGATAAGTAGACGTTTTCAGAAAACAAACAAACAAGGGATGCTGCATACGTGTCTTAGTAACTTCTTTGTGGCTGTGACAGAAAATTCAATATCTGCAAGTTAAGGGAGGAAAGATTTGGTTTAGCTCACATTTCAGGAGGTCTCAGCCCATTCGTATGAGGTCGGCAAAGGTGGAAGCACACGGCAGAGGCTCAGCTGTTCAAAGCTTGGCAGACAGGAAGCCAGGCGAGAGCAGAAGGGCGGAGCTAATGCATACCCTATCAGTCCTGTTCCAGTGTTCCACTGCTTCCAGGTTAAACTCCAGTGACCTGCCCCTTGCAGGTCACACACCCAGTAATGCGCCACGCACCTGTAACTTGCTAAATGCCCCTGATCCCCCACACAGCTATAATCCACCCCTCCAGACCACCTCTTAACACCACATGGTCCCATAGCAATATCACTGCATCTGAGTGTGTGAGTACATGGGGACATTCCCGATCCAAGCCACAACAGTACAAAAGGCAGGCAGAAGCCAGACAGCAGGCCTCCTGAGGAGCTGCATATCGGTCTCAACCACTGAGATGCAGCCAGGAGAAGTGGATAAGGCACAACCTATCCACAATTTGCCAGCTGTGCAACTCTGAGCAAGTTACTTAACCTCTCTGAGCCTCAGTTTCTGATTCTGTTACATGGAATAGGTTATGCCTGAGTCACAGGATGGGTAGGTTTAGATAAGGTAACTGCAGAAGAACCTTAAATGCGTTGTACATATCTAATCATCATGACTCCGTGAGCTGAGTTGGAAGCCAGTGTTATCTCATTTTTTGAAGATTAGTGCATTAGTTTGGGTTCTTTCAAAATGCATAATTTATAGAATCATAACAAAAAGGATCTATTCGGAAGGCTTTCAAAGCCGAGGACAGAGATAGTCCAAGATGGCGGCCTGCATGTGCAGGAGCTGGAGTGTCCGATGGCTGCTCAGCTGTGAAGTAAAACACCCATCTGGGACTACAGGACAAACAGTGAGGTGAGAATCTGCTGTAGATCTCGGGTGAAGATCAAAGCCTGAAGATCAGCGATTGAAGAGCAGCAACAGACAGACAGGCACAAGTCGAGACTGGAGCGAATCTGTGCTGACGATCTGCCGTGTGTAGCAGGTCGGCGTCCGTAGACAATCACGAAGGCGAGAGCTTTCCCTGAGGAAGAAGCTGTGCCAAGCTTCCCTCTTCCTCCCTTTCATACCCTTGGAGTTCCAGATGGCCCTCCCACATCCAGGTGGGGGCTCTTCTCTCATTGGCCAGCCCACAAATCACTCACACTCTAATCCAGGCTGGTTCTCAGTTCCGAATCTAGTCGTGGTTACCATAATGCAGGTGTGGTTCCTGATTGCCTCAAGTTGACATAATCTCTCCAATGGTTGCAATCAGAAAGGCAAGAAACTTGCCCAAGGGCACACAGCCAGCAATGGCAGCCGCACAATTCAATCTCAGGCCATTGCTTTCTGATCCTGCCTTGTAACAACCTGATAGGGACACACAAAATTCTCAGTAAGATATTAGCAAGCAAAGCCAGCTTTGAATGAAAACATTAATGAGCCCAGATTTAGTCATTTTTACTCAGGAATGTGACTATGATTCAACTACTAGGAAATCTTTTAATGTTGGATATCATATCAATAGAATAAAGAAGATGCCAATGAAATTTTTACAAAATAAAATCTATATAAAGACTACACTTAAAATATTCTAAGTAAAGGAAAAATAAGCTAGCCCTATCTTGGTTTTCTTTTAATTATTTTTGCTTTTCAAATCAAACAGCCAACACTGTTGGGCCTCGTAATACAGTCCTGCAGTTCCTGCACTCTAGGAGTCTGAGGCAGGAGGATTGCAAGTTAGAGTTTTACCTAGGCTATTTAGTGACTCTGTGAGACCCTATCTCAAAATAAAATCTGAGCTGGGATGCAGCTCCGTGTGCAACCCCTGGGCTGGGTCTCCAGAACCACAGAAATAAACGAACAAAAAAGCTATGACATCTAGACCTCCACATAGTTTTTCTGAATTTCTAAATTATTCTAAATTTCATCTGGAAAATTGAAGAGAAGGTAGCCAAGGGGATTTGGGGTTTTGAGTGTCATGACACAATCTCTACAAGGAAATATGTCACACAAAATTATGATCATTATCAAACAGTACAATCACAGCACAAGAATTAATAGGGAGGTAGAAGAAACCTCAGGCAGACAGGAAATTTTAGGACATAATGTTGTGCCCAGCACTTTCTAAGAGAAGTCAGGTGATGACAAGGGGCAACCCACACCAGCAGAGAAGGGGACAGTTACCAGCTTGCTGGAGCCCTGCGTCAAGCCAGGTATGATAGCGCATGCCTGTAATCCCAGCACTCAGGAGGCTGAGGCAGGAAGATTGCTTTGAGTTTCAGGCCAGCTTGGAGCTACCTAGTGAGTTCAGGACAAGCCTGGACTACAGAGTGAGACCCTATCTCCAAAAAAACCTTTTTATAATTTTTTAATAAAAAAGAATCAATTCACATCTTCATATCATACTTGATGCCAAAATAAGTTACAAGGATTAAAGAGCTAAGTTAAAGAAAGAAAGAAAGAAAGAAAGAAAGAAAGAAAGAAAGAAAGAAAAGAAAGAAAGAAAGAGTGCCAGAAAAATCTAGAAAAAAACAAAAGGTTAATACTTACTGGTTCGTGTCATGGAGGCGGGGAAAAGCTCTAGAAGGAGAGACGAGAGGGGGAAAAATTGAACACAGTTGACTAAAGGAAAAGTGAAGTCTTGGGAATTCTCAGAAGCTAAGAGGCCCGCCTCGAGTCAGGTGACGACGCTCGTAACATCAGGCAGAGGATCGGCCATAATATAGAATTTCAGTCTAACTGGGGAGGAAGTGGCTGGAATACCAAAGGAAAGTCAGGCAAAGTATTCATGGAAAATTCATGGGAGAAATATAAATTATTGACCAAGGAAATGCAAATAATTAAAAACATGTCATAAATCATGTTTAAGACATTCTTCAACTACTACATTAATGATTTTTAAGCTGATTGTTATTCTTTGTGGACACTGATAGGTCAATAGGGTTAGGGGAGGCCAGGCTGGACAAGTGTCAGAGACAGGGACAGGAGGTGGCTGAAGGGACAAGAGTATATGCCACGTGGCTTTGCTCTGTTTCTTTTTCATAAGATGCTGCAATCTTTATTTTTTAATTTATTTATATTTATTTATTGTCTTTTCCACCTGTAGTCCAGATTGGCCATGAACTCATGGCAATCCTCCTGCCTCAGCCTCCCCAGTGCTGGCATTCCTTGTATGGTGCCTCCAACCTGGCTTAGGTGGTGCTGCAGCCTTGAACTCAAGGCTGTGTGTTTACTAGGCAAGCGCCCTAACCGCTGCGCTACTCTTCCCGTCCTGCAAAATGCTGTTGTCTTGAGAGCAGTTCCTCTTCCCCACTGGCCGACTCTGGTTGCTCCCCACGGCCAACAAGCCCTCTGAGCTGGGCACCCCGACGGTCTCCTCACCCTCTCTGAGTGAGGGCATCTGAGTCACCTGCACGTTCCCACACCACAGGCGTCACCACAGGCACATCCTGGGCCGCTTCCCTGGGAGAGCCCAGTCCCTGCCCATCTGCCGCGTTGGCCCGAGGGGGCTGGCGAAGGCCTCGTCGGTGGTCCTGTCTCCACTTGGAAATTCCAAGGGTGTTTGAGGGAGGTGATCTGCCCCGAGGGCACAAACCAGCAAGAAGGACGACCACATTCACCTGCCTCATCTCACTAAGCCGGGAAAGCCACAGCGGCAGCAGCGCAGGTTCTGGGGGCGACGTGCGGCCATGGGGAGGGGCGCCAGGTGCAGGGGCGGGGCTCAGCTGGAGAGCAGGTGTGGGTCACCTGCAGGGAAGGTCATTAGGCTTTATGAAGGAGCTATGAGTTTGGGGCAGGGAGCTGGGCAGGATGTGTGCGCATGTGTATGTGTGTGTATGTGTGTGTGCACATGCCTGTGTGTGTGTGAGAGAAAGAGATCTCTGTTCCAGCCCTAAAGGACAGTGACAGCCGTGACACTGCCCTCACAGACAGCCAGGAGGCCCGGCCCAGGGGCAGCGAGAAGACACACAGAGGCGGCAGCCGAGGCAGACCAGCAGGGCGGGTTCTGGCCCTTACCCGGCACCAGGACCGGCTGGGCATGAGCAACCACTCAGAAGAGGCGCCTCTAGACACTTGCTATGTCATCGGGGGATTCCAGGAAAACAGCACAAGCCACCCAGGGCTTTGGCCGGGTCAAGGTGCCTTCTGGTCACATATTTTTATTTCAGGACAAGGTATAATCTTACAGGCTTAAAAAACAAAAATACTAGCCAGGCTCAAGGATGCTGGCTTGTAATCTACCCACGAGGGCTCAGCTTCTAGCCCATCACCGGAAGGACCGAGATGAGTCATACAGGGGTGAATTCAGCACAGTCCCACCCAGGGGACAGAGCATAGACGTGTGCCCAGGCAGGGGAGCCCTGCAGAGGCCAGCCAGGGAGCACGGTGTGGGGTGGCCCAGCTCAGGGCTCTGAGGCTAGAGAAACCTTGCACGACCTGCACCCACACACCCACGGGCCTCCCCTGCTCCAGAAGTCACCAGCCCCATCCTGAGCAGACCCTAGTTCTGAAGAGCCTCCCCCCATCCCCAGCTCGGAGAGGGGACACTGAGGCACTGGGCGGACATTCAGGAAACCACAATGTTCTGGTCACTCTGCCACTGACGGCTGCCAGCTGCCCTTGGGTGACACATCATTCAAAATAATAGACAACCTGCATCTTATTTTTTTTCTTCTAGACAGGATTTCACTTTGTAGCCCCAGGTTGAACCTGAACTCCCTACATTGCCCAGGCTGGCCTTGAACTCACAGCAATCCACCTGCCTCTGTACTGGGATTACAGGCGTGTGCCATCACATGCAGCTAATTTTTATGTGGTACTAAAGAATCAAACCCAGGGCCTTATACAATATGTAGGAAAGACTTCCAGATAGGTGTTTCTTGAAAGTGTGGCCTCATACGTGTCCATCACTTCCCCCATGCCGGCTGCAGCTATAAAATTCTTACAGCGTCACCTGAATCCTACCACAGTCCCGGGATGACCCTGCTTATCCACATTACGCAGACAAGAGAACAGAAACAGCCTGTCTGGGCCCCACGGTCCTCAGTGACAGCAGATGAGCATGCAGACGCCACCCCGTGTCACCCTAAACCCGGTGGGTGCTCTTCGCTGAGCAGAGGCCAGGAAGACACCGAGTACTGGAAACTGGCCTTTGGGTGGGTGGTATTCTGCTGGAGATCAGCTGGTTTCAAAACTGGATGAGAAACTTGAAAAATAAGGCCACACAGAGCCCTTGTTCCACACTGTGACACGGAGCTGGAACTTGGTGGCGGCCGAGTCCTCTGCACCCAAGTCCAAGCCGGCTGTTCTCTCCCGCCGTGGGACCACGCCGTGTTCCCGTCCTCCCCCAGCTCTTTCTCGTCCACTCTTCTCTCTTCCGTACTAGGGGTGGAGCCCAAGACCTTCTCACTGAGCCACATCCCCAGCCTATTGATTTGCAGAGTCACTGAGTTGCCCAGGCTGGGCTCAAACTTGTGATTGCCCTGCTTCAGCCTCCCAGAGTGCTGGGGTTAGAGATCTTGCCCACCACACCAGGTCTCACACAATTTTTGTACAGTGCTGTCCGCTGGACCTCGCGAGGCGTGGTGCCTGTGACACTTGGCCTCGGGATGGGGTCCTGACTAAGCACCCAGTCATGGGCTACAATTAGAGAATGAGGGCACCAGGGGCCCTCCAGCCCCCTGCCCTCTCCTTCACCTCTTTCTCCTCCTCTTCCTCCTCCCTTTCTTCCGCTCTCCCTCCTCCCCTCCTGGTGTGCACATCCCGCCAGCTCACTGCTGGAATCTGTGCACACACAGACGCAGCCTTAT
This sequence comes from Ctenodactylus gundi, assembly GCA_004027205.1. Taxonomy (NCBI): domain Eukaryota; kingdom Metazoa; phylum Chordata; class Mammalia; order Rodentia; family Ctenodactylidae; genus Ctenodactylus; species Ctenodactylus gundi. The sequence continues at coordinate 331,261 of PVKB01001942.1, forward strand.
CCCCTTTGAGTGGGTCCAGCCTCCTCCACGAGCCTGTGAGCTTTAGGGTGCAAGGCTGGGTCACCTCTGCAGGCACAAGACGCACAGGCAGAGGAGACCTGGTGCGCTGGGAGGGGATGCAGAGAGGGAGGGACCCCAGTTGGTGCCGTGCCCCCATCCTGCCAGCTGGGCACCGCTGTGCTGTATCAGGCGGGATGTGTATGAGGTGAGACCCAGCAGCACCCGTCACAGCCGCGGCTCCTAATCCCCTCACATTCACACCATTCTCATTGAGGGCCTGAGATTTATTAGTTAGGAAATCGTGAACTGTGGGTGACTGTGCTGAGGCCCCTTGAGAGCGGCCGCAGAGGCCTGGTGGACACGGGCCAGGGCTCGTCACTCCTTGGTGGCTGCCTCACTGAGACCCTCAGGCCTGACTGCAGGAAAGCCCAGATGAGCTAAGCCACTGTCCAATCCCATTACCCACTCCCCCCGACCCCCGTACAAATCGCAGAGCAAAACATCAGATGGGGCTTGCCTGCTGTCCCCCCAGAGGCTGCTGGACACCTGGAGCCAACCTCAGGCTGTTTTGCCATCTGTGAAGTGGGGCCCCAGAAGTCTGCCCAGGGGATCTGAGGCCACTGTTCAGTGTAGAAGCCCCAGGTTGTTTCCAGATCCCCAAATTGGGGTTGGGAGGGGCGGTGGTTCCTCAAAAGAAAAAGAAGAGGACCCAGAATCCTCAGGCCTGGACCTGCACTGGAGTCACCAGAGAAACTTGGCCAGACCATGTCCCTGGAGAGCCCACTCCGAGGACAAGGACGGCCTGAGACCCTCTCACAGAGGTAGAAGGCATCATAACCCTTCCATCACAATGTATGCAACGAGTTTCTCCTTTAGGGCTTTTCATTACAGCAGAGTTTTCAGGACCAAATCCCGGCACTGACTGAAGGACGGAGTGTACACTTGATGTGTGACTCTGATCTCGGGGCAAGGTGGCCAACAAACCTGCCTGAGTCGGAAGAGTTGCCGTCCAAGCGGCTTTACAAAGGCCAGGAACCGTGTGCCTAATTTTGTCTCTCAAGGACTCTAATGAGGTGGGCATCGGCGGAGTCCTTCTAAGAGCCAGGAAACCAAGGGGCAAAATTACCTTTTCAAGGCTGTCCAGATGGCTGCTCTGGGGCTGGACCAGGCAGGACTCACCCTGGCTTACAAGCCAAGTATCTTTCTACCTTTGCGGCTCCCTGAGAAGGGCCTCCCAGCACTGGCACCCTGACCACCAGGGCTTTACCCACAGAGCCAACAGTGCGGCACACAGCCCACGTCTGCTCTCTAGACTCGTCCTGCATCTTCATTGGATGAAGCCCTTGGAATTGCTGACACCTGAGGACAAGGTGAAAAATACAGTTGTGTCACCCCCAACCAAAGACACGGTGCATACACAGAATGCAGAGCTGGGCTGGGGGTGTGTCTCATGGAAGAGAGCCTGCCTGGCGTGCAAGAGGACCTGGATTCTATCCCAGCGTCCCAAATATTTAAAAAAGACGCCAAGTCAAAGGTATGGGGTAAGCTGTTGAGGTGATTGAAGGCAGGGCTGCTTTGTGAAGCCACCTGAGCCTGTTTCTCTGCCTGCAAAATGGGTATAGAGTGGTCATTATCCCCGGTTAGTGCATAGGTTATCGGTAGCCTACTATACATATAAGTTCTGTGTGCACTGGAGAACGAACAATTGGTCAGAAAGATTTTTTCCCGATTCCAGAACATCCAAAGATGATTTACTGCATGACGAGTTTGTTTTTGTGTTTTGAATCCACATACACTGGGTGGCAATCGAGCTGGTATTTGATAGTAATTAAGGGTATTGTCGGTGACACAATGTTGTTTGGTGCAACGAGTACGCTAAAGTGACTGTCCTGGAGTGGCCTTCTGAGTGATGAAATGATTTTAGTCATTGGGGTCACAAAGACCCACTCCTGGTCACACCTCTTCAGGTATTTGCTTCTGATTTTAAAGATAAACTGGGTGTGGTGGTATCGATATCTGGTATATAAAATATATCAAATGTTGGTACGTGTTCCAATATGTGTCCATTCCATATCTGAACTCACAAGGAGCAGTACATTTCACAGCCAAGTATGACCACATATGCCTGTGATCCCAGCACTCTGGGAAGCTGACGTAGGAGGAACGCCAAATTCAGGCCAAAGCTGGACAACTTAGAGATCTAGCAAGACCGTGTCTCAAAATGAAAACGAAAAAAATGGCTGGGACTTAGGGTGAAAGCCTTGGGTTCAATTCACCAGTAATGAAAAACTAAATATTTTACTCAACCAATAAAATATGTTTCAAAACTTTTAAAATTAAATGCCACGTACTTGGAATCTTAGGGACTTTATTTAGAAGATGAGGCAGGAGGATTGCAAGTTCTAGGCCAGCCTGCATGGCTAGGCAAGACCTGTCTTAAAAAATAAGTAGAAGAGGCTGGGATGTAGCTCAGCATAGATCAGAGGTCCCCAGTCCCTAGACTGTGGACTGGCACCTGTCCTGGCCTTGGAAGGACCAGCTGATGGATGGACTAGCAAAGCCCCGCCTCCTCTCAGCCCCGCCTCCTGCCTGTTAGCCCCGCCTCCTGTCAGCCCCGCCTCACTCACATCCCTGTCCTTGGAGAGTGCTCTGCAACTAAACTGCTTCCTCATGTCAAGAAGGTTGGGGACTATTAGTATAGAATATTCTTAGGTTCCATCCTAGTACCTCAAGGGAAAAAAATAATAAAAATAAACAAAAAATATTTAGATGGTATTATGTAAAACGTCATTTTACATTAAAATTTATTTTATTTTATTTCTGAGACAAGGTCTTACTCTGTCATCCAGGCTGGTCCTGAACACACTAAATACCCCAGACTGGCCTCACATGGCAATCCTCCTCTCAGCCTCCTGAGTGCTGGGATTGCAGGAATGCACCACCACACCTAGGGGAATATCAAACCCAGAGCCTTGCACTTGCTAGGCAAGCACACTGACTGCCGAGCTATGCCCCAGCCCATAAAAAAATTAAATACCATCAGGTACATACAAAATTTAAAGTGAGTTTGTGTAAGTGTTGTTCCTTGAGGACTGATTTTAAGGAATAACATTTTTTAAGAAAATAAAACCAGTTCATCAATCAACACAAAACAAACTATAAGGACTGAGCATTGTGGCTGGGATCAGGAATGTCACCCCAGAAGTCTTGTGTTCAGAAGGTGCTTCAGTCATCGAGGTCAAGCATTGATTTCCTGAGCTGTTGGGAGGGCGGGCCTGGTCCAAAGGGTGGGGCCACCAGAACAGTATGCGCCAGCTCCGCCCTTCCTCACTAGGTGGCTTCCTGTCTGCCACAGGATGAGCAGCTTTCCCCAGCTCGGCCCTCTGCCAGACCTTCCGTCATTTACCCACTGCCCATGAGTGGACTGAGATCTCCTGAAACTGTGAGCTAAAATACGCCTTTCCTGAGGTAAACTTGGTCACAGGCCTCCCCTGAGACCTAGTGGCTGTTGGGTATTTTTTTTCCCCAAAAACAAAAAGGCCACTATGACACTGACGTTGTGCATCAACGATACAAATATGGGGTTCGGAAGTGACTGCTCCTTGTCCTGAGTGGGTCCTCAGCTCCAGGGCAGCGCTTAGTGACCCTTGCTCCCCGACCCAGGCTACTGCAACATCACACGCCAGTGCTATCTCATGGGCCCCGTTTAGAGAGGGACAGAGAGAGGGAGGTTAATTGCCCACAGACTCTCCTGTGTAAGCCCTCTTCTTCAGGGCTGTGGGCACAGCTCAGTGGTTAAAGAGCTTGCCTAGCAAGCACAAAGCCCTGGGTTCGATTTCCCAGCACCACATAAGCTGGAAATGGTGGTATATGCTTATAATCCCAACACTTGGGGGAGGCTGAGGCAGGAGGATTGTTGAGAGTTCAAGGCCAGTCTGGGTTACAGCATAGTGAAGACCAGCCTGGACTACAGCAGCACCCTGTCTCACAAAAAAAAAAATTGAATTTAAAAACAAACAGATAAAAAGCCCTCTTCTGAGGTCACCCATTATATAGCGGGGACAGAAGAGGATTTGGAAGAAAGTGACGGCCAGTTAGGAGGCCATCCACTGTCCGTCCTCTAGCCCGTGCTCTGGGCATCCTTTTGTATTTGGAAGTCTCTCTATCTGGGACGAGTGCACTGACTCCAGAGTTGACTCTCTGGGCTCAGAATCTTCCTTCTTCCTTTTATTGGCTGTGTGACCTTGGGCAAGTTGCTTAACCTCCCTGTGCCTCATTTATCTCACTTGTAATATAAGGAACTGAGCTGATAATTTTTTCTAGACTCTGATTTCATGGGTATTGGTGGAGATGTCAGATGTCAGCAGAGCTTCTCTGGAAAAGGTCAGAGAGCACATTTTCTGGCATTGCTGGCAGCACATACAGGATCTGTCACAGCTACTTAACTCTGTGGACTTGTCCTACCGGAGCGGGCTGCCGACCCCTGACTCCAGGATGTCGAAGGCGGAATTTTCCGAAGCCGCCATGGGAACAGAGGAGGTACCCACAAGGAGGGAGGAGGAGAGCAGCGCAGAGCACTGGGAGAAGCAGGGGGCCAAAGCAGCAGTAGACCCCCAACCCCAGGCCAGGTCCAGCCTGGTGCTACCGCTGCCCAGCGAGCGCCCTGCTGCGCTCAGGGCCCGGACGCCTCCTTCCTCCCAGCCAGGGTTTCTTCTACTCTCAGCCCTCTGTGGGGACTCTGCTACCCAGCATGGTGGCTGAGAAAAGGGAATGGTCTGTCCTCCTCCTGGGGGCATCTGCCAGTACGAAGTGTGTCATAGAGCATCTCTGGCCAAGAGCCCTGAGGACTGTGGTCCCACCACTCCAGTGGCCTTGCCGTGTGACCATCTGAGTCTGCACTGTGAGCTACCTGCAGCCCCAGGGCCTCCCAAGACCCAAGGGCCTACCTAAGATCTGAGGGCCCCCAAGATCTGAAGGCCCCCTAAGATCTGAGGGCCTCCCTACTGCCCGAGTTTGCCTCATGAAGCATAGGGCTATGCACCTGGGGGTGGGCCCAGCCCCAGTTCCTGTGACCACAGCTTCTTTTTCTTCTGAGAGTTTAATCTCCCAGAGAGCAAAGGGCCTTTGTGATCAGTTAAGGCCCTGTCTTTGAGAAGAGGACACACTGGTCCCACCGAGGAAGGGATCTGCCCAGGGTCTCACAGGCAGCGGATCTGAGTGACTCCCTGAACCCCCCACCCCATGTCCCCACCTCTGACTCTGAGGAAGCCCTCCCTACACGCTCTGCAGAATGGGAACTCTGAGCTCCGGCAGGACCATGATGGCCCCTAATGATGCCTTTGTGACGATTACAAGAAAAAAAGCCACCCCTTCTTTGGCCAGTGGAGCCTACATCAGTGGTCACGGGTGCCGACAGTTTGTAGGAATTCACAGCTGGGGCCTTGTGCCGTAAGCAGCCTACAGGGCCTCGCATGGTGTCCCAAGGCCCACGCCTCAGGCTGTTGACCTTGGTAGACTGCCGATCCCAGATCCATGTGGCGACATCCGGAACCCTGCTCCAGGCCAGCACTGCTATGAGGGTGCGTTTCTTAGGGGTCCTGGAAATTCAGATTTTCTCATGCAAAATCTGCAGTTCACCATTGTTGGCAAGGGACTCTGTTTCTTGGTTTTGTTTTATGTTTGTACCACGCTGGCCGATCCGTGCTGACCACACAGGACAAATCTGTGGGCAGACGGATTGTGACACCTGACCTGCTCCAGCAATCCAGATGTGAGACGACAGGAAAGAGACTTGTTCAAGGTGACACCGGAGCCCGTGACAGCCCGTCTTCCAGCCTCCAGCACCAGCAGCCCACGCCGCACCTCCCTCTCACAAGTCAGCACGAATCGTGCGCACACCTCCTGGCCTGGCCCTGTCCCCAGCTGATATTTTTACCAAATGTCACAGCAGTTTGCAGGAAGGCCCAGGGCCTGGCTCGAGCCAGTGAATTATGATGGCTTGCCAGAGAGCTGTAAACAGGTCTCTGATTAATAAATTCCTTAATGGCCTGGCCCTGAGTGCAGACCTTGTCGGAGTGTCGCCCTTGGCGGACGCACGAGGAGGAGTTGGCCGGGCCGGGGGAATGCGTGTGTCATGTCTTTGCCTGGGAAAGGGAGCCCTGAGCCTGCTGGCTCCAGGAGCCTCGATAACCCCTCCTCCCTCCCTGCCGGCCACGCAGGCCCCTCAGTCTTGTCACCAGCCAGAGTGTGCAGAGACCGGGAACCGCATGATAGATCCTCACGTAGACGTGGAATTGGCTAGCCTCCACCTTGATCACTGGACTTGAAAAGGGCCCTGTCTGAATCCAAGCAGACAGGAGACAAGCCTTCTCCCCACCCTCCGGCCACGCAAGCCACAGCGCTGGAGCAAGAACTTGGGGAGGGCCCTTGCCGTCATGGTACATTGGAAACCCAGGCAGCAGGAGCCAGGTGCACATCCGCCCAGGCTCCCCATGGATTCGGGAGTGGGGGGTGGACACACAAGGACTGTCTTGGCTGACTTTGCACCAGTGTCCTGCTGGCCCTGGACCTCAGGTCCTTTTCCTGTCAAACAGAAGGAGCGAGGTGTTCACTCTCTAATCAGAGCAGTGGCAGAGGGCCGGAGGGGTCAAAACCAAAGCTGGGACAGGGTGGCCACTGAAAGGCATGTGCACCCTCCACCCCTGCCCCCCGCACCAGGGCCAACACGGCAGATGGGACCGACCCTGGATTTCCCCGTCAAGGAGCTGGGAGCATACCTCAGCCTGTCTCCGGGTGGGGCTCAGGGCAGCCACCGCCAATCCCTCACGGCAGCCTGTGTGAGAACACCGATTTGAGATCAGTGGACTGGAATATTTGTTTTTTGCGCTTGGGTTGAAGAGTGGCAGCTTATATGGCAGAAAGAGCACTGGACTGGGAGTCGGGAGACTTAGATGACTGCAGGGCTCTGCGGTCCTCTGGCCCAGGGCCTCTTCTGGCCCCCCTGGAAGGCCCTTCCTGCTCCCGATTCAGGGACAGAAAGAGCAGTCCATTCACCTTAATAACAACAGGCACAGAGCTTTGTGGCCTCTGCTTGTGAGACAAAGGTAATTGGTACTGTGCCATTTCACAGGTGAGGAAACTGAGGCTCATCTAGGCCCACACTTCCAGTTGGTGTGCAAGTCATGAACCCAACCCAGGCACCAAGCGACAGGCCGAAGGTCCCTGCAGAGTCGCTGCGGTTCCTCGCGTGTGGCAGGGACTCCATCCTCCCACTCTTCGCAATCCGTGAGATCTGTGAATGGTGCCAGGAAGAGGGCTGTGTGAGATCTGCCTCTGGGACCTGCCTGAGGCCGCCCTTTTGTCCTCCCGGAGGCCCAGAGTGGCTGTCCCGCCCGCAGCAGGCCCAGACCCATAGGGAGGGCCCAATGGGTGCCGTGGCTCGGCAGATCCCCCAGCTGAGCCCCCAGCTGAGCCCCCAGCTGAGCCCCCAGCTGCTGGGGCTAGCGAGGGAGCCCAACAGGATCGGAAGAAGCCCTGTGTGTTGCCTGGGTTTTAGAGTCAGTTGTTACTCAGCAGTAGCTGACTGGTGCAGAGTATCACTCCAGAGCTATGCTCTGAATGGTGTGTGTGTGTGTGTGTGTGTGTGTGTGTGTGTGTGTGTGTGTGTGTGTGTGTGTGTGTGTGTGTGTGTGTGTGTGTGTGTGTGTGTGTGTATGTACGTGCGTGCTCACTCCCTAGAGGCCCTATGGCATGGTGGGCTGAGAGGGAGGCCTCCAGAGCCAGACAGCCTGAGTTCAAATCCCAGCTCTCCCCTCCACCAGCTGTCTGTTCTCGGGCAAGTCATTTGAACTCTTCGTGCTCCACTGTGTCCCTCTCTGAAGTGGGGATGGAGTGGCCCCACGTGGCTTGCGCTGCAGGCTAAATGAGCTAGCAGACAGAGAGGCGACGTGCCGAGCACAGCGCCTGGCATTGAGTGAGCCCCAAGGCTCTTCCCAAAGAGGTTTCCAGACTCCCAGGGAGTTAGGTGTCATTTACCAGGGAGGGTTCCTGGTGTCGGGTCAGGAGTCCCAGCCATCTGCTGCCTCTTACACCCTCAGTCTCTCCCAAAGAGTGTGTGTACCAGAAGTCCCAGGAGCCCCTGTGGAATAGGTCACAGGCAGACTTTCAAGGCAGTCTCCGGGGACAGATGTCATTGGCTCCCCTGGTCCCAACCTTGGAAACCAAGACTCAGAGAAAGAAGGAACCTGAGCCAGTCCTGACACCAGGCCCTGGCTCGTCCCTCAGACCCCCTGGGTCATTCATTCTATTCTGGGGCTGAGGCAGCGACAAGCACCCCCTGGGGAGCTCTTCCTCAGCCTCAGAGGCGCTACAGGGGCGCATCTCCAGAAGCTCCTACAAAGAAGGGAGTCTGCAGGAGGCCAGCCCAGCCCCATCTTGGTGGCTTGCCTTCTCCCTGGTCCTTTGCTCTGTTCCCCTTCCGTCTGCCGCGGGGACCCTCTCTCGTTGCTTTCCTTGGGAGGCTGTGATGAGGCAGAGGAAATGAATCCTGTGTTCTGCTGCTCAGCCAAGGTGTGCCTGGTGCCAGGTGAGCTCTCTGCTCTTTAATGCAGTGCCCCCAAAGGGCCACCTTAGTACCCCGACATTCCAGGCAAGGACGGCAGTGCCCCCCAGGGGCTGGGCTGCCGGTACAGAAAGACATAGAGCAGAGGTGTGAATCCAGCCCCCCCCCACCCCCCCCACCGACCTCGGGGCCTGGCTACTCCCACAGCCCGGCCTGGCACCCCTCGGGAAAGCAGCAAGCCCCGCTTGGAAACTGCAGTGTGGAAACAGTGCAAGTGGAAAGTGCATTAGCGAAAGCAGAGAGGGAGCCAGGCCCGGCCCCTGGGGCCGCTTCCTCCTCAGCCCAGCCCCAGGAGGGGCTGCCGAGAGATCTTCCCAGCATCCTCCACGGCCAATTACCAGCCTCACTTTTCCCCTTCTGCCTTGGATTTTCCAACGCCTGCGTCAAGGGCTCCGGTCGCACCTCTGGACCTGTGCTCG